>QJPP01000508.1:600000-936418 GCA_003996215.1 Jaltomata sinuosa
ATTTCAGCTAGATGGAATCTAACTATATAACCCTAGTTAGCAAAGCTGCCCCGAATTCTGCCAAGCTATGGGACACCATAATCTAACTATATAACCCTAGTTGGCAAAGCTGCCCTAATGCCCGCTAAAGCACATGACACCATGATCAAATGTGGAACCACTTTTATAAGCCCATAGGGCAATTAATGACCTACATTGGCAACATAGTTTTGGACTTGGTTTATCGAACCCTCATCGCTCAGTGCTAAATACTCCCAAAACATGCATATAGCTCATAACATACTTGTGGTATAGCTGATGCCAAATCTGTTTGAAAAGCATATAGACATATTTGATGTCATGCAGTTCCCATATCATAAATCCTTGAAGCTTAGCATAGCCATAATTCAAAACATATTTTTCTTTCTAAATTCATAACTTGAAAAATTAGGCATACAATTTCATAAATACATAAGGCCATGTTATCTAAACATGCCAATTTTCACTTAAAATTATGTAATTCAATGGAATCATAATAGAAATCATCTCTAATGCATGGGGTTTTGAAATCAATTAAGAAACCTCAAATAAACAAAGATAAGAAATGAGAAACCATGAATTTAAGCTTTAAAACTGAACCCATAAGTTTTCACCAAATCGGGTAAGAACCCTAATTTCATAAGTTCATAAATCAAAGTAAAAATCACGAGTTTTGGGCATAAGGGTGAAAGGAATCCCTTATTGAATGCCCACATACCTTATTGAAGATAACTTGATCTTAAGATGAAAAGAATTAGAGGCTTGATCTTGGAGCTTGAAGGAGTTCTTTTCCTCTTTTGATATATGAATGAGGAATAATGAAAGACTTAGGCTAATAAGAGTAGGAACCCTACTAAAAGTGGCCAAAACGACCTCACTTAAGAGTTGCAAGGGTGGGTAATTATAGAAATACCCCTGGGATTTAATTAGAGAAAAGCTGTTAAAAGACTCGGCTTCAGAGACCATGATTCAGTCTACAGACCGTCAACTGAAATGACGAACCGTCAACTAATTCGTGGTTTTAGGTGCCACTTCTTGGAGCTTGCTGGAACTCAACTAAATGAGTCAGTCTACGGTCTATAATTCAGAATAATGGACCATCCTGTTGACTCATAGTTCTGACTTAGGGTTATGAGGATCCTTTAATTCTCAGGGATTATAGATGGAAGGACGACCCGTGGTTCAAAAAGACGGGTCGTTAAACAACTTGTCATTTCTAGGACCATTCATGGGGGGTCCACTGGAACTCAAACCACGAGTCCATAGAATGGGCCGTGGTTCCAAACCACAAGCCATCAAGTGACTCGTAGACTGAGGGAAGAACACAACCAAGGTGCAAACCACGGATCGTGATCCAGGACTACGGTTCGTGAACTCAGGGAACTTTACAATTTCACAGAAATCAGGTCTAACAGCTGAATCAAGTTCCGGGGTGTACCAATATCTCCCCTTTGGGATCATTCGTCCTTGAATGAATACTAAGCAAGGAAAACTGGAGAGGAAACAACCCAACCAAGCAACAAAATAGGAAAACTGAAGAATAAACATGAAACTGAGCTTTTCAACTTAAAACATGATAGAACTAACTTCGGAAAACATGAATGCATGCTAGGATCATGAGAGAAATTGATGGAATAGAGTCGGAGGGACATACTAAGGAGGAAACTAATACCTCAAGATGAAACTAAATCAGAAGGAAAGAGATCAGGGTACTTGGCTTTCATGGCTGCTTCTGCATCCCAAGTAGCTTCCTCCAGAGGACTTTCACCGAAGTGACTTCTTTGTTTCTCAACATCCGAATCTGATGATCAAGAATCTCCACGGGGACTTTCTCGTAAGTAAGGATATCCTTCACTCTCACATATTCCAAAGGAATAATCAAGGCTGGATCACCAACACACTTCTTCAACAAAGAAACATGGAAAATCGGATGAACCATTTCTAAATATGTTGGCAAATCCAACTCATAAGCAACACTACTAACTCTCCTCATAATACGATAAGGACCTACATAGCGGGGACTAAGTTTCCCCTTCTTTCCAAATATCATCACACCCTTCATGGGTGACGCTTTTAGAAATACCCAATCATCAACCTCAAACTCTGACTCTCTTCTCCTCACATCTGCATATGATTTCGGTCGACTCTAAGCGGTCTTCAAATTCTCCCTAATGTTCTGAACCTTCTCCATAGTCTCATGAACCGAATTTGGACCAATCAAAGCTGCCTCACCTACTACGAACCAACCAATGAGAGAGCTACACCTCTATCCATAAAATGCCTTATAATGAGCCTTCTGGATGCTAGAATGAAAGCTGTTGTTGTAGGCAAACTCGATAAGAGGTAAGTGATCATCCCAACTACCCTTGAAATCAATCACACAATCTTTCAACATATCCTCCAAGGTATGAATAGTACGCTCTGCCTGGCCATCCGTCTGTGGGTGAAAAGCTATGCTAAGCTTCACCTGAGTACCAAGGCCTTTCTGAAATGACCTCCAAAACTGGGATGTACACTGAGTACCCTTATCTGAAATGATAGATAATAGAACACTATGCAATCTGACTATCTCCCGAATGTAGAGTCTGGTATAATCATTCACTGAATCAGTAGTCTTAACAACCAAGAAGTGGGATGACTTAGTCACTCGATCGACAATCACCCAAAAAGAGTCATGTTGCCTTCGAATACGAGGCAAACCAGTAATGAAATCCATATTGATCACTTCCCATTTCCAAGTAGGAAAATCAATATCTTGAGTCATACCACCCGGTCGCCGATGCTCTACCTTCACTTGTTGATAGTTGGGACACTTAGCCACAAAACCTGCTATGTCCCTCTTCATGCCATTCCACCAATAGACTTCCCATAGGTTACAACACATCTTGGTGGCACCGGGGTGAATAGAATACCTGGCGCTATGAGCCTTTATCAAAATCCACTGTCTCAACCCATCTATGTCAGGAACACACAATCAACCCTGCTATCGAAGAACACCATCTCCCCCTTGGGAGAAAAACTCTACACTTTGCTGATAAACCGCACCCTTCAACTAGTGCAGAATAGGATCACTGTCTTGCTTTTCTTTCTCTTCAGCTACCAAAGATGATTCAGAACCATTCTGAACAATAACACCACCTTATGTCAAATCCATACGGTGAACTCCTAGTCGAGCAAGTCGATGAACATCCTTGGCCAATTCCTTCCTTCCGTCCTCAACCAAAGACATACTACCCATACACAATCTACTAAGTGCATCTGTCACGACATTGGTCTTACCCGGATGGTAAAGCACACTCATATCATAATCCTTAAGAAGCTCCAACCATCTCCTTTGACGAAGATTCAATTCCTTTTGAGTGAACATATACTGAAGACTCTTATGATCGGTGAACACATCCACATGAATACCATACAAGTAGTATATCAAAATCTTTACAGCAAATACCATCGCTGCTAACTTAAGATCATTAGGGTAGTTCTTCTCATGAATCTTAAGCTGTCTCGAAGCATAACCAATCATCTTACCTTGCTGCATTAACACATAACCCAAACCAATCCTAGAAGCATCGTAATACATAACAAAGTCATTTAGGCCCTCGGGTAGAGCCAACACTGGAGTTATGGTCAATCTAGTCTTCAATTCCTGAAAGTTCTTCTCACATAGATCAGACCACTGAAATTTAACCTTCTTCTGAGTCAACCGAGTCAAAGGGGAAGCAATGGAAGAAATCCCCTCCACAAACCTCCTATAGTAACCAGCCAAACCCAAAAAACTCCTAATATCAGATGGGGAAGTGGGTCTAGGCCAGTTTTTTACTGCCTCAATCTTTTGAGAATCAACTCGAATACCATCTCTAGTCACAATATGACCAAGAAAGGAAACATACTATATCCAAAACTCACACTTTCTAAACTTAGCAAATAAATGCCGACCCTTGAGAGTTTGTAACACTCTAAAATGGTCCGTATGCTCCTCCCCACTCAGATAATAGATGAGAATATCATCAATGAAAATAATCACAAACATATCCAGATACTGTTTGAACACACAGTTCATCAAATCCATAAAGGCTGCAGGAGCATTCATTAAGCCAAAAGACAAAACCACAAATTCATAATGACCATACCGAGTTATGAAGGCTGTCTTCGAAATATCATACTCTCTAACACGAAGCTGATGATAGCCGGATCTAAGGTCGATCTTGGAGAAGTAACTAGCACCCTGGAACTGATCAAACAAGTCATCAATCCTAGGAATGGGATACTTATTCTTGATCGTGACCTTGCTCAACTAACGGTAGTTAATACACATTCAGAGAGAACCATATTTCTTGCACACGAAGAGAACTGGAGTACCCCATGAAGAGATGCTGGGTCAAATAAAACCTTATCAAGAAGGTCTTTAAATTGATCTTTCAATTCCTTAAGCTTCACGGGAGCCATTCTATATGGAGGAATAGAGATAGGATTCATATCTGGGAGAAGATCTATTCCAAAGTCAATCTCCTGCTCGGGAGGGACTCCAGGAAAATCTTTGAGAAACACTTTGGGAAATTCATTCACAACAGGAACTGACTGGAGGGATGGGGTTTCGGACTCTGTGTCCATAACTCGAACTATATGATAAACATAACCCTTAGAAATCATCTTCCTAGCCTTGAGATAAGATATGAAATGACCCTTTGAGGACAGAGGACTACCTTGCCACTCTAAGATAGGTTCATTTGGAAACTTGAAACTAATGAATCGAGTACGACAATCAACTGAGGCATAACATGCATACAACCAATCCATACCAAGAATAACATCAAAATTAGTCATCTCTAACTCCACTAGATCTGCTGAAGTAACTCCATGAAGGACTGAGATAGAACAGTTTTAGTAGATTCTTTTGGCTAGGACTGACTCACCAACAGGAGTAGAAACACAAAAGGATTATAAAAGTTGATTAGGACAAATCTAAAACTTGCAAGAAATATAAAGGGTTACAAAAGATAAGGATGCACCGGGATCCAATAAAGCATACACATCAAAAGAGAATACTTTCAACATACCTGTTACAGTATCCGGTGAACTCTCCTAGTCCTCAAGAGAGGACATAACATAGAGGCAGTTCTGGCACTGACCACCAAAACTAGAAGCAGTGCCCTGCTGGGCTGATCGACCTTCTGATGTTGCTGGGGCAGACTGAGTCCTACCACCTGCCTGTCCCTTCCTAGCTGAAGGTCAACCTCTAACCAAATGTCCAGCCTGACCACACCCAAAGCAACTACCTTAAATGGCTAGACACTCACCAGGATGACTCTTTCCACACTTGCCGCAAATGGGGTAGGAAGGCACCTTGGCAACATTTCCCTGAGACTGCGAACCTGAACCTCTACTAGACTGATCATGACGAGGCCTGGGGGACTGGTTAGGAACACTAGCTTAAGAATGGATGGGCCATGATAAATTCTTCTGAAACAAAGAGGGATGTCTGCCTCTAGACCTTTGATGGACAAAACCTGAACTCTCATATCTAACCCTCTTGTTCTCCCTTGCCATCTCCCTCAACTTGTCTCCATCAATCTGATGGGCGTGAGTCATATGTCGAGAAATATCCATGTCACCCAAAAGCATCACAGACCTACACTCCTTCTTTACCAAATTTGAAACTCTATAAACGTACTTACTCATCTCATCCCATGGGTCAGCCACCATAGAAGTAGCATACCTAGAAAGTTTGGTGAACTTTGATCCGTACTCCTGAACTGACATAGAACCTTGTCTCAAATTCACGAACTCTTTGACCTTAGCTTGCCTCAACTCCCTCGGGAAGAACCGGTCAAGAAATTCCCTCTCAAAACATTCCCAAGTCATATGGACCGCATCCCTAGCCCTATCATCTTTCCATTGAGTGGACCAAATATGAGCCACGTCCCTGAGTTGATAGGAAGCTAGCTCAATACAATCAACACCACCAACTTGCATCACACCAAAGATCTTCTTTACCTCATCCAAAAAATTTTGTGGATCCTCACCAACTTTTGGACCCAAGAACTCAGGTGGGTTCATGCGAATGAAATCTCAAACTAGAGCCACAACTCTACCTTGAGGGTGGGTAGGGATAGGAGCCTGCTGATTGGCCTGAGAAGCCATAGTCTGGGCTAGCATATGAATAGCATTTTTGAACTCCGCATTTGTGACCTCGAGGTCTGGAATTAGAGGATTAGGATTTCGGGCATTGGCCGAGCGAGGCATAGCACGGCGAGGAGGCATAATATGAAACACATAAAGAATGGATAAGAAGAGTAATAGAGTTAGACTCTATCGCACAATATTGATCAAGAAAGAAGTGAAGTTTTTCCTAAGACACCTCACAGCTTCTCTCTCATAAGTGGGGCTCGCTACACACATATGAAAGAGACTCTACTCGATGTAGCTTTTAGACACCCTAGGACTCATGAACCTGAGGATCTGATACCAAGTTTTTCATTCCCCGAGACCATCACCTAGGCGTAACATGGGATCTGGGACCATAAGTGCCGCAAGTTAACCTTTGGTCATAGTATACTCAGATATTCATAAGAAAACATAGCGGAAGCATAAATAGAAAGTTAGGCAACCCAATCGCTAAACAATAAAGTCAAGATGCAACATAATCCGAAAGAGAGACCTGATTACTATCTATGTCTGAAATCCTCTAACTATTATCAAGAGTTGATGGGACAATACCCCAACTAACTCAGAAATCCAATAAAGGAACATGAAAGTAACTAACATAACTAAGGTCCCCGAATAATAAGGACTCAACAACCAAGCTGGGACACCGGCTAATCTCTAGCTAAGAACTAGAGGGAAGAAGCCTGAATCTACATCATCAAGAGGATGCAACACAAAAATATGCGTTAGTACTATAGGATGTACTGAACATGTGAGATATGCATGAATATAGTAAAAACATACTTAAAACATAATTGAAACTGAGTTCATGCATAATCAAGGAATCATAAGTAAATATCATAGTTTGAGAAATAAGCATTAGATAGAAGCCAAACTTCAAATAAGTTATCATAAAGCTTAGAAAAACTTGAAAACATTCATACAGGAGTTTCTTATAACCGATAATAGACCATGTGAGCTAGATGGAATCTAACTATATAACCCTAGTTAGCAAAGCTTCCCTGAACCCGACCAAGGTACGTGACACCATAATTTAACTATATAACCCTAGTTGGCAAAGCTTCCCTAATGCCCGCTAAAGCACAGGACACCATAATAAATTATGGAACGACTTTCATAAGCCCATAGGGAAATTCATAACCTACGCTGGCAATGTAGTTTTGGACTTGGGTTATCAAACCCTTATCGCTTGATACTAAATACTACTCCCAAAACATGCATATATCTCATAACATACTTGTGGCATATCTGATGCCAAATCTGTTTGAAAAGCATATAGACATATCTGATGTCATGTAATTCTCATATCATAAGTCCTTGAAATTTAGCATAGCCATAATTCAAAACATACTTTTCTTTCTAAATTCATAACTTGAAAAATTAGACATGCAATTTCATAAATACATAAGGCCATGTTATCTAAACATGCCAATTTTCACTTAAAATCATGCAATTAAATGGAATCATGCTAGAAATCATCTTTAATATGGGCTTTTGAAATCAATTAAGAAACCTCAAATAAACATAGATTAGCAATGAGAAACCATGAATTTAAGCTTTAATACTGCACCCATAGGTTTCCCCCAAATTGGGTAAGAACACTAATTTCATAAATTCATAAATCAAAGTAAAAATCATAAGTTTTGGGCATAAGGGTGAAAGGAATCCCTTATTGAATGACCACATACCTTATTTAAGCTAACTTGATCTTAAGATGAAAAGAATTAGAGGCTTGATCTTGGAGCTTGAGACTTGGAGCTTGAAGGAGTTCTTTTCCACTTCTGGTTGATGAATGAGGAATAATAAAAGACTTAGGCTAGTAAGAGTAGGAACCCTACTAAAAGTGGACAACATGACCTTACTTAAGAGTTAAAAGAGTGGGTAATTATAGAAATATCCTTGGAATTTAATTAGAGAAAAGCTATTAAAAGGCTCGGCTTCAGAGACCACGAGTCAGTCTACAGACCGTCAACTAAAATGACGAATCGTTAGCTGATCCATGGTTTCAGGTTCCACTTCTTGGAGCTTGCTGGAACTCAACTCCATGAGTCACTCTCCAGTTCGTGATTCAGAATGATGGACCATCTTGTTGACTCATGGTTCTGACTTAGGGGCATGAGGATCCTCTAATCCTCAGGGATTTTGGATGGAAGGAAAACCCATGGTTCAAAAGGATGGGTCGTCAACCAACTCATTATTTCCAGGACCCTTCATGGGGAGTCCTCTGGAACTCAAACCACGAGTCCGCAGGATGGGCTATGGTTTTAAACCATGATCCATCAAGTGACTCATAAACTTAGGGAAGAAGACAACTAAAGAGCAGACCATGGATCAAACTATGGATCATGGTCCATGACTACGGTCCATGATCTGGTCCTTGATCTCAGGGAACTTTAGAATTTCACAGAAATCAGGTCTAACAGCTGAATTGAATTTCGAGGTGTTACAAATGGCTATTCCTGTCTTCATATACATCCATGGAGAAAAGAGTTTCCTCTGATGGTTCATCTTCTAATAAGAATACAGATTCAAGATCCTCATCTTTAGTACCTGCGTAATTCTTGATTTTAGTAAGAAGCTGGGTCAACCTTCTGGATTGAGATAATTCTTTGCAGAGTGTCCATCTTTGTTGCGGATGAAGTATCTGCCATTTTTCTGAGAATTGCGTGGACTTCTTCTCTTGAAGCATTTTGTATGCCTGATGAACCTGGAATTTCCATCGGGTTGATTTGGCCATTTGAACTATTTGAACTGCCTAAATTTTTTCTACTGCCTGGGTGCATGGCAAGAGCAATCTAATCTAGTGATGAGATCAGATCTGGTGTAGGCTTAATCTAGGACTAGATAGTTTTAAATGATCTGATTCAGTATAGACCTCTTTGTGCAGATATCATATAGTGCATGTAGTATTTCTTGCCTGATGTATCTGACCTGTGGGATCATTATGGATTGGAATTTATCCTCAATGATCATTATAGTATGTCCTGACAGCATCTTTGGTAACGAGGAAATGAAAGCTTTCTTTAGGCTTGGATCTCTGCCTAATTCAAAGAATATCTTTGCCATCTTCTAAAAGTGAACATCAATGATGTCCCTTTCAAATGAGACACACTTTATTTTGATGAACTATCATCACAACCTTTCTTGCCTTTGGCCAGTATTACACAGAATACCTCTTGCAATATTCTGGTATTTTAGGAAATGTCGTAGGATGTGAGGAAGATGTTCCTATCTTTTATCCCAAGTGAATTCCACCAATATCTCAGGATTCCAGAGAACCTTGAAGTGATTTCTGAAAGGATTAGGTACTTTTCTCGCTCAACCAGATTCTTAGTCGCCATCCAAGTGTAGAAATGTTGGATCCTTTAGGGACATCTGGATACTTTGACATCATCAAGGGTGAAGGTATAGAATCTAGTTCCAACCAATTTGGGGGTTGGTAGTTTTGGTCTCCTTTCTTGTATTGCCTCATATGTAATTCCTTCCTGTGAATCATCGATTTCAGAAACTTTTGGTTCTATTGGACGGTTTATGAATATCAATGGATATTCTTCTTTAGATGATTTAGTTGAGGATTCTGCATTTTCCTCAGCATATTCATTGGAATATTGTAAGGATTCTTCACTTTCTCTAATGCCTCCTTCTGTGAGATCACTATCATATGGATCTTCAGTTTTTTCAGTGTATCCTTCAATGGGATCTTTTACAAGTGAATCATCACTGTAGTCCGAGTATGTCTCCATACGATCAACTTCATATGGATCATTAGTACTGGATACTGAGACATCATCATCTTCTATGCCATAGAGGTCAGGAATAATTTGATCACAGATAATCCAGTCATCATCTAGCATGGCATAGTCTGGGATCTCAATGTCAGCATCTTGGATGACTGAACTCAGATCTGAGAAGGTCAAGTTATCATCTGGAGAAGTGTGATTTGGGAGAACCAAATCCTTTTTGTCACTTGATATCATCATATTTTCTGGGTCTGGCTCTCTAGAACTTTCTCCAAACTCCTTCTTCCTTTTGGACTGCTTTTGGGATTGCTTTTGGGCTGCATCAACGTCTTTTCATTCTCACACAAATTTGGCAATGTCAAACTCATGTTATTTCTTTTGTTTTAGAGAGAAAAACATAGGGCTGTGTGAAATAACAGGGAAACTGGTAAAAGTGTGGCCCAATTTTTGTGGAGAGTATGTCTGAGATAACATGGGGAAAAAGTTAGGATTTTTAGATGGACTCTGAGGCTTTGGTTGGTCAAAGGTACCGTATTTCAGGTGGTGTATCTGTTCTTTCAGAGAGGCTGTTTCTTTGTGCTGATGGTAAAAAAAGTGGGATATTGAAGTGCCTGGTGGACAAATATCATACTGAAAGGTTTCCAATCTCCGTTCAAGGGCTTTGATGAGTCTAGAATGTTGTGTGAAAGCCTGCTCTACTTTTTTCTCGATCGTCTCAACTTTAATCATCATTTTTTTCTGAGTGTGAGCAACACTTCTGAGAGATGTGCAAAGATGGGTTAACACCTTGTTTTGGCTGATAGCATTCTAAGTTTACCAGTTTATTGTTGCTTGGATATCACTCGTGGGTGACTTTTCTCCTGAGGGCAAGATGACATTATTTTTTGGTATTTTTGGAGTGTGGATCACTCCATCTTTTTCAAAGGGTTGTTGAGGTGGGAATTCAGGAGTATGACTGGAGTTAAAAGTGATTATCATGAACATGTGATGTTCAAAGCTTTCTTTATTGGCAAAGGCTATCCTATTGGTATTTTTGAGATATGAGTGGTCAAAGCTTATAAAAATAGTATTATCATGTTATCTAGAAAAGGTTGGTCCAGAGGAGTGTAGAGGTTCAATGAGTACTCTCAACTTCTCGTAGTTTGTGACCCATGTGTCAGGAAGGATTTTGATAAGTTCTTCCCTAACTAACTTCCTAGGGATTTGGGTACACATGGTAGTTCCGTTAGTGGACTCTCGTTTAAGAGCAGAGCATTTTCACCACCTGGAAGTGAAAGATCCATGGCATGGTTTTGGACTCGCCAAGCTATTTGGTAGTGGAGAGTTACCTGGATGGAATCTCTAGCTTGCATAGATCCTTGGATCTAGACCTGGATCTTCAGTGCCTTTGTCAGATACAGATCATACAGGGACATGTTGAAGTTTGGAAAAAAAGTGACAAACACTGTCCTGAGTGATCACTGTGGTTCCTAAGTTCGCATGTTGGTACTCATTGTACCTAGTATCAAGGAGTGAAAGATGAGCAACAACTGGTTGGACTTTCCTTCCATTATATGTCAACACATCTCTGACAGCACCAAAATGGATATGGGTGAAACCATGGGTCTTCCACTATCAAGGAAAATCATTTGGTATCTGCAGCGTGATAAACTCTTCCTCCTGTGTTGAAAGAATAGCGTGCTGGTCAAGCTTTGATATAAAAACGTATTCCTTAACTCCCTTACATTTATTTTGGACCAAGGAACGAATTTGTAACCAAGGAGAGCATGTTTTTTTAGCAATAGCAGAGTATGGGTTTAATAGTGGTAGGTAGGTCTATAACACTTTATTTTCTGGGGGTAAGACATATACTTCGTAAAGGTAGTCATATTTACATGATAAGGTACATCTAAGGGTAGGTGACATATTTATTCTTGTAAAGTATTGGACGAAGATAACTCAGGCATATTTATTAAACTTGAAAAAAACTCTAATATAGTAGGACTATGGTAACGACTCTGACACAGGTATATGGTAGAGACTCTGGTGTAGTATGACTATAGTAATGACACTAAAAAAGATATGTACAAGTGACTGGACTAAATTATAACAGACTTAAGTAGAAAGACTATAACTTGGACAGAGTTACGACTAAAGACTATAATATGTAAAGCAAATACTGTAATTTCTATGTGAATAAAATCTTATGCTAAACTGCTCCTCCCTTTCGAAAGGGATGGGCTGGATCTAATACCACAGAGGGAAGACAGGGGAATCGGAGAGGACCAAACTAGGCAAGGCTAACAAATCAGACAAGGCATAATGGGATACTACAAGCAAGTGTAACGAGATTGCAAGCACAATAGAAATTAAACACAAAGGTTTTCTGATTGACTGGGCTTCTAAACAACAAGGACGGCATGACAAGGCTTCTCATCCACAAGTATGGCTTTCCACTAAAGTCGGCTTATCATCCACCAAGGACGTCTTGCCAAACTCAGTCAAAGTAGGAGAAGCTGACTTTAGTGGCAATCCATATTTATGGATGAGAAGCCCTGGCAAGCCGTCCTTGTGAATGAAAAGCCTTGGCAAGTCTTCCTTGTTGATGAGAAGCCCAGACAATCAAAAAACCTTTGTGTTTAGTTTCTATTATGCTTGCAGTATCATTACACTTTCTTGTAGTATCTCATTGTGCCTTGTCTACTTTGTTAAAATTGCATGGTTTGGTCCTCTTCGGGCCCCTTTCTTCCCCCTGTGGTATCAAAGCCAGCCTGTCCCTTCCAAAGGGAGGAGAAGTTTAGCATAAGGTTTTATTCACATAGCAATTACCATCTACTTTACATATTACAGTCTTTAGTCATAACTCTGTCCAAGTTATAGTCTTTATGATTGAGTCTTTTATAATTTCGTCCTGTCACTTGTACATATCTTTTTTAGTGTCGTTACTATAGTCATATTACAGTAGATTCTTTACCATATACCTGTGTCAGAGTGGTTACCATAGTCCTACTATATTCGAGTCTTTTCCCAGTTTCATAAATATATCTGAGTCACCTTCATCTGGTCCTTGCAAGTCCCTTGCAAGAATAAATATGTCACCTACCCTCAGTAAAACCTTGTCATGTAAATATGACTACCTTTACAAAGTAGATGTCTTACACCCAGAAAATAAAGTGTCAAAAACCTACCTAGCATTACTAAACCCATACTTCGCTTTCGCCAAAAGGATATGCTCTCCGTGGTTACAAATCCATTCCTTGGTCCAAAATAAACCTAAGGGAGTTAAGGAATATGTTGCTGCATCAAATCTTTACCAACACCCTATTCTTTTAACTCAGGAGGAACAGTTTATCAGGCGGCAGATACCAGAGGATTTTTGGTGATAGTGGAAAACCTATGGTTTTACCCATATCCATTTTGATGTTTTCAGAGTTGCAGGACAACCAGTTGTTGCCCATATTTCACCCCTTGATACTAGATACAACAAGTACCAACATGCAAGCTTAGGAACCATAGAGAAAACTATGAATGCCGGGATAGTGTTTGTCACTCTATTTCCAAACATCAACATGTCCTTGTATGATCCATATCTAATGGAGGTGCGGAAGATCCACTTCCAAATCCAAGGAGCACCGTAAGCTAGAGATTCCATCCAGGCAACTCTTCACCCTCAAATAGTTTGGCGAGTCCAAAACCATGCCATTGATCTTTCTCTTCCAGGTGGTGAAAATGCTCTGCTCTAGAACGTAGATGCCACCAACAGAACTACCATGTGTACCCAGATCTCAAGAAAGACATCCAGGAGAGAATTTGTTAAAATCCTTCCTGATTCATGGGTCACAACCTACGAAGAGTTGGAGAGACCTTGTAGAGCCCCTCTACTCCTCCGACCTAACCTTCGCCAAAACACATGACAAAATTGTTTTTATGAGCTTTGACCACTCTTATCCAAAAAAGCCTAATAGAACAACCCTTACTATAATGATGTACCACCCTACATACGGTCCTAATATAGAGGATGACTTTGACACATTCTCTTGGTATACTTCAGATGTCATGAGTGAACATGATTGGATAAAACAATTCAATCATGAAGGCCTTGGCATACTGTGGTTCAAATGTCCTTTTATTGGACATTGTCCATAGGAAATTTGATGTGATTGTGTTGAATGTCTGGAGGATGATGATGATTATGATGATGATGAATGAGAAACATATTACTATCCTAAAGCCAAGCCGAAGGACAAAGAAAGCTCTAAAAAAGAGTTTCAGAAAAGGTATGAAGATGGAGATTCCTCTGTCAGTTCATTTAGCAATATGAGGAAATATGAATTTCTAGTTTCATACAAACCTCAAGATTGTCCAACTTTATCCAACCCACTCATAAATGAACATACCAAAACTAAAGATAAATCTGAACCTCATATGTTCATGATAAAACTTTCCTGCTCAAGTCATACCCCTGAATTCCCCTCTCAACATGCTTTTGAAAAAGATGGCATAATCTAAGCTCCAAAAATACAAAAAAAGAATGTCAGCTTGTCCACAGGTAAGAAGTCACCCACGAGTGATATCAAAGCAACAATAAACTAGAAAACTGAGAATGCTATCAAAATAAAGTGATATCCCATATTGGCACATTTCTCAGAAGTGTTGATCACACTCAGACCAAGATGATGAACAAAGTGGAGAGACGATCGAGAAAAAAGTAGAATAGGTTTCCACACAACATGCTGGACTCATCAAAGCCCTTGAATGGAGATTGGCAACCCTTAAGTATGATATCTATCCACCAGGCACTTTACTATCCCATTTCTTTGACCAGCAGCACAAAGAAATGGCTTCATTAAAAGAACAAATACACCAGCTGAAGTATGACACTTTTGACCAACCAAAGCCTCAGAGTCCACATAAAAAGCCTACCTTCTTCCCTATGTCATCATAGCTATACTCTCCATCGAAATTGGGCCACTTCTTTACCAGTTTCCCTTCTGCTTCACACAACCCTATGTATTTCTCTACAAGACAAGAGAAAGAACCTGAGTTTGACATCACCAAATTTGTGTGGGAATGATAGGACTCTGCTACTGCCCAAAAGCAATCCCAAAAGTAGTCCAAAAGCAAGAAGGAGTTTGGGGAAGGTTCCAAAGAACCAGACCCAAAAAACATGGTGATCTCAAGTCATAAAAATGATTTGGTTATCCTAATCACACTACTCTAGATGATGACTCAATCTTCTTAGATCTGAGTTCAGTCTTCCCAAATACTGACTTGGAGATCCCAAACAATGCAACACCAGATTATGACTTGATTATCTATGATCAAGTTATTACTGACCTCTATGGCATAGAAGATGATGATGTCCTAGGATCCTGTACTAATGATCCATATGATATTGATCCTACATAGACATACTCGGAGTACAGTGATGACTCACTTACTGATGATACCATTGAAGGATGCACTGAAGAAATTGAAGATCCATATGACAGTGATCCTGCTAGAGGAGACATCAAAGTAAGTGAAGATTCCTCATAAGACTCTAAGGAATATGTTGAGGAAACTGCAGAATCCTCAACTGAATTAGATGAAGAAGAATATCAATCAATATTCATGAATCGACCAAGAGAACCCAAAGTTTCTGAAGTTGATAATTCACAAAAAGGAATGACAGATGAGCCGATTCTAGAAAGGAGACCAGAACCACCAACCCCAAAATTGGTAGGGACTAGCTTCGATACCTTTAACCTTGATGATGTCAAAGTATCCAGATGGCCCCAAAGAATCCAAGATATCTATACTAGGATGGTGACAAAGATTCTGGTTGAGCAAGAAAAGTACCTAATCCTATCAGAACTCGCTTCAGCGTTCTCCAAAATCCTGAGAGATTGGTGGAATTCACTTGGGATACAAGATAAGAACATCTTCCTCACATCCCAAGACTTTTCCTTTAATACTAGGCTATTACAAGAGGTGTTTTATGGTGATACAGGCCAAAGGCAAGAAAAGCTGCGACCACAGTTCTTTGAAATAAAGTGTGTCTCTTTTGAAAGGGACATCATTGATGTTTACTTTCAAAAGATGGCAAAGATATACTTTGAGTTAGGTGGAGATCCTAGCCTGAAGCAAGCCTTCATTTCGTTGTTACCAAAGATACTATCAGGCTGCACTATGATGATTATTGAGGATAAATTCCAATCTATAATGATCCCATAGGTTGGATACATCAGGCAAGCAGTACTCTATGCACTAGATGATAACTGCATAAAGAGGTCTGTACTGAAGAAGATCATTCAAAACAATCCAGTCCTTAATAAAGCCTGCCCCAAATATGATCTTATCACTGGATCAGATTGCCCTTGCCATGCACCCATGTGACATAAATGATTCAGGAGGTTCAAATGGCCAAAGCCTTCAGGCAAAATTCCACGGTCATCAGGCTTATAAAATCCTTCAGGAGAAGAAGCCCAGGTAGTTCCCTAAAAAATGGTAGATACTTCATCTGCAATAAAAGTGGACATTTTGCAAGGAATTTCCCTCAGTCTACAAGATCCGACAGGTGAATCTAGCTCTTCAATGAAATAGTAGATCATGCAGGCAGTTATCTCAGTCGAGATGACAATCTTGAATCAGTCTTCTCCTTAGAAGAAGAACCAACGAAGAAGACTCTCTTCTCCATAGATGTCTATGAAGAATTAAGTAATGAACATTTCCAGATATCCGATGTAAAGAAGGGGATCAGTACCATCTCAAATGTAGAACAGTTCCATATATTCGAGGTGAAGAAAGAAAAGTCCAATATCACTTCAGAGTCAGTAGCCTCTCACGTCCAGCTAACTATCTATCCATCAAAATGGGACAAACCAGTCCAAGTCATTACTTTGGTGGACATCGGTACAACTTTGTCAATACTTAACCCAACTATTCTTCTGGAAGATCAATGGATTCCCCACATTATGAAGTCTAACACTGCATCAAATGGGATCCTAACTACCTGTGTTATCATGAGGCATCCAGTCATGATTGAATTATTTACAGGACTGTGATTCCGAACCAAACTACTTGGTTCCAATATTCCAGGGAAAGACCTCATCATCGGGTTTGATATCTACAAGCAACTCAAGGATCGCTTGGAAATTAAAACCCACAAAATATCTTTTAAGAAGCAATTCAGGCCATATTCAATGATATTCCACATCATTGATGAGGAGAAGGTCTGCGAAAATCCAGCTAAGCATATCTTCATGCTTAACACACAAAGGATGATCTCATTTGGGATGGCAAATTCTCCACCAGCGATATACAAGCAGTATGAAGACCCATTAGATCTATCTATCCTTGCAGATAGAAGAAGTATATACCTACAATAAATTTTCAAAGATTAAGTAACTCCGCCCTCCACAACTCCACAAAAGGAAGACTGAAGGTTCCATTGCAAAAGGAGGAACATAATGCAATAGGGCCAACCAATAGGAAAAATTACTTCACCAAATCACGGAAAATAAGTCTGAAAAACAAGGAGAGTCTGAAAGAAAAACATGGAATCAATTGGTTGATGAAGGAAGGATACATAAACCCACCATTAACACTTTCACACACTAATCCATTAGATGATGCAGGATAATGCAAGATGATACATACATGGTTGCAAGGTTTTTACCAAGTTATATGATAAAATTACTTATACAAAGTTTACTACCCATGTCAAGACAAAATTCTCCTTAGTAGCTTACCCACCTACTTGCCAAATGTCTACCCACAAGCTTACAAGCAACTTATCCATCTACTTTCCAAAGATATACACACCAGCTTACAACCAGCTTACCCACCTGCTTATAAGTTGCCTACACACCATCTTGCAAGTTTCTTATCCACCTGCTTGCAGCAGAGTAGACAAAATGGACCCCACTCTCACATACCATCATATGTAAATACTACGACTTTCAAGAATTTGCAGCAGCTTAGTAGTACTTAGGTTGTCATGTCTTTTGTTTTATTAGGCTCCGTCACATGCCATTATTTTCCTCACTCTTTTAAATCCTAAGCTATGTCATTTCAGGCCTAACTAGAAGGGTATTATTCACCTTTAGGCAGATTCATTCTCATTCTTATGTTCCAACTTAAGAAAACAAGAAAAAAAGATTCTTCTCTCAAGCTTCAAGGTCTAGGGTTCTTCTCTAATTCTCCATCCCCAAGTTTTAAGCTAAGAAAGTCTTCAAGTTCAGGTATGTGAGTTTTTAGTAAGGGTTTTCTTTCACCCTTATGAACCAAAACCTCAAGTTTCACTTTGAGTTTATGAAACTATGAAACTAGGATTCTTACCCAATTATGAAAATTCTTGTGAATTCAGTTTATTTGCATCAATACATGATTTCTAATCTTAAATACATGATTTCTAATCTTTAATACATGATTTAGCATGATTTTATACAAGTATCTCTTAAACATATGATTTGAGAACGAATTTAGCATGATTTGACATCATTACATGGTTTCAAGAAAAAATAGCATGTTCCGATAACATGACCTCTAGTTTCAAGAATTATATTTTCATGAATAGTATGACATTCAGATATGTCCACATGATTAATGAACATTTTTTACATCCAGATATATCACATGTTATATATGAGCTATATAGTATGTTTTGGGAGTAGTATTTAGCACCAAGCTGACAAGGGTTCCAGATAAACCAAGTCCAGAACTACATTACCAGCGTAAGATTTAATAGCCCAATGGGATCAAGATAGTGGTTCCACTCTAAACATGGCCTAGTACACCGACAAGATACAAGACAGCTCTGCGAACAAGGGTACATAATTGGATTCTATGTAGCTCACATGATATATGTCGGTGACCCAACATAATGCTTTCCTTAACCATGAAGTGGTCTTTCTCCTAATTTATGACCAAGTGTGTTGTCTATTTCTCTTCAACACACGTTCAAGATTCGCCAAACATTCTTCAAGAGAATCTTTAATTACTAAAAAGTCATCCTTGAATATCTCAATGAAATCCTCAACAATATCGGAGAATATAGACATCATGCATCTTTGGAATATGGTCAGAGCATTCCAAATCCCAAATGGCATTTGTTTGAAAGAAAATGTCCGATAAGGACAAGTTAATGTCATCTTCTCTTGAACCTCTAGTGCAACAGTGATTTGGTTGTATCTCGAATAGCCATCCAAGAAATAATAAAAATCTCTCCCTAGATGATGTTCTAGAATTTGGTCCATAAATGGCATTGGAAAATGATCTTTCTTGGTCCAATTGTTTAACTTACGATAATCCATGCAAACCCACCATCCTGTGACCATTCTCATTGGGATGATTTATTTTTTGTCATTTAGGACTGCAATCATAATGTCTTTCTTAGGGACACATTTCATGATGCTCACCCACATACGATAATATATATGGTATACTACCTGGTTATCCAACCACTTGATTATCTCCTTTTTGACTAGCTCTTGCATAGATGGATTTAACCTTCTTTGCTGTTCAATGCTATAAGTGCAATCTTCTTCAAGTTGGATTTTATGAGTGCAAATACCAAGAGGTATCCCAATAATATCCTCAATGCTCCAACCAATTTTCGGATGTACCTCTTTAGAATTGACAATACTGCTTCCACTTGCCATTCCAATAAATGTGCAGAGATAATCACAGTCAAGATCCCATTTAGGATTTCATACCTCAAATGAGAAGAAAAGTGTTTTAGCTCTAATATTTTTGGCTCAATGATAAATGGCTTGGATGGCGAGGATTCTCGATTGTACAAGTCAAAATAAAGTTTCTTTGGGGCATAGGAATAAGAATCCAAACCCACCAAGGCATTGACCACTTCTTCATATTCCTCAATCTCTTCACCATTATAATTTAAGAGAATTTCCACCAATGTTTCCACCATAAATTCCTTGTCCATGCCTACTTCCACGGCCTAATCGATGGTACCAATAACCGAAATAAGACTTGTGTCTCTCAGTTTCTTTATGGATTTACATACATGGAAAGTCGTGACTTCATATTCATTCGGAACATACGTTCCCCACTCTCTACATCAACTAAAGCTCTCCTCGTGGCAAGAAGGGTCTTCCCAAAATGATAAAGACTTCAATATCAACTTCACAATCCAATATGACAAAGTCAATGGGGAACATAAATTGATCCACCTTAATAAGCATGTCATAATGAATTCCAACAGGTCTTTTGACGGTTCTATTTGCCATTAGCAACCTCATGATAGTAGGCCTTGGGGTCCCATGACCCAACTTTTGTCAAATTGCAAGAGTCATCAAATTTATACTTTCTCCAAGGTCGCAAAGAGCTTTGGTGAATTGATAGAATCTGATGGGGCATAGGATGGTGAAATCTCCCCGATCTTCTTTCTATTGAACCATTATGCTAGAAGCTATAGCACTACAATGATTCGAGACTTCCAATATTTAAAAATTCATGCTCCTCCTTTTGTGATAAGATTTTTCATGAAACTTGGCATAATCGGGAATTTGTTCAATGACATCGACCAATAATTTTTTTATTGATAGTTGCGTACATAGACATGAACTTGCAAAACTTCTCGTCATCAAATTTCTTTTTCAATCTTTGAAAAAATGGAGGCGGACATTTGGGAACTGACAACATAGCTTTAGGAATATCTTCCTCTTTGGTTTTATCAGTGTTGATCTCTCCTTGTTCAACAGGAGCATTTTCTACGTCCTCAACCTCTTCTTGAACAACCACCAACTTCTCACTCTCTACAAACCCCTTCATCATGGCATCAATATTTTTCTCATGTGATGACTCATTTTTCTCCACCACATAAATTCCAAATATTTTACCACTCTAGGTGGTAATGGCTATGCAATGAGAAGTAGCCCCAATATCATTCTTCGGGTTCACTATGGTATCACTCGGAAGAGTGTCTTTTTGTCTCGGATTTAGTGAAGCTAAAATTTGGCTCAAATTGTTCTTCAAGTTGTTTGATGTAAGTGGAATGTGAGTTGACCAATTGACCCATGTTTGAAATTCCACTCCACATATTGAGATTTCTATTTGGATATTCATGATCTACACCTCTGAATAGATCCTTCTGTCGCGATTCAATTGGCCGGGAGTGGAACCCACACTAACCTGCCTATAGGAGAACCAACCAACCCAAAGCTTAACCTTATACTTAGCCAATTTTAATAGAGATTGATAAACCAACTTCAATTAATTCATAAGAAAGTCAATATAATTGAAAATGTGCGAAAATTCACTAACTATAACATCCCCCAAGTACTGAAATTCATTGTACAAGAAATCTAGTCCAAACAATATCTAAGATACCCAAAATGAGTAAAAACAGTAAAAATAACAAGAGTTCCATTATCTGAGAGAAGGACAACAACTCGCAGAGGATCCACGGCAGCCTGAGAAGTAATGCTCACCCTTGGATATGTAGTCAACCATCTAATCTAGCCGAGGTTACGTCTCAATCTCTGGAACACTGTCTGCACTCAACAAAAAAAGAGTACATGGTAGTATCAGTACAAAAAACTATGTACTGGTAGGTATCATATGCTCGCTCAGGTTAGAATCTTATATAGTTAAATCAATTAATAAATAAAAAGGTACTTTAACACTTAGCATGTAATTCATTCAACAGATAGTCATCTCAAGTCAAGTCAACCACATTAATCTCAAATTCACATAAGTCAGCAAATATTACCACAAAATGAAAGAGTAATAACTTTCAATAGTCATCTCGCATGAAATCTATGTCCATTAACTTCACTAATGTCACCAATGACTCTAGTATCATCTCAGCTTTTAAACCAACTCACCATAAATGACCATACAACAATGCAATGCTAAATAAAAGAGTACATGCTAAGGGTCTTATTTTTTTCCACTAGCCATGACCTGTAGGGGACCCTAGGTGTCTATGTACCATAACGGCGTGGTATACGCTCCACAGTAATCATATCAATATCCATATCAATGCAACTAGGTTCTCAGACCTATCTTTCATGGTATACAAAGTGTCTCAAAACACTCTTACACTTATTCATCTCAACTCACTTATCACTTCCTGTTCACTTAGATTATTTATTCAAGCATAACAGGAAAACATATGCAATTCAAATATGTCCGAAGACTAATCACAAGTTACATAATTCAACCACATATCATGTAATAAAATGAGTCTCAACTCCAATTAAAACTATAACCTACCTCGAGTGAAGAATTACCACCCGCAAGTTACTGTGCAATTTCCTTAACCTTTCTTAACTCTTTTGAATGCTCAAGGTCAATAAAGTACAATTATACAAGAGTAATTAATCATTTACTCTTCATTTTAGGCCTTGAGAATTAACCCATCAATTCTTCCCTTAAACGAGGTTTCTAGCTGTCACAACCCAAAATGTTTAGAAATTCACCCCAAACTCATCCGAAATCTTCCGAACACAAATCAAATATGTTACTAGATTGAAAATGACATTTCGGACTCAATGGAATCTTCCGATTTTCCAACGTAAGTCATTATACACAAATGTTGACCCAAGTCAACTCTAGGCCAAAACTTCCAACTTCCAACCAACTATCCAAAATGCATCTGAATGCTTCGAGACCCAAACCAATAGTGCAAACCACTCATAAAACACATTCTGGACCTAATGAAATCATCAAAACACCCAAACATGGTCATATTAACCGAATGTTCACTGAAGTCAACTCTTAACTTAGAAATCTCCAAATTTCCAAATAATGACTCAAAACTCATTTAAAGACCTTGGAAATTGAACCAAATCTTCAACTAGACCAAAAGTAACTCTTTTGGAGCTAGTGGATTCATGGAAACTTGGAAATGACCTTTCTAACCTCGAATGTTGTCTTTGGTCAGCTCTCTTAAGTTTCCAACTTTCAAAACTCAAAAACTCTTCCAAAACACTTCCAAATATCTCCAGACCCAAACCAATAGTCCCACTAACTCAAAAATAACGTTCTGAGTTATGAGTGCACTGGCGAAATTTTGATACGAGCTCAATTTCTATGGATGTTGACTAAAGTCAACCATATTAGCTTTACAACCTTCCAAAATGAGAAACTTGCATAATTCTCAACCAACTACCTGGGGAACTATGCCACCTATTCATACAAACTACGAATACCATAATACAACTATTAAGAGGGTTAAAATGGTCAAAAGACACCAAAAGTCAAAAATCACCATGAGGGTTGTTACACTATCAACCATTAAAACACACATTCATCCTCGAACGTAGAAGTAAGAAAAGTACCAAGACTGTCAAGCAACTGTAAATACCCATAGTAGACCTCATACCAGTACTCTCAAGCAAAGAGTACATCTATAGTACCGCTTGATTACCATAATTTTCAATATTTTTCTTTGTTTTAACTCTTAAAGATACATCTCTAGTATTCAAAATCAAAACTTCTCCAAATATTTGATTGTTATATTTTTGAACTGTCTCTTCACGCAATAAATGAGTTGATTATAACCATAGCTCTGAATATGCCCAATTCACCAAAACCCAACATAGTCACCATAATTTGATAATTGTAAATCTAGTACCAAATCTATACGAACAAAATACCATGACCTCACAAATTCTCTATTCACAATTCCAAAACCGTTATTAGTACCAAACACCCTTAGAATACACATTACGTATCTTTGAAACTCTGAGTTATGACTTTCCATTTCCCTCAGAAAGATATCTCCACTCTTATAAGCCCATTCTAAGAATTTTCTATGCAAAAACTTGCCTTATCCATGGCTGAAAGAGCTAATTCCAAGTTTTGTTAGTACTGTTTCATCGAGCTAAAGCTACCGAGTCAGAAATCAATATCAGTTTCATATATATCTTCAAATGTCATGCTTTAACCACTATTTCTAGCAACCATATTTTCATGCAATTTTTTTTAGAAAACCCACCGATCACCCTAAAAGCTTTTATAACATAAACATATACCCTTTATACACAACCAAATTCCTAAGCAACTAATCATACTAATCCATATAGTTTCTATCAATGAGGTGGTATCAATTCCACCTGAAATCCTCAATAAACACTCAGAACCACAATATTTTTGATAATACACCTGACGCATACAAACAATCTAACCCAATATAAAAATGCAAAATCACCCACATATTACTGTTTGACACTAAAACAACCACTAAATCTGCCAAACAGCCACTACTAAGTCCTTCATAAGTCTATCTCAAAACTACTCCACCTTTCATTAATGAACGTTTCAACTCGTGTTGTCTTTTATAAACTCAAAGGCTACATTACACATAAACCTTCAACTCTGCACCAAGGATCCATATATGATGTCTCACTTTTCTCAATTAGTACCGATCATGCAATGCTTCTAGGACTTTGATCTCTTAACTCATACCCATGAAACAATTCTAAATACTTTAAACTCTCCGATATACAAACCTCTTGTCCTTTCCCTTAACTTATTCACCATTCTATATTCTTTGACTAAGGACCATGGCCTACTACCTCATATTCTAAATCAAATCCTTTGAGTGTAATACTTCATTGCCCTTTCAAATTTCGAAGTTATAAATTCTGCAACCCATGTGCTCTCCCATGCTTCCAAGTCCTCGAGAACCGTCATTCTCAATCATCCTTATCTTAAGAATTAATACCCTAACATAATCCACTAACACAAATGTAGCTTTACAACAGAAAGCCTGAATTCTGATCCAAATTATGTAGATGACTTCCTTTACCAACTATTATCAGCTCAATTACTCATGGATATTATAAGATCACATGATAGTACACCACTAATCACATCACATCGATCTTATCATGTCTGTCACTTCAAATCTGAACTATCCTAGTTACCAAACTTGAAATTACCATGGAACTTATCACAACACTTGACCTAAACGTCTATAGACTTCTTTCTCTAAGCATACTCAGTAGTTTACAACCCATATGAAAAGCACGCGATAGTATCACCATAACCTGAATAAGACCCAAGTAACATGTCATTCTAAACCCAAGTCTTACTTCCTGAAGATGAATACTTAGCCTTCCAAATCAAAATAGATACCCTCACCTTATTTTTCAAATGTCATATTCCATTTCCAATAACTATTACCATTGTAAGTTTATATTCCTTCAAGTCTACTCGAGGAGGGTTTCAAAACACCATAAGACTTTCCATACACACTAAATCAGTCCCCAAAGTAGTAAAAAACCAAAATCCTAGACACTCGAAAGCCTTACCTACTTTACTAGAATCTTTTAACCGAAGACCCCTCTAAATTAGTCATACCACAAGTACAACCCATCACAAAGTCTTCTCACCAAATTTGACTGGTAGCCCTGGTCTACCCACAAAGTTGATTTTTTCATTATTATGATAACTCAAACCACATATGCACTGGTTTAATCCTGTAAAATAATCAATCATTACATACACCTTCCCACTAACATTTTCAGATGATTCCAAATAAGTGTACCCGCTTAAAACTTTGTTTTTCCACAAGTTGACCATCATAGTATCGATTCAGTTTCCTTGGTCTCAATCGATATCACTGACTCTCAATTAAATCTTTGAAATACCCTTGACAACTTGAACATGTTAATACCTACCATCGATCCACCACTTTAATTTCCCTTATAGACCGATGTCTCACTCAAGTGTCCATAGTAAAAACTAGTTGGTCCTTCAAATCTGAATGTAGTGTCGAACTCTATTATCCATATAGGTTAAACAACTGATAGCCCCTGAAGTAATTGACCTTTTACACTCGTTAGCTGACATATTCGTTTCCATTTATCACTTGCTCCACCCTGGTAGTACCATTTCAAGAAAACCCAAAAGATCGACCACTTTTCACCAACATAACCACCGAGAAGTTCATACCCAAATCACACCATACATTCCTTACCTATTAAGTAACAATAATGCAATACACAAAGTAATCAGTCTCTAACCCAAAATAATATGCACCCTTTTCTTCATCTCACACAGAAAAGTAAACATGCTAAAGAAATATTGCCACATAGTCCCATAAGAAATATTTCCACTCGTAGCCTAAAAACCAAAAATCATCTTCCTTCAAGCACTCTTAACACTTAGTCTTCTTTCATTCTTCATGTCACCTCACAGATAGTCAGTTTACCCTTTTGTTAATCCTAGTCGATAGCAAAATTAGCACACCTCATGACTCTAGCCAAGAAAAAATAAGTCCTACTATAGAAGCCATATCTTAAAACTCAAACCATTCAAGTTCTCTTTGTTGTATAGCCACTTCACAAGATAGAAAGCATATTGTTCATAAGAACCTCGAAACTTTAACCATTCCTTAAAATAATGGTAGTACCTATCCCATCACTGAACAGTTGAATCCTTGCTAATACACTCATTCCATAAGACTATAATAGAAATTTTGATCTATGTTGAAGAATCTTTGTTCCCATCATACACTGAGCAACCAATTCTTGTCATTACAAACTTCCTTAACTATAGTCTTCAAAGTTACCATGCTTATTACCGGATTATCCTCTTAGTCATGCAATTTCTAATTTTCAACACTATCTCAAATACCATTTTCCCGACCCAAAACCCAGAGGGTTGTGATGACACCTACCTAACCCAACCATGGTAGATGATCCTAACACAACAAATACAAGCAACTTGAAATAAGGTAAATAGCAGAATAACACAACGAATAACCAATAATAACTCAAATCAAAGATAATAAAAAGGAAACGAAACAGTAAACATTAAAGACATTCAAGACTCAACTGTCACATATACAAGAGCGACGCTAAATTCAAACTATCATAACTGAACTATAACCTAGTCTAAGGAGGTAATGAAGACAGAAGTAAAAGAAAGTGGAAGCTAGGACAGTCTCTAGGAGTAAGAGATCACCACAGCTTCAAGTCATAGAACCCCGCACAAAATACACAATCACACACCAAGAGGACCACTAGTACCTGGATTTGCATTTAAAGGATACAGGGAAGTAGGGGTGAGTACGGCCCACTTGCACTCAGTAGGCATCATAGGCTGCCTGAGCTTAAGCAGTTACTGTATCTAATAAAGGATTCTAAAATAACCCGGCACGTAGAAAAGTCCCAGCAATTTAATATTAATAATAACACTGTATATCTCAACCAAAATAACAATCCAAATCATAATGTAATGCAATGATATGAGATAAAATTCAATGGCCAATACCTACCGTATACACCCTTTGAGCATATATCTCTTCCAGGGCGAGACCCATGGGAGACTTATGAGATCTATATACCAATCAATCTCATTAATATATCTGTGACTCAGACTCTAATCGAGACAAAAATCATTTTCTTTCTTCGATAAAGTCTTTCAAGACATTTCTTTCAAAAATTAAATCATTTTTTGTTTCCATGAACTATGAGATGTGTGAATATACATGCACATGAACCAAAAACAAGTCAATTACATAAATATGATAATATCTCTGAATCACAATAAGTTCATCAACACCGGCTATGAGCCTCAATCTCAAATCAGAAATCTAAGTTTTTTATCACCCACTCAGTATAAGCCCCAATTTGGGCATCACAATAATAATTCAACTCATTAAGTACTCATATCCATAAATTCACTCCATCCATGGCATGCTTTACATTATAAGTTTTTACCCAAGTAAAGTCTAAAGAAAGTTAAGCCATAACATACCTCGAAGCAGAACAAAAAGAATCTACTCGATCAAACATGAGTCTTTTCTTTACGAATAACCTCCAGATGCAATCTCTCTATTAAGAACAAGTTCTACATGTAAGCACGAGTCCAACAATACCCATATTTCTAAGGTTCTAAATCATATCTAAAAAGTCAACTCAAAAGTTAATCCTAGGCCGACAAGGGTAAAATTGAAATTCATTTAAAAATCACATTACCCATAACTTAATAAGTTCAAATATGAATTTTCATTAAAATGGAGTTAAAATTGACCTTGAGATCATCAAAATATCGTACTTTAACTTTACAGGGAAAACCCCCAAATTCCCAAGTTTGAACACGGTTTTAGACGAGAAAATTCAATAAAAAATTATATCAAAATCATTTTACCCATTCCACAAGGACCTTAGGTTCCCAACAATCAACAAAAATCCATCACTCATGGATCATCAAATCAAGAACTTTTTGTTTTATAAACTTTGGGGTTTCAAATCTCGACTTGTGAATCAAAATCATGAAAAACGGAAAGTATAACCTTAGAAAATGAATTAAAGGAAGTTAGAAATGCATAACCAAAGAAATACAAGAAAAATGCATCAAAATTGCCTCAATCAATGTTTCCTGGCTCCCAAAATACCAAAATTACAAAATCTCAAAATCTACACCTCTTATACTCAGCGATCTCCGCATTTGCAGACAAATTCACTGCAAATGTGGTCTTTTTTCACTTTTCGGTATTTTATCGTAAATGCGGCACAGGTCTGCAGTTTTGGTTGCACCAGTACAAAATAACACAAGTGGTAAAAATGCCATAACTTCCTCATACATACACGAAATATGATGATTCTTTTTGCGTTGGCTCTGAAATTTTGATACAGATATGACGGGACCATCCAAACACAATATAGAACTCATTTGATTTAGGTGGCTCCTTTACAACTCAACAATGATAAACTTTAAAACCCTTAACGAGTACCAAATATTCGTCCGAGACCTCCGGGCACAAATCAATAGAGCAAACTAGTTGTAAAACACATTCAGGACCTGATGGAATCATCAAAACACCCAAACAGGGTCATCTTGACTAAATGTTGACCGAAGTCAACTCTTAACTTAGAAATATCCAAATTTCCAAACAATGACTCAAAACTCATTCTGAAGCCTCGGGAACAAAACCAACCCTTTAACTAGACTAAAAAGGAAAAAATAACCCTCATGACTTAGTGGAATCATCAAAACATTTATTTCAGCAGCTTATTAATAAAAGGCCCATCAGGCCACCAAATTAATTATAAAAAATCATAGAAACTTGAAATGACCCTTTTAACCTCGAATGTTGACTTTTGTCAATTCTCTTAAGCTTTCAACTTCAAAAACCCAAAAACTCATCCAAATATCTCTGGACCCAAACCAATAGTCCTACTAACCCAAAAATGATGTTTCAGAGCTAATGTCGCTGACAAAATTTTGATACAATTTCAAATTTTATAGATGTTGACTAAAATTAATCATATCAGCTTTTCAACCTTCTAAAATAAGAAATTTGCCTAGTTCTAAACCAACCACCTCAGAAACTATGCCACCCTTTCCTACAAACCACGAATACCATAATACATCTATGAAGAGGGTTAAAATTGCTAAAACATGTTAAAAGTTAAAAATCACTATGAGGGTTGTTACATTTTCCATAATTAAATCACACGTTCATCCTCGAACGTAAGAGTATGGAAAGTACCAAAATTGTCGAGCAATTGCAAATACCCATAGTAGACCTCATACAACACTTCAAAGAAACGTTACATCTGTAGTATCACTTTTCACCCTAACCATCAAAATCCTCTTTGTTTTATCGCTTGAGACTATATCTCTAGTATACAAAATTAAAACTTCTCCAAATATCTGATTTTTATACTTTTGAACTGCCTTTGTGTGTAATAACTGAGTTGATGGTAACTATAGTTCTGAACATACCCAATTCACCAAATCCCAATATAGTCACCATAACCATAGTTCTGAACATACCCAATTCACCATGACCTTACAAATCCTTTATTCACACTTTAAAAACTGCCATTAGTACCAAACACCCTTAGAATATACATTACCACTCTCTGAAACCTTGAGTTATGACTTTTTTTCCCAACAAGGGATCTCTACTCTTTGAAACCCATCATAAGCATTTCTTGTTAGAAACTAGCCTTTTCCAAGGCTAATAGAGTTGATTTCAAGTCTATTAGTACTGTTTCCTTGAGTTGAAGTTACTGAGTCAAAAACTAATATCCATTCCATATAAATCTTCAAATGTCATGGAGAAAACCACTGATCACCCTAAAAGCTTCTTATACCATGTACATATACCCTTTATACATCAACAAAGGCCTATGCAACTCATCATAATAGTTTGTGTAGTTTCTATCAACTAGGTAGTATCGATTCTACCTTATATACTCAATATTAAAACCTCAAAACTGCAAGTCTTTTCGATAATATATCTGCAAGCCACCTGACAAAATACGAACAATCTAACCCAACATAAAAATGCAAAATCATCCACATATCACTGATTGTCACCAAAGCCAACACCAAATCTGCAGAAGATCTACTACTAAGATAAGTCTATGCCAAAACCACTCGACCTTCCACTAACAGATGTTCTAACTTGTGTTGTCATTTCTGAACTCAAAGGCTTAAATTCACACAAACCTTCAGTCCAGCACCAAGGATCCATGTACAATGACTCACATTTCTCAACTTATACCAATCATGCAATGCTGATAGAATTTCATATAAATGTGAATACCTCTAATTCTCTAATATAAGAGACCCTTATTCTTTCCTTTAACTCATTTACCATTCAGTATTATTCAACACAAGGCCCATGGCATATTACCTTATATTCTAAATGCTTCACACTAGTTTACAACCTTTTCCTTATACCAGGTCTTGCACTAAACCACATGATGTCACCCCTAACTATACACGTGTGAATCCCAGAGCATATCCTCACTACAAGTTAGAGAATGGAATGAGAAAATTTAAAGAGTTAGACCGGATCAAGAATGCACAACAAGGAGTCAAGAAAATGGAATTTTCCTAAAGTCCTATAGTCTCTAAAAGATAGATAAGGAACGTCTCCACACTGATCCTCAAGACTCTACTAGACATTTCTCTTATTCTCATGAGACTGTTGAACCTAGAGCTGTGATACTAACTTGTCACAACCCAAAATCTCGAGGGTTATGATGGAACCTACCCCAACCAAACCATGGTAGAGTAGCCTAACCCAATAAATGCAAGCAACTTGAAACAAGGTAAATAGCCGAATAATACAATAAATAACCAATAATAACTCAAATAAAGATAATCAAAAGGAACCAAACAGTAAACACTAAAGACATTCAAGACTCAACTGTCACATATACAAGAGCAACTTTTAATACGAACTGTCATAACTGAACTACAACCCTGTCTAAGGAGGTAATGAAGACAGAAGTAAAAGAAAGAGAAAGCTAGGACAGTCTCTGGGAGTAAGAGCTCACCACCTCTTCAAGTCATAGAACCCCGCACAAAATACACAATCACACACCAAGAGGACCACTAGTACCTGGATTTGCATTTAAAGGATGCAGGGAACTAGGGGTGAGTACGATCCACTTGTACTCAGTAGGCATCATACGCTGCCTGAGCTTAAGCAGTTACTATATCGAATAAAGAATACTAAAATAACCCTGCACGTAGAAAATTCCCAGCAGTTTAATATAAATAATAAGATGGTATATCTCAACCAAAATAACAATCCAAATGATAATGCAATGTAATAATATGAGATAAAATTCAATGGCCAATGCCTACTGTATACACCCTCTAAGCATAAATCTCTTGATGGGACGTATGGGAGACTCGCGAGTTCCATATACCAACCAATCTCATTAATATATCAGTGACTCAAACTCTAACCTAGACTAAAATTATTTTCTTCCTTCGATGAAGTCTTTCAAGACATTTTTTTCAAAAATCAAATTATTTTCTATTTCCATGAACTATGAGATGTATGAATATGCATGCACATGAACCAAAAACAAGTCAATTACATTGATATGATAAATCTCTGAATCACAATAACTTCATCAGCACCGGTTACGAGCTGCAATCTTAAATAAAGACTCTAAGTTCTTCATCACCCACTTAGTATAAGCCCCAATTTGGGGATCACAATGATAATTCAACTCATTTAGTACTTATATCCATAATTTCACTCAATCCATAGCATGCTTTATAAGATAAATTTTCACCCAAGAAAAGTCTATAGAAATTTAAGCCATAACATACCTCGAAATAGAACAACAAGAATCTACTCGATCAAACTTGAGTCTTTTCTTTACGAATAACCTCCGGATGCAATCATTCTATTAAGAACAAGTTCTACCACTAAGCACGAGTACAACAATACTCATATTGCTAAGGTTCTAAATCATATCTAAAAGTCAACTCAAAAGATAATCCCGGGCTGACAAGGAAAAAACTGAAATTTATTTATTAATCATATTACCCATAAGTTAAGAAGATCAAATATAAGATTTCATCAAAAATGGAGTTATAATAGACCTTTAAATCATCAAAATATCATACTTTAACTTTACAGGGAAAACCCCAAATTTCCAAGTTCAAACACGATTTTAAACGAGAAAATTTCATAAAAATTTATATCAAAATCAGTTTACCCATGCTGCAAGGACTTTAGGTTCCCAACAATCAACGGAAATTCATCACTAATTGATCATCAAATAAAGAACTTTTTATTTCATAAACTTTGGGATTTCAAATCTCGACTTATGAATCAAAATCTTGAAAAACGCAAAGGATAACCTTAGAAAATAAATAAAAGGAGGTTAGAAACACATAACCAATGAAAATAAAAAAAACCACATCAAAATTGCCTCAATCGGAGTTTCCTGGCTCCCAAAATATTAAAATTACAAAATCTCAAAATCTTCCCCTCTTATACTCAGCGATCTCCGCATTTGCAGAAAAATTCACCGCAAATGCGGTCTTTTTTTGCTTTTCAGAATTTTATCACAAATGCAGCACCCGCAAATGCAGCCCAGGTCTACATTTTCAGTTGCACCAGCACAACAGTAAGCTAAATGATGAAAAGGCCATAACTTTCTCATACAGACATGAAATACGATGATTCTTTTTGCGTTGGCTCTGAAATTTTGATACGGATCTGACGGTACCATACAAACACCAAATAGAGATCATTTGATTTAGGTTACACCTCTAAAACTCAATATTAATAAACTTTCAAACTCTGAACGAGTACCAAAAATTTATCCAAGACCTTTCGGGCACAAACCAATAGTGCAAACTAGATGTAAAACACATTCAGGACCTGAGGGAATCATCAAAATACCCAAACGGGGTCATCTTGACCAAATGTTGACTGAAGTGAACTCTTAACGTAGAAATCTCAAAATTCCCAAATAATGACTCAAAACTTATTTCGAAGCCTAGAGAACAAAACTAAACCTTCAACTAGACCAAAAAGGCAAAAATAATCCTCTTGACCTAGTGGAATCATCAAAACATGAAATGACCCTTTTAACCTCGAATGTTGACTTTGATCAATTCTCTTAAGTTTCCAACTTCTTAAACCCAAAAACTCATCCAAAGGTCGCCGGACCCAAACCAATAGTCCTACTAACCTAAAAATGATGTTTTGGAGCTGATGGTGCAGACAAAATTTTGATACAAGCTCAACTTTATGGATGTTGACTAAAGTCAACTATATCAACTTTTTAATCTTCTAAAATAAGAAGCTTGCCTAATTCTCAACCAACCACCTCAAAAACGAAGCCACCCTTTCCCACAAACCATGAATACCATAATACATCTATGAAGAGGGTTAAAATGGCCAAAACATGTTAAAAGTCAAAAATCACTATGAGGGTTGTTACATTTTTCATAATTAAAACATACGTTCGTCCTCGAACGTAAGAGTATGGAAAGTACCAAGCTTGTCAAGCAATTGCAAATACCCATGGTAGACCTCATACAATACTTCCAAGAAACTTTACATCTGTAGTATCACTTTTCACCCTAACTATCAAAATCGTTCTTTGTTTTATTGCTTGAGACTACATCTCTAGTATACAAAATTAAAACTTCTCCAAATATCAGATTTTTATACTTTTGAAATGCCTTTGCGCGTGATAACTGAGTTGATGATAACCATAGTTTTGAACATACCCAATTCACCAAATCCCAATATAGTCACTACAAGCTGATAATTGTAAATTTAGTACCAAATTTGTACCAACAAAATACCATGACCTTACAAATTCTTTATTCACACTTTCAAAACCATCATTAGTACCAAACACTCTTAGAATACACATTACCACTCTCTGAAACCTTTAGTTATGGATTTTCTTTTCCCCAACAAGGGATCTCTACTCTTCAAAGCCCATCCTAAGCATTTCTTGTCAGAAATTAGCCTTTTCCAAGGCTGATAGAGTTGATTCCAAGTCTGTTAGTATTGTTTTCTTGAGTTGAAGTTACTGAGTCAAAAACTAATATCTATTCCATATAAATCTTAAAATGTCATGGTTCAACCTTTATTCCAACAATCATATTCTCATGCCACGACTTGGAGAAAACCATTGATCACCCTAAAAGCTTCTTATACCATTTACATAAACCCTTTATACATCAACAAAGGCCTATGCTACTCATCATAATAGTTTGTATAGTTTCTATCAACTAGGTTATATCGATTCTACCCAAAATACTCAATATTAAACCCTCAAAACTGCAAGTCTTTCCGATAATATAGCTGCAAGCCACCTGACAAAATATGAATAATCTAACCCAATATAAAAATGCAAAATCACCCACATATCACTGATTGTCACCAAAACCAACACCAAATCTGCAAAAGATCCACTGCTAAGTCCTTCGTAAGTCTATGCCAAAACCGCTCGACCTTCCATTAACGAATGTTCCAACTCGTGTTATCATTTTTGAACTTAAAGGCTAAAATCCACACAAACCTTCAGTCCAGCACCAAGGATCCATGTACAATGACTCACATTTCTCAACTTATACCATTCATGCAATGCTGATAGAATTTTATATAAATTTGAATACCTCTAATTCTCTAATATAAAAGCCCCTTATTCTTTCCTTTAACTCATTTACCATTCAGTATTATTCAACACAAGGCCCATGACATATTACCTCATATTCTAAACCAATATCTTTGAGTGCAATACTTTATTATACCCTTTCACATCCTAAAATGATAAATTCTAAAATTTATGTGCTTTTCCATTCACAAGTCCTTCCAAGCTCTCTGTAACCGACATTCTCAAAAGTAATTATCTTATCAATCCATATGCCAACACAATCCAGTACAACAATTGTAGCCTTACTATGAAAAATTTAAATTCTGATCCAACCCATGTAGACAACTTTCTTTGCCGACCAGCATCAAACTATTCACCAATGGATGCTATAAAATCACACACATTAGTACACCACCTATCATTTTCCCATCGATATAACCACATATATTATTTGAAATCTGCACTTTACTAGTTATGAAACTCAAAACCACCATGGAGCTTATCATAACACTTGATCCAAACATCTGTAGACTTCCTTCTCCAAGCATACTCAGTAGTTTACAACTCATATGAAAAATATGTGATAGTATCCCCACAACTTGAACAAGACCCTAGTAACCACGTTGTTCCAAACCCAATTCTCACTTCCTAAAGATGAATCCTTAGCCTTCCAAATCAAAATAGATACCCTCGCCTTATTTTTCAAATGTCATATTTCATTTCCAATCACTGCTACCATTGTAAGTTTAAATTCCTTCAAGTCTACTCGGGGAGGGTTTCAAAATACTATAAGACCTTCCATACAAACTAAGCCTATCACCAAAGTAGTAACAAACGATAAATCCTTGACACTTGGAAGCCTTCCCTACTTTACTAGAATCTTTTAACCGAAAAACCCTCCAAATTGGTCGTATCACAAGTACAACCCATCACAAAGTCTTCTCATTAAATTTACTTTGTAGTCTGGGTAACTTCACAAAACTGATTCTGATTGTCGATTTAGTACCTCCAACCACAGACACATTGCTTCAAATTTTTAAAATAATCAATTTCTGCATGCACATTTCCACTAACATCATCAGATGATTCCAATTTCCACACAACACACTCGCTGAAAACTTTCTTCACTCACAAGTTCATCATCCCAATATTGATTTACTCTTTTTGGTATCAATCAATATCACTAGCCCTAAATTAAATCTCTGAAATACGCTTCATAACTTGAACATGTTAATATCTATCATTGATCCATCACTTTAATGTGAGCTACGTGGAATCTGATGTATTCGCCCCATCGAGAGGACCCAATATACTTTGCCAGGGTATAGAGGCATAACTAGTGTGATCATGGTGTCTGATGCCCACAGAGGGGACTTAAAGAACCTATGGCGGCACGTAGTTCTGGGATATACAAGGGGTACGCTCACCTAATCCAACTCTGTGCTCAATACTACTCCCAAAATATACATATAACTCAACTTATACTTGTGACATATCTAATGCCAAACCTGTTTGAAAAGCATACGTGTATATCTAATACCATGTAATTCACATAGCTTAGGTAGACATATCTAGATGCCAAACCTTTCATAAAACATAGAGACATATCTGATGTCATATAATTCATACTTCAAAATCCTTAAAACATAGCATAGCCATAATTTAAAACATACTTTTCTTTCTAAATTCATAACTTGAAGAATTAGGCTTGCAATTTCATGATAATAGAGGCCATGTTATCTAAACATGCTAATTTTGCTTGAAAACATGCAAATCAATGAGATCATGCAAAAATTCATCATCAACATATGGGCCTTTAAAATTATGCAAGGAATCATAATTAAAACATGGGTAATGAATGGGAACTCATGAATTAATACTTTAAAACAAAACCCATAACTTTTCCCCAAATTAGGTAAGAACCCTAATTTCATCAATTCATAAATCAAAGTAAAATTTGAGAATTTTGGTCATAAGGGTGAAGGGAATCCCTTATTGAATAACCACATACCTTAGTGAAGCTTTCTTGATCTAAGATGAAATGAAATGGAGGCTTGAACTTGGAGCATGAATGAGTTCTTTTCCTCTTTTTGTAGATGAATGAGGAATAATGAAAGACATAGGCTAATAGGAGTATAAACCCTACTAAAAGTGGTCAAAGAGACCTCACTTAAGAGTTAAAAGGGTGGGTAGTTATAGAAATACCCGTAGGATTTAATTAGAGAAAAGATGTTAAATATTCGGCTTCAGGTTCCACGGGCCCCTTTCCACGGACCAGAAGTAACCACGGTTCATGGATTAGAGTCGTCATTTCTGAACTAAAAGTGAAGCTGCAGATCTGACTTCCATGGACGAGTTCCATGATCCGTGGAAACTTCCACGATCCGTAGAACCTGTTCATGGTTCTCAGAGAAAAAGGCTACCCTCAGTCTGAGTACCACGGGTGGTTTCCATAACCTGTGAAACAAATCAGGACCCATAGACACCACTCGTGGTTCTCAGAATAGAGATGGGATCTTCAGGACATGTTTCACTGGTAACTTCCACAACTCGTGTTCCTATCCACGGCTCATGGACTTGACTCGTGATTCCTGGAAGTTTCAAAATTATGCAAGTTTCTTAGTTTGAAAGCTGGATCAAATTCTGAGGTGTTACAATATCTCCCCCTTGGGATCATTTATCCTCGAATGAAGACTAAGTAAGGAAAACTGGAGAGATAAACATCCCAACCAAGCAACAAAATAGGAAAATTGAAGAACAAACATGAAAATTGAGCTTTTCAACTTAAAACATGATTGAACTAACTTCGTAAAACATGAATGCATGCTAGGATCATCAGAGAAACTGATGGAGAATGTGAGGGACATCCTAAGGAGGAAACTAATACCTCAAGCTGAAACTAGATTGGAAGGAAAGAGATGGGGGTACTTGGCTTTCATGGCTGCTTCCGCTTCCCAAGTAGCTCCTTCAACTAGCTGATTTCTCCAAAGAACCTTCACCGAAGCAACTTCTTTATTTCTCAACCCCCGAATTTGACAATCAAGAATCTCCACGAGAACTTCCTCATAAGTAAGGCTATCCTTCACACCCACATCATCCAAAGGAATAATCAAGGTTGGATCACCAACACACTTCTTCAATAAGGAAATATGGAAAACTGGATGAACCACTTCTAATTCTAATGGCAAATCCAACTCATAAGCAACACTACCAGCTCTCCGCTGGATCCGATAAGGACCTACATAGCAGGGACTAAGCTTCCCCTTCTTACCAAATCTCATCACACCCTTCTTGGGTGAAACTTTCAGAAATACCCAATCATCAACCTCAAACTCCAATTCTCTTCTCCTAACATCTGCATATGATTTATGTCAACTCTGAGCGGTCTTCAAGATCTCATTATTAATCTGAACCTTCTCCATAGTCTCATGAACTGACTCTGGACCAATCAAAGCTGTCTCACCTACCTCAAACCAATCGATAGGAAATCTACACCTCCGACCATAAAGTACCTCATAAGGAGCCATCTGGATGCTAGAATAGAAGCTATTGTTGTAGGCAAACTCGATAAGAGGTAAGTGATCATCCCAATTACCTTTGAAATCAATCACACAAGCTCTCAACATATCCTTTAAAGTATGAATAGTATGCTCTGCCTGGCCATCCGTCTAAGTGTGAAAAGTTGTGCTAAGCTTAACCTGGGTACCAAGACCCTTCTGAAATGATCTCCAAAACAGAGATGTAAACTGAGTACCCCTATCAGAAATGATAGAAAATGGAACACCATGCAATCTGACTATCTCCTGAATGTAGAGTCTGGCATAATCATCTGTTGAAGCCGTAGTCTTAACATCCAAGAAGTGGGATGACTTAGTCATCCTGTCAATAATCACCCAAATCAAATCATGTTGCCTATGAGTACAAGGCCAAGCAGTAATGAAGTCCATATTGATCGATTCCCATTTCCAAGTAGGAAGATCAATATCCTCAATCATACCACCCAGTCGCTGATGCTCCACCTTCACTTGTTGATAGTTGGGACACTTAGCCACAAAACCGACTATGTCCTTTTTTATGCCATTCCACCAATAGACTTCCCGTAGGTCATGGTACATCTTGGTGGTGCCGGGGTAAATAGAATACCTGGAACAATGAGCCTCTATCAAAATCTACTGTCTCAACCCATCTATGTCAGGAACACAAAATTGACCCTGATTTAGAAACACATCATCTCCCCCTTGGGAGAAAACCTCCACTCTTTGCTGATGGACTGAACCCTTCAACAGGTGCAAAATAGGATCACTGTCTTGCTTTTATTTCACTTCAGATACCAAAGAAGATTAAGAACCATTTTGAACAATAACACCACCTTCTTTCCGTCCTCAATTGAAGACACACTACCCATAGACAACCTACTAAGTGCATCCACCATAACATTGTCCTTACTCGGATGGTAAAACACACTAATATCATAATCCTTAAGAAGCTCAAGCCATCTCCTTTGACGAAGATTTAATTCCTTTTGTGTGAACACATACTGAAGACTCTTATGATCGGTGAACACATACACATGTACACCATACAAGTAGTGTCTCCTAAATCTTCAAAGAAAAAACCACGACCATCAGCTTAAGATCATGAGTGAGGTAGTTCTTCTCATGAATTTTAAGCTGTCTCAAAGGATAAGAAATCACCTTACCATACTGCATCAACACATAACCCAAACCAATCCTAGAAGTATCACAATACACAAAAAAATCGTCTAGGCCTTCGGGTAGAGCCAACACTGGAGTTGTGGTCAATCTAGTCTTTAATTTTTGAAAGTTCTTCTCACGTAGATCAGACCACTGAAATTTAACCTTCTTCTGAGTCAACCGAGTCAAAGGGGCAGCATGGAAGAAAACCCCTCCACAAACCTCATGTAGTAACTAGCCAAACCCAAAAACCTCCTAATATCAGACGAGGAAGTGGGTCTAGGCCAGTTTTTTACTGCTCTATCTTATGGGAATCAACTCGAATACCATCTCTAGTCACAATATGACCTAGAAAAGCAACAGATTGCATCAAAAACTCACACTTGCTAAACTTAGCAAATAACTGTCGATCATTGAGAGTTTGGAACACCACTCTCAAATAGCCCGCATGCTCTTCCTTAATCCGAGATTAGATAAGGATATCATCAATGAACACAATCACAAACATATCCAAATACTGCTTGAACACACAGTTCATCAAATCCATAAAAGTTGCAGGAGCATTAGTTAGTCCAAAAGATATAACCATAAAGTCATAATGACCATACCGAGTTCTGAAGGCTGTCTTTGGAATGTCACACTCCCAAACACGAAGCTGATGATAACTGGACCTAAGGTCAATCTTGGAGAAGTAACTGGCACCCTGAAGCTGATCAAACAAGTCATCAATCCTAGGAATGGGATACTTATTCTTAATTGTGACCTTGTTCAACTGATGGTACTCGATATACACTCTGAGGGAACCATCTTTCTTTAGCACGAATAAGACTAGAGCACCCCATGGAGAGATGCTGGGTATAATAAAACCCTTATCAAGGAGGTCTTTCAACTGATCCTTCAATTCCTTAAGCTCCACGGGAGCCATCCTATAAGGAGGAATAGAGATAGGATATGTATCTAGAAGAAGCACCCCATGGAGAGATGCTGGGTAGAATAAAACCCTTATGAATGAGGTCTTTCAACTGATCCTTCAATTCCTTAAGCTCCACGGGAGCCATCCTATAAGGAGGAATAGAGATAGGATATGTATCTAGAAGAAGATCTATTCCAAAGTCAATCTCCCACTCGGGTGGGACTCCGGGCAAATCTTTGGGAAACACTTCTGGAAATTCATTCATAATAGGAACTGATTGGATAGATGGGATTTTGGACTCCGTGTCAATTACCCAAACTATATGATAGACATAACCCTTAGAAATTATCTTACTAGCCTTGAGATAAGATATGAAATGACCCTTCGAGGATGGAGGATTACCTTTCCACTCTAAGACAAGTTCATTTGGAAACTTGAAACTGATGACTCGAGTACGACAATTAACCGAGGCATAACATACATACAACTAATCCATACCAAGAATAATATCAAAATTAGTCATCTCCAACTCTACTAGATCCACTGAAGTGACTCTATGAAGGACTGAGATAGGGCAATTTCGGTAGATTCTTTTGGCTAGGACTGACTCACCAACAAGAGTAGAAACACAAAAGGGTTCTAAGAGCTGATCAGGACTAATTTTGAACTTTCAAGCCACATAAGAAGTAATAAAACTTAAGGAGGCACCAGGGTCTAATAAATCATACACATCGAAGGAGAAGACTTTTAACATACCAGTAATAATATCCAGGGAGCTCTCCTAGTCCTGGCGAGAATACATGGCATAAAGGAGATTTTGGCATGGACTACCACTACAACTAGAAGTAGTGCCCTCCTGGGTCGATCGACCTCCTAGAGCTGCTGGATAAGACTGAGTCCTACTACCTCCCTGACCCTTCTTAGCAGAAGGGCAATCCTTAATCCTGTGTCCAAACTGTCCATACCTGAAGCACCCCTCTCTACCAGCTAGACACTCACTGGGGTGACTTCTACCACACTTGTTGCAGAAAGGGTAAGGAGTCCCCTTTGCAACACTTCCCTGCAAATAGGAACCAAATCCTCTGCTAGTCGGATCATAATGAGGCCTGGAGGCCTGGGTAGGAGTACTAGCTAAAGAGTGAATGGGTCCTGATGACTTCTTTTGGAATGAAGAGTGTTGTCCACTTCCGAAATTCTAATGGCCAAAACCTGAGCTCTCAGACCTAACCCTCTTGTTCTCCCTTGATTTCTCCCTCAACTTGTCCCCCTCAATTTGTTGGGCATGAGTCATAAGTCGAGAAATATCCATCTCACTCATAAGCATCGCGGACCTACACTTCTTCTGTACCAAATCTAACACTCCATAAACATACTTACTCATCTCATCCCATGAGTCAACCACCATGTAATGAGCATACCTAGAAAGCTGGGTGAACTTCAATCCGTACTCCTGAACTGACATAGAACCTTGCCTCAAACTCTTCGACCTTAGCTTGCCTCAACTCTCTCGGGAAGAACTGGTCAATAAAAGCCTTCTCAAAGCATTCCCAATTCATAGGGATCATATCCCAAGACCTAGCATCTTTCCATTGAGTGAAACAAATATGATCCACTTCCTTGAGTTGATAGGAACCTAGCTCGATACCATAAACACCACCTACTTGCATCACACCAAAGATCTTCCTTACCTCATCCAAGAAATTTTATGGATCCTCACTAACTTTTGAATCCTATAACTCAGGTGGATTCATGATATTGAAATCCCAAACTCAGGCCGCAACTCCACCTTGAGAGTGGACAAGGATAGGAGCTTGCTGATTGGCCTGAGCAGTCATAGTCTGAGCTAGCATATGAATGGCATTCCTGAACTCTGTATTTGTGACCTTAAGGTCTGGAATTGGAGGATCAACATTTTGGGCGGCTCGGCGAGGCATGGAACAATGTGGAGGCATAATCTAAAATGCATAAAGATTGGGTTAGAGGATTAATAGAGTTAAACTCTATCGCATGATATTGATCAAGAAAAAAGTGGAGTTTTTCCTAAGAAACCTCGTAGCTTCCCTCTCATATGTGTGGTATGCTTCACACAAATGAAAGAGACTGTACTCCCTAGGACTCTTGAACCTGATGCTCTGATACCAAGTTTGTCACACCTCGAGGCTGCCCCTAGACGTAACACGGAACCCGGGACCATAAGTGCCCTAAGTTAACCCTTGGCTAAAGCATGACTTAAACAAACATAGATAAAATTAATGGAAGTATCAAAGTAAAGAGATAAATAGACTGAGTCATCAACAAATCAAACATAACATAACAGGATCTGAAACCCAAATAAAGAATCTCTACTATGTCTGAAAGCCTCTAAACTGAATAATGAGTTACTGGGACAAGACCCCATCTTATTCCAAATACTAAATAAAAACCATAAATATAGATAACTGATACTAGTCCTCAAAGTATGAGGACTCATTGCTCAAAGCTGGGATACCACCTAATCTCTAGCCACGAATCTGAGAACCCAAACTTGAATCTGAATCATCAAGATGATGCAGCACAAGATATGCGTCAGTACTATAGGATGTACTGAGTAAGTGAGATATACAAAATCTGAAGTAAACATGCTATACATACTTTAAATCTAAAATCATGCTATAATTGTGAAAGCTGGAATGCAAAGATCTCAATGCTATATCATAGGCAAAATATACTTGAAAATCATAAGTAATAATAAAACTTCTGAAATCTGAAAGCAAAGAGTCAATGCATTTAAACAACTGAAACTATTTTTGTGGGAGGTTCTTTAACTGACATAAACCATGTGAGCTACATGGAATCCGATGTGTCCACCCCATCGAGAGGACCCAATATACCTTGCCAGTGTATAGAGGTATAAATAGTGTGATCACGGTGTCTGATGCCAACAGAGGGGAATTAAAGAACCTACAGTAGCATGTAGTTCTGGAATATACAAGGGGTATGCTCACCCAATCCAACTTTGTGCTCAATACTACTCCCAAAACATACTTATAGCTCAACTTATACTTGTGACATATCTAATGCCAAATCTATTTGAAAATCATACGGGTATATCTAATACCATGCAATTCACATAGCTTAGGTAGACATATCTAGATGCCAAACCTTTTATAAAACATAGAGACATATCTTATGTCATATAATTCATACTTCAAAATCCATAAAACATAGCATAGCCATAATTCAAAACATATTTTTCTTTCTAAATTCATAACTGAAAGAATTAGGCATGCAATTTCATGATAATAGAGGCCATGTTATCTAAACATGCTAATTTTGCTTGAAAAAAATGCAAATCAATGAGATTATGCTAAAATTCATCATCAACGTATGGGCCTTTAAAATTATGCAAGGAATCATAATTAAAACATGGGTAATGAATGGGAACTCATGAATTAATAATTTAAAACAAAACCCATAACTTTTCCCCAAATTAGGTAAGAACCCTAATTTCATCAATTCATAAATCAAAGTAAAATTTGAGGATTTTGGTCATAAGGGTGAAGGGAATCCCTTATTGAATACCCACATACCTTAGTGAAGCTTGCTTGATCTAAGATGAAAAAGAATAGAGGCTTGAACTTGGAGCTTGAAGGAGTTCTTTTCCTCTTTTGGTAGATGAATAAAGAATAATGTAAGACTTAGGCTAATAGGAGTAGAAACCCTACTAAAAGTGGTCAAGACGACCTCACTTAAGATTTAAAAGGGTGGGTAATTATAGAAATACCCCTGGGATTTAATTAGAGAAAAGCTGTTAAAAATTTGGCTTTAGGTTCTACGGGGCCCTTTCCACGAACCGTAGAAGTAATCACGGCTCGTGGATTGGAGTTGGGGTTTCTGATCTAAAAGTTAAGCTACAGATCTGACTTCTACGGACGGGTTCCACTATCCGTGGAAGCTTCCATAATCAGTAGAACCTGTTCATGGTTCTCAGAGGAAAGGGCTACCCTCAGTCTGAGTTCTATGAGTGGTTTCCATGACCCGTGAAACAAATCATGAACCGTGTGCACCACTCATGGTTCTCGGCCAAGATATGGGATCTTCAGGACAAGTTTCATGGTTCAATTCCATGACTCGTAGTCCTATCCATGGCTCGTGGACTTGACTCATAATTCTTGGAAGTTTCAAAATTTTACAAGTTTCTGAGTTTAAAAGCTGGATCAAATTTTGGAGTGTTTCAAAGTATGTGCCTCACACTTTGAGAGATCGTAAGAAGTATGAGTTTTTGGCTCTGGAGCAGGGTAACATATTGGTCTCAGCCTATGAGGCCAAATTTCATGCCTTAACCCATTTTGCTACTCAACTTAGGTATATAAGAGGAGAGGATTCATCTATTTGTGAAGGGCATGAATACTGAGTTGTAGGTATTGTCTGTGCATATAAATTTAGTGATAAAGAGTTTACACGAGGTAATGGATTATGTAAAGAAGCTATAGGGGGTTAAACAGGTCGGACAGGCTAAAGTGTTAGCCAAAAAGTCCCAGAATGACAGAAATTTTAAGTGGTTCATACTTCAGGGGTCATAACTAGCAGGTGTATCTGCTTGTCCTATTCAGTCAGCCCTGCCAGCTTCTACAGGTTGTGGTCTGGGAGCCAGTTAGTTCTCAGCTTCTCGAGGCTAGGGGGCTTCTTATACTTCTACTAGCAGGCCTACTCTTGACCATGAATGCTTTCATTGTTGTGATCCGAATCACTTTAAGAGGGATGCCCTAATAGAAAGGTAGGTACTCAGACTCAATAATAGTCTAAGGCTATGGTTCCAACATCTAGATATGGTTATGCTAGGGGTCATCCACAGGGTAGGCAAGGTAACTTCTAGAGAGGCTGGAGAGATAGATGGAAATGGTGCAGGCAGAGGTATGGGGCAGCCAGCCAAGGAAGTTGCTCAGATTGATAACCGGGTCCATTACTATGCTTTTCCAGGGAAGTCCAAGGCTGAGGCATAGGATCACAGGTACAATTCTAGTCTATGATAGGATAACTTCTGTATTATTTGAACTAGGTTCTACTTACTCTTATGTGTTTGTGAATTTTGCTTTGGGTATGGATTTGGTTTGTGATGTCCTTGATTCTATTATTCATGTTTCTACCCCAATTGGAGAGTCTGTGATAGTAACCTATGTTTATCGTACTTGTCCTGTGGTGTTTGTGGGGTTACAGACATGGGTAGATTCAGTTATTCTTGATATGTTGGATTTTGATGTTATTTTGGGGATGACCTGGTTGTCTCCATGTCATATGGTATTGAATTGTAATGTTAAAACCATGACTCTAGATATTTTGGGTAAGGATAGACTAGAGTGAGAAGGTATGTACAGGCCTAAGCCGGCTAAGATCATATCATTTGTCCGGGGTAGGAAGTTAGTGGGAAGGGGATGTTTGGCCTTCTTGGCTTATCTCCGAGATGATAGTGTGGAGTCCCCATCGATTGAGTCAGTTCCAGTAGTTTGAGAGTTTCAGGAGGTGTTTCTGGAGGATTTGACTGGCATGCCTCCGGACAGAGACATCGACTTTTGTATAGACTTAGAGCCGGGCACTCGCCCGATTTCTATTTCTCCTTACCGCATGGCTCCGGCAGAGTTGAGGGAACTTAAGACTCAACTTCAGGAACTTTTAGATAAAGGTATTATCCATGCAAGTGCTTCACCTTGGGGTGCTCCAGTATTATTTGTGAAAAAGAAGGATGGTAGTATGAGGATGTGTATAGACTACATGAAACTTGAACAAGGTAACCATCCAGAACAAGTATCCTTTACCTCGTATAGATGACCTCTTTAAACAGTTGCAGGGTGCGTGTGTATTTTCAGAAATCAACTTACGGACAGGGTACCATCAGTTAAAGATTAGGCCTGAGGACATCCCTAAGACAACATTGTGGACTCGATATGGGCATTATGAGTTCCTAGTGATATCATTTGGGTTGACCAATGTGTCAAAGGCATTCATGAGTTTGATTAATGGGGTATTCAAAGCTTATCTGGATTCATTTGTCATTGTGTTTATTGATGGCATTTTGATTTACTCCAAGAGTAGGGAGGAACATGCTGAGCATCTTCGTATTGTTTTGGACATCTTGATGCACCAGAAATTGTATGCTAAGTTTTCCAAGTGTGAATTTTGGATGACTTCAGTCCCTTTCTTAGGGCATGTGGTGTCAAAAAAAATGGTGATGGTGGATCCCCAAAAGATTGAGGCAGTTAAGAGTTGGGTACAACCTAACTCTGTTAGTGAGGTTAGATGTTTTGTGGGGTTTGTAGGCTACTATCGCAGGTTTGTCAAGGATTTTGCATCTATCGTTACTCACTTGACAAGGTTGACTAAAAAGGAGGTACCGTTTGTTTGTATCGACAAGTGTGAGGAGAGCTTCCAAAAGCTCAATACACTTCTTACTATAGCTCCCATTCTTTTATTGCCGGTTGAAGGTAAGGATTTCATTGTGTATTGTGATGCTTCACATTCGGGTTTGGGTGTTGTGTTAATACAGGACAGGAATGTTATAGCGCATGCTTCAAGGCAGTTGAAGTCTCATGAGAAGAATTACCCAACTCATGACTTGGAGTTGGAATCGGTGGTCTTTGTACTTAAGATTTGGAGGCACTACCTCTATGGTGTCAAGTGTGAAGTGTTCATGGACCATTGCAACCTGGAGCATGTGTTTACTCAGAAGGATCTGAATCTGAGGCAGATGAGGTAGATGAAGTTGTTGAAATATTATGATGTGACCGTCCAGTATCATCCGGGAAAGGCTAATGTGGTGGCAGATGCGTTGAGCTGGAAAACAGTTAGCATGGGAAGTTTGGCTTGTTTGGGGGTGTCTAAGCGACCACTGGCTAAGAATATTCCGGAACTAGAATCTAAGTTCATGCAATCAGGAATCTCAGCACATGGTGGGGTATTGACCAATATTGAGGTCAAATCCACATTCATAGAAGAAATAAAGGCCAAGCAATTTCAGGATGCACAATTGAACAAGCTTCAGAACAAGGTAGTATCTGGAGAGTCCGAGGATGCCACATTGGGATCTGATAGGGTGATAAACTTGGAAGGATCGGTGTTCCTTAGGTTGATGATATAATTCATAAGATATTGGCAGAGGCTCATGGTTTGCGGTATTCGATTCATCTGGGCGTAACCAAAATGTACAGGGACTTGAGGCAACTTTACTAGTGGCCTGGGATGAAAAGGTACATAGCTGAATATGTCTTTAAGTGTCAAAACTATCAGCAGGTCAAGTATGAGCACCAAAGGCCTAGAGGATTGCTTCAGAGAATTCCTATTCCCGAGTGGAAGTGGGAAAGGATAGTCATGGACTTCATGGTGGGTCTTCCTAAAACCCTGGGAAAGTATGACTCTATTTGGGTCATTGTAAACAGGCTGACCAAGTCACCTCATTTCATTCCGGTCAGGGTGGACTATAATGCACAGAAGTTGGCTAAGATTTATGTTAAGAAGATTATGAGACTGCACGGGGTGCCACTCTCAATCATTTCATACAGGGATACTAAGTTTACCTCCAAGTTCTAGGGTAAGTTGCACGAAGAGTTGGGCACTTAACTCACTTTCAGCATGACATTTCATTCTCATACAAATGGTCAATAAGAAAGGACAATCCAGGTATTAGAAGACATGCCGAGAGCATGTGTGATAGACTTTGGGGGTTATTAGGACCAGTTTCTACAATTGTGTGAGTTCTCATACAACAACAACTACCACTCCAATATCGACATAGCGCCATTTGTGGCACTGTACGGGAGAGTATGTAGATCACCTATCGGATGGTTTGAGGCACGCGATATGAAACCCTTGGGTGTTGAGTTGGTAAGGAAAGCTCAAAAAAAGGTGAGGGGAATTCAAACCAACTTTCTAGAAGCCCAAAGCAGGCAGAAAGAGTATGCAGATCGCAAGGTAAGAGACATGGATTTTCAGGTTGGTGAGCAGGTGTTATTGAAGGTGTCACCAATGAAGGGGGTTCTGCAATTCGGCAAGAGGGGAAAGCTATCCCTTGGTATATCAGTCCATTCGAGGTTCTCAAAATTATAGGGCTAGTGGCTTATAGGCTAGCACTGCGGCCTAGTTTATCCAGAGCCCATCTAGTCTTCCATTTATCCATATTGAAGCAATACCATATGGATGGGGAATACATCATTAAGTGGGATTCAATTTTGGTAGACAAGGACCTTCACTATGAAGAGGAACTGGTTGCGATTCTTGATCGGGATATCCAGAAGTTGAGGACAAAGGAGATCAAATCTGTGAAAGTTCAATGGAAGCATCGTCCAATTGAGGAAGCCACTTGGGAAACCGAGAAGGACATGCGGGACAGGTACCCTCACTTGTTTGAGGATTCAGGTACTAAACTTTCCTTCTTTTACTTCATATTTTTGGGTTTGATTATTCGACGATGAACGATGGGTAAATTGGTATCTGTTGTAACAACTGATTCCATCGTTATGGGTAAACCTTTTGTGCCAAGTTTTGGGTTAGAAAGCTTCCACATTTGCGAGTTAGAATTTTTGGGCTAGGCTAGTCTCGACCAATTTTGGAGTGAGGTTTGGTCTAGAATAATCCGAGTGAGAATTGTGTGATGTATCTTATATTAAGCTAGTTTTTCCATTATCTAAGACGTTAAGGAGTCTGGGGGACTTTTCAGAAATGAATTCGGATAAGTAGAACTCCCAGTATTAAGGTTGACATGAAGGTGTTGTTCCAAAATGTCAGGATTTAAGGTGTGTTGTAAAATGGGTACTTTTGTGAGATTTTCCAAGATTCTGCACTGCTCTACCGTGGCCACTGCTATAGCATAATAATTTCCGCTATAGCAGAAGTCAACAACGGTCAGTATCGCTATAGCGGTCAGTTCCGCTATGGCGGCGCTGCTATAGCAGTGTACGAACTGCTATAGCAGAATGAGTCAGATTTTAATGCAGAAACTTTCCCAAAACATTCAGTTTTTCCTCAAGAACGTTTTGGAGAAGGGAAAGGGCAATTTGGGCAACTTCAAATCCATTTTTCACCATTTTTTTGTCCGAAAGGTAAGGATATTTCTCCCCTAACTTAATGCTATGTTTCTTACATAGTAGAGTTGATAGTTACGGGCTTGGGGGAAGATTTGGATTGACCTAGGAATGGTAGAATCTGGGAAAAAAGGGGATTCTAGGGTGTAGAACTTCTTGAGTCTTGAATATTATTGTTGGGTTATGATCAATTCTCCTTATTTCACCTAATGTATCCGTAAAATGGTAGATTAGTTAAATTAACGGTGGAAAATCCCGGGGATGGGTGGAATGATCATAGGTTGGCCTGGAGATTGGAATTTTAGTATAATTCGGGTAATTATTAGGCCATGTGGACTGATTTTTGTATATCTTGCAATTATTTTAGACCAAGAACAAGCAAAGACTTTGAAAAATGGGAAGGCTCCAAGCCAGTAGAGAGTTTTGAGTTATTCGAGGAAGGTGATGGTTACTGTTTTTCCCAATATGCAATATGTGTTCATGTACTATCGCTTAGTATTGTATGAGTTTGCATGATTAGGGAATGAGATTATGAATGTCTAGCTATCATGTATCAATTATGTGAAATAAACTGGGTTTGGTTGCTTGTTGATTTACAAGTGTAATGTTGTTTATTATTTATTAACTAGTTTGATTATGTGTGACATTCAGTTGGCTCGGGTACCACGCCTAATACAGGTTACATATTAGTTAGCTCGGGTACCACACCTGGTACATGATACTTATTGGTTAGCTCGGCTACCATGCCTGGTATGGTTCTATAATGGTTGGCTCGGGTACTATGCTTTGTATGGGTTTGATTTTACTTGCATTGATTATATTCTGATGATGGTTCCATGAGTGGACCCTGTTGTATTCTTTATTTGTGGTTGTTGTATGATAGTCCTTGAGAGGCCGGGTTATTGTACTTAACTGTGGGGTTGGCCATAGTGTAGATCGGGATTGCATGTTGAACACTTAGGTGTTATCTTAGGGATCAGTAGCTGGTCCGAGTTATTTGAAAAGGATATATGTTATTGTCATTGTGTATTGTGCAATGGCTGTCAGAATTATTACATGTGATTTGGAAGCTAGAGGAAAGACTTATAGTCTTGTTGATTGCTGACATGTATTACATGTTTACCTTACTTTACTCAACTTTAGTTTATTGTTCATATCTTGTTTATTGGAGATGGCCAATGATCCTACCAGTACACGGTGGTTGTGTACTGATTCTGCACTTGTTTTCCTTTTATGAGTACAGGATATCTTTCGGCGGCCCCTACGCGACCTCAGATCTAGTCCCAGCGAGTCCAAATTTCAAAGCTGCTTCTTCTGGGCTACCTTGTTTTCATCTTGTTTAGTGTAGCCCATTTTTTTCGAGCTTAAACTCTTGGTTTCTTGAGGTTGCATCCCCGTTCTATAATTTTGGTAGATGTTTTGGTACGGTGACTTTCATATTCTAGAGAATTTCCGCAGGATCTTGTTTTATAAGAATTTCGATGGTGGATGTTAGTTTATTTTTAATGCAAACTGGTCTTAAGCTATTAGATTCCACTAAGCGTTGGATTATTAATTTGTTTGCTCATCCAGGGCTTGGGTGAGTGCCACTCACGGTGGGTTGGGTCATGAAAAATTACATAGATATGATAAAAAAAACTCTGAATCACATTAAGTTCATAAATATCGTCTACCAGCCTCAATCTCAAATCAGGAATCTAAGTTCTTTATCATCCACTAAGTATAAACCCCAATTTAGGCATCATAATGATAATTCAACTCATTTAGTACTCATATCCATAATTTCACTCAATCCATAGCATGCTTTACACGATAAGTTTCTACCCAAGTAAAGCCTAAAGAAAGTTAAGCCATCATCTACCCGAAGCAAAACCGAAAGAATCTACTCGATCAAACTTTATTCTTTTCTTTACGAATAACCTCCAAATGCAATGACTTTATCAAAACCAAGTTCTATGCATAAGCACGACTCCAACGATACTCATATTTCTTAAGTTCTAAATCAGGTCTAAAAAGTCAACTCAAAAGTCAATCGTGGGCCTACAAGAGCAAAACTGAAACTTTATTTAAAAATCACGTTAGCCATAACTTAGTAAGTTCAAATATGAAATTACATCAAAAACAGAGTTATAATCGATCTTGAAATCATCAAAATATCATACTTTAACTTTACAGGAAAAAACCACAAATTCCCAAGTTCAAAGACGGTTTCAAATAAGAAAATACGGTAAATTTATGTCAAAATAAGTTTACCCATACTACAAGGACCTTAGATTCCTACCAGTCAATGAAAATACATCACTAATTGATCATCAAATCAAGAACTTCTTATTTCATAAACTTTGGGGTTTCAAATCTCGATTTGTGAATAGAAATAATAAAAAACATAAAGGGTAACCTTGGAAAATGAATAAAAAGAGGTTAGAAACACATACCCAGTGATCATACGAGAAAAATGCATTAAACATTGCCTCAATCAGAATTTCCTAGCTCCCAAAATGTCAAATATATGAAATCCCAAAATCTGCCCCCCTTATACTCAGCGATCTACGCATTTGCGAACAAATTGACCGTAAATGTGGTCTTCTTTTTCTTTTTGGTATTTTATCACAAATGCGACACCCGCAAATGTGGCCCAGGTCCACATTTGTGATTGCACCAACACAGCAACAACATAAATGGTAAAAAGATCATAACTTCCTCATACCGACACGAAATACGATGATTCTTTTTGCATTGGCTCTGAAATTTCAATACAGATCTGATGGTACCATCCAAAAACCAAATAGAGCTCACTTGATTAAGGTGAAACTACTAAAAGTCAAGAACTATGAACTTTCAAACTTCGAACGAGTACCCGAAATTCATCCGAGCGCTCCCGAAAACAAACCAATAGTGCAAACTAGTTGTAAAAAACATTCAGGACATAATGGAATCATCAAAACACCCATACGGGGTCATCTTGACCAAATGATGACAGAAGTCAACCCTTAACTTAGAAATCTCTAAATTTCTAAACATTGACTCAAAACTCATTTTGAAGCATCAGGAATCGAACCAAACCTTCAACTAGAGCAAAAATAACCCTCCTGACCTACTGGATTAATCGAAACTTGAAAATAACCTTTTTAACCTTGAATTTTGACTTTGGTCAACTCTCTTAAGTTTTCAACTTTTAAAACTCAAAAAATCATCCAAATATGTCTGAACCCGAACTAATAGTCCTACTAACCCAAAAATAATATTTCAGAACTGATAGCGCTGATGAAATTTTGATACGAGCTCAACTTCTATGGATGCTTACTAAAGTCAACCATATCAGCTTTTCAACTATCTAAAATCAAAAACTTGCATGATTCTCAACCAACCACCTTGCGAATGGGGCCACCCTTTCCTGCAAACCATGAATACCATAATACAACTATGAAGATGGTTAAAATGGTCAAAACACATTAAAATTCAAAAATCACTATGATAGTTGTTACAATCGTCTATGCCACATATATATACTAGATGCAAGAGCTCATGCAAGCACGAGCTCAATGTATGCTACTTTTTTTGTTTCAATTTATGTGACACAGATGAAATTTGAAGAGTCAATCAATTTTTTTTTATAATTTTTAAATATTTTAAATTGTTAATTATTGTAATTTATAATACTTGTTATATAATTTTTAGATAATATATGTTACTCTCGCTGTTTGAATTTATGTGGCACTGATGAAATTTGGATAGTCAACCTAATCTTTTATATCTTTTTTAGATTTTTGTATGGTTTTTAAATATTTTAAGTTTTTAATTATTTTTATTTATAATCTTTTTAAATAATTTTCAGATAATATATTCTACTCTCTATGTCCCAATTTACATGAGAGGCTAGCAAATTTTTATATATTTTAAGTTATTAATTATTGTGATTTATAGTATTTTTTACGTAATTTTTAAATAATATATGTTACTCTTTCTGTCCCAATTTATGTGATGTTGATAGAATTTGAAAAGTCAATCAAATTTTTTTATATGTCGTTAAATATTTTAAGTTATTGATTATTGTAATTTATAATAATTTTACGTCATTTTCAAATAATATATGTTACTTCCTCTATCTCAATTTACGTAGCACAAATAGAATTTTGAGAGTCAACCAAATTTTTTATATGTTTTTAATTATTATAATTTTTAGTAACTTTTATGCAATTTTTAAATATATAAATAATTAAAAAATAAGACAAATAAATTAAAATGGAAAAAATAAATATAAAATGATAAGAAGAGGCTTGGCGGCAAGATGGCAGGACAACAACCAGCTGCTTGCCAAGCCTCTTCTATAATATAGTAATAAATATAATCTTCCAACAGTTGAAAACTAATTGCATGAGATAAGACATTCATCAAGATCTTCAAACCACTGTTCATATTTCCATACAAATATCCTTAAAATGCATCATCTTAACCATAACCTTAATCAATTTGTCTTCAAATCATAGATATAGTCCAAATATGGCCACAAATCTTTCTCATTAGTCTATCATTTCCTCCTTAGTACCAAGTCTTGCATCAAACCACACGATATCAACCCCAACCATAAGCGTGCGAATCCAAGAATGTATCCTTACTAAAAGAGAGAGAATGGAATGACGATATTTTAAGAGTTACACCGAACTAAGAACACATAATAAGGGATCAAAAAAATGGAATTTTTTATAGTTTTATAGCCCCTCGAAGATAGATAACAGACGTCTCCACACCGATCCATGAGACTCTACTAAACATTTGCTCTTGCACTCATAAGACTAGTGAACACGGCTCTAACACCAACTTGTTGTGACGACCCAAAACTGGTCATAATGGAACCTACCACACACCCGCGGTAGATAAGCCAACCAAACATCATAATAACAAAATAAGAAAGTTACGCGGAAAGAATAATCATAAAACTAAATTTTATCTAGAATTTCATAAAACAACAATAACAACATACACGAAGGTAGAATCCAATTCAAAAATCCGGTAGTCACAAGGTACAAGAATCTAAATAAAAAATACAAGGAAAAGAGTCTGACAGTATCTCAAAATACAAAAAATGCACAAGATTAAGATAGAGGAAAATTCTATAGATGCCAAGGACATCAGTTAATACCTCAGGGATCTCTAGAGCGAATCACGGCACCAAACACAAAGTTAGCATCCAGGAAGTGCTGGCTCAATACCTGCATGTAAGGTGCAAAATTAAACAAGTGTGAGTACGGGGTCACGTGTACTCAGCAGCATCCTCGACTGACCCTAATTCAAAGTGGTGATGAGGACCACCCAACACACAAATATGAAGTAAGCTTCCAGAGTCTGCACACATGAAAGCCAATCTAACCTAGCAGATATTCACGATAACAGGGCTAGAACAATAGTAGAGTTCACAAATATTCAATTCAAATCAATAAGGATAATTCACCAACCACGACATCCAATTGCAATGCATAACAACCAAAAGAATGTATATGAAAGCAATATGATGCAATGTATGCTAAAGTACACACCTGCTGCCCTGTATAGCTAGCTGGGACCCATGGAGGACTCGCGAGATCCATATACCCATCCAAAATAATTTCCCATCGGGCATGCAAATTATGAATATGCCCTAAACCATTTCCCATCAGGCAACCCAGAATAATTTTCCATCGAGTATGCAAGTCATAAATCAGTAAAACCATCCAAAACACTTTCCAATTGGGCATGCAAGTCATAAATCAGTAAAACCACCCAGAACAGTTTTCGGTCGGGCATGAAAGTCATAAATCATTAAAAACTACCCAGAACACTTTCGATCGGGCATGCAAGTCTTTTCCATTAACATTTCTCAAAATAGTTTGTTAGCCGTGCCATTACATGGATTTTAGTGAACATGCATGATCAACATGCTATACAACAACACAAATCCAGGCTCACAAGGCCAAATTTACTTTATCACTAAGATCATAGGGGAAGAGACAATTTCACATAAATAATCTGAGTTTTAAAACCTTCCTTTAACATATTGGAACCTACGTAGATACATATCACATCATCTATATAGGACCCCCAAATCCCCATTGCTTCCCAATTACACATAACACGGACTTCGAAAGACAGTCAAAGAAAGTCTCAAGTTGCCTTAATAGAAGACTCACAAGAATCAAACGAAGCATTTCCTTTACGGATCGCCTCCGAATGCAACCACTCTATCAAAAACAAGTTCTACACATAAACATGAGTCTAACAACACAAATATTGCTAAGGTTCTAGTCGAGGTCAAAAAGTCAACTCAAAAGTCAATCCCAAGAATAAAAGGGAAAATCAAAAAATTTAAGAAAAATCTAGAACTTCATCGAAAGTAGGGCTAAAAACAGGTTTGAAATCATCAATTTATCATATTTTAACTTTACCGAGAAAACCCCCAAATTCCAATTTGAAAAGCAAGGAATTGAAGGAGAAATCATGGACTAATCATCGGGGAATGTGTAAAAAAATAGTTTAGGAATGTACCCAAATAAAGAAATATCAAAATCCCACTTTAAAATCGCCAAAAACTGAGTCTTAGAGCTCCAAAAATGAGGTATGGATTCAATGGCCGAAAAAGAAATATTTTGAACACTGCCAGCGACCCTTTCTTTGTGGATGTGGGACCCTTATCATGTATGTGAAGCTTACTAACCTAGAACCATCGCATACATGGTAGTTTGGTCGTGAATGTGAAGACCAACACGCGACCCTACTCGACCCGACAATATCCTTTATCGCGTACGTGGACCGCCCATCACATATGTGATGCCCACGAATTTTCCCTCATCGGGTACACAATGGCTGGTTGCATACGCGAAGAAGGAATTGTCCTGGCACCATATGCAACACACTAGCAAAAGAGGAAACAAGAAAATTCTTCTGAATGGACCCTCGGAAATCATTTGAAATCCTACGAACACAAACCAACTATGCTACTAGACCAAATTTGACATTCCAGATTCAAAGGAATCATTAGATTCATCCACCGAGACTATTTTCAATAAATGTTGACCGAAGTCAACTCTAGGTCAAAATTCCCAACTTTTCAACCAACTACTCAAAATGCATCTGAATGCCTTGGGACTTAAACCAATAGTGCTTATAGCCTAAAATGACATTCTAGAGCTGACAAAACTGGCAGAATTCTAATACGATGCTCCGAACCCTAAATGTTGACCAAAGTCAACCATATCCATTATTAAGCATTCAAAAAAGAAAAACTCTCATAAAACCCAACCAAACACCTTGAAAACTGTGCCACCAACTCTCACAAACAATAAATAGCATAATACAAATATGGGAAGGGGCAAAATAGTCAAAATACAAGAAATTTCAAAAATCACTATAAGGGTTGTTATATTATCCACCACTAAAACACACGTTCATCCTAGAATTTAGAGTAAGAAAGGTACCTGAACTGATGAAAAGCTGGGGATATCTACTCCACATGTCCAGTTTTATCTCCAAAGTAGCCTCCTCAACCGGATGATGCTTCCACTGAACCTTCATTGATGCTATATCCTTGGATCTCAACCTCCTAGACTGCCTATCCAAAATGGTTATAGATTCTTCCTCAAAGGTTAAAGTTCCAATCCAAATTGACTGAATCCCAACTAATCACATGAGAACCACCAGAATGGTACTTCTTCAACATTGAGACATGGAAAATAGTATGAACGACTGAAAGACTCAAAGTTAAAGATAACTCATAGGCCATCTCCCCAATGCGCCTAAGAATCTCAAAAGGGTTAATGTATCTCGGACTGAGTTTCCCTTCTTCGCAAACCTCATCACACCTTTTATGACAGATACTGTCAATAAATCATGCTCACCAACCATAAACTCAAGATCACAAACCCTCCTATAAGCATAACTCTTCTGCCTACTCTGGGCTGTCAAGAGCCTACCTTGAATCAACTTTACCTTATCCATAGAATCCCCTAACAAATATGTACTCCAAGGCCTAACCTCAAAGGAATCAAACCAACCCACCAATGAAAGACACTTTCTTCGATACAGGGACTCAAATGGTGCCATCTGAGTGCTGGAATGATAGTTGTTATTATAGGAAAACTCCACCAAAGGCAAAAACTGGTCCCAATAACCACCAAAGTCCATCACACTAGCTCAAAGCATATCCTCTAAGACGTGAATAGTTTTCTCTAACTGACCATCTTTCTGGGGGTGAAAGGTTATGCTCATCTCTAACTGGGTACCCAACTCACGCTGCATGGAACACCAAAAGTGAGATGTGAACTGAGTACCCCTATTTGAAATATGGAAATCGTTACACCATGCAACTGAACTATCTCTTGAATGTAGATTTTTTCCAACTTCTCCGCATTGTAGGTCACTTTTACTAGAACAAAATAGGCTGATTTGGTTAATTTATCCACAATGACCCAAATAGAGTCAAACTTCCCCAAGGTCTAAGGCAACCCAACCACGAAGTCCATAGTGATACGCTCCCAGTACCGCTCAGTCATAGGTATCCTCTAAGTCATACCACCCAGTCTCTGATGCTCATATTTCACTTGTTGACAATTCAAATACTTATTCACGAACTCCACAATGTCCCATTTAATACTACACCACTAGTAGTGCCTCTTCAGGTTATGATATATCTTAGCTGCCCCCAGATGAATAGAATACTTCGAACTATGAGCATCTCCATGATCAATCTAGTCAAATCACCTACTCTAGGAACACAAATCTGAACCTTGATCCTCAAAGCACCTTACGGGTCAAGAATTGCTTCCTTAGCTTCACCACTCAAAATCTTATCCCGAATCATGCACAACTTCCCATCCTCAAACAGTCTATCCTTAATCTGATCGACCAATAAGGACCGTGCTTTCATATAAGAAAGCACCCTACCAAGCTTAGAAATATCAACTCTAGCAAAACAATTAGCTAAAATCTACACATAAATAGCCAAAGGTCGCTCCTTAGCTACTAACAAGGCAAGGCTACCCATACTAACTGCTTTCTTTCTCAAGGCATCCCCCAAATTAGCCTTGCCCGGTTGATAAAGTGTAACACCTCACCCATTTGAACTTCAGATTCACTTGTACTTTTGGTGTAAGACTATGAGTTCTTAATATGTAAAAAGGATGTCTTACAAAGTATTTTAAATGCACAATGGTTGTATGTTATGTTTTGAATTCAAGCAAGTTGCAAAATAAAAGTTAGAAAAAGTTATTGTAAGTTTCCTTTAAGGAATTCTCTTAGAATTTGGGTTAAATGTGTTGGGGTTTTTCTCCCAATCTACAAAGAATTAATGGGCCCCCGACATTCCAAATCAAAGTTCCATCAATATAGTTTTCAACGCACTAAACCGTTCATCCATACGACTTCAGAATAGAGAGGTATTCACATTTTTGTAAGACTGCATAAGCAGGCACATCAAGATGGGCCCCCCAATCCCTAGTCGGTTTAGCTCTTTAAAGGATGATTCTCCTTCGTTTTAATTCATAAAACTCAACCAAAAACTGTAGAAAATCATAGATAAAGCCTCTAAATACTCCATGGACTTTGATTCTTTCAATTCAAAAGTTTAACGAAAGTTGCTCTACGTCGCGAGCTCATCGTTATGGTATAGTTTTCTCGTCGATTTTAAATCTGTTTGTTGTTACCTCAAGGAAGCAGGTCATGGGATTTATATTTATCTACTGTTATGATCCATTTATCGGAAGTTTAGAGTTCTAAATCCTTAATCCATTCTTAAATTTAGCTTTAGAATCAATTTTGAGGAGGACTTATTCTAATTGTCATGTTTAACGTGTTTTCTTACTGTATATTATTACAGCTCATGGTGGGTCCTTCTAACAACATGTTTAGATTGGAATTTCAAAGCTTTTTTTGAGGTAAACTTCCTCCTATGACCCTCCTTCGCAATTTCATGTTCTACTATCGTTTTATAGATTTCTGAGCCACGAAGTGGTATTTTAGATTTGTGGCTCTGAGAAGAATCCCTTTGTGTTATTGTTTTGGGATATTATTGTTGTATATTGATGGTGTTAAGGAGTTGGAGGGTCTGGGGGTTAGTGTGATTCTTATTGGGGTCGCGTATGATGGTTGTTGGATTGAACAATGTGAAGTACGTCTTGTTATATTTCATCGGGAGCTCGCCGCTCTTGTGAGATGTTCATAGCTTCTTGTTGTGGTTATTAGCTGTTGGTTTGATAGAGAATAAGTTAAAGTGGGCTGGTCACAGTGACAACCTTAATGCCTTATCAATTGTTTATGGCTGGTTCTTGTAGCCTTGTTGATTCTAGCAATTATTCCATTACCTAGGTTGGTCTAGCTTCATAGAGACCTCTTTGGGGCTTCAGTTGAAAGGTATGTTAAGGATTCCTTTTCACTTTCTGGAATGAACTTTAAGGACAAAGTTGGTATAGAATGTGTAGCATTTTTATTCAACTAGTGGCCTTATAATAATGAGTTTTGCCCCACCGTATAATATAGCGACTATCAGCAGCACTCTAGTCCATACTTAGTGGCCCAGAAAAACATGTTATAATTGCATTAAGGTCACATGTGATTACATGATATTATTGTGTTGTTTTTATCATCTTTCTACTGCCTATGAGCTTGTTTTGGCCTCAGCAGACACTGACACTGCAAGATTTTAGAGCCTATATTCGAGTTACTATTACCATACCTTCAGGCTAGGCAGATTGTACCTACTGTATGGGTAGGCTGTACCTACGAGGAAGATGTTACACTATATTACCATGCCTTTGGGCTAGGTAGATCATACCTATGGGATGGGCAGGCTGTACCTATGGGGTAGGAGTTACATTACATTGCTATGCTTTCGGGACAGAAAGACCATGCCTATAGACCGGGCAGACTGCACCTACATGATGGGCAGGCTGTACCTATGGGGAAACACTTATATGGTACCACCGAGCTTCAGATTTGTATTGATTTATGGAATATGTACATTCATACAGTTCAGATCAAATCATCATTGGTGTCCATGTAAAGGGGCCAGTATGGGTATTTAGCGACTTTTTGCAGCTGTTAGGACTTATGGCGATTGTATGTTATTTGTACATGCCGAGCTTATGGGGGCTGGGTAAGGTTATTATTTGCTATGTGCTTTAGATGGTATCATATTGCAGGAAGGTACGTTATTGTACTTATGTTTTACTCCTGACCTTTTGTTCAGTCCCTACACTTCAGTTTCAGTTTTTAGTTTGCCTTACACTCGGTACATTATTTTGTACTGATGCTCTATTGTATGGGGGCGCTGCATTCATGCCTTTAGGTATTGAGGGACAATTAGACAGACTTGTCGGGTAGCATAGCCGAGATTTCAGTGAGTTAGTTGACTCCTTTCCTTTTAGGGGTCGCTAGAGTCTCAAAGGTTTACCTTTTGCTATTTATAGTTTTTGGGTAGGTCAGGGATCTATCCCACCGAATGTTATATTCATAGAGACTTGCAAACTAGTCAATTGGGTTGCATAGCTATTATGGTGTCCATTTTAGCCTTGTATGTTTATTAGTTGTAGCTTGTTAGAAAATTGGGTCATGTTGTTGTTTTATTGGCAGTTTAGCGGCTCATTGGCCTAGTTTACATTGTGTATCCATGTTCTCAGTTTTTATATAGAGATCATAGTGGTCTTGATGGCCCGTATAGCGTTTATGATTTCCTAGGTATAATGGTAGCCTCGACGGCCCAAACAAGACTTATGTGCTACGTGTTTATTGCTTTATATGAACTGTTGGGAGTAGCTGTCTTCTTTCTAGAGTCGTTGACAGGGGCCTTGTCGGCCGAGGGATAAATTTAAGCCGAGGTATACTTGTTTGTTTTCTTGATTGTGTGTGGCTGCTATGCCCCATTAGCAAATAGTTCAGCAGGGTCGGCTTTGGCCTAAGTTTTGGCATTAGGTACAAGTTGCACCCCCCGAGTTTGGAGCGTGACAAACTTGGTATCAGAGCAACATTGTATCCTAGGGAGTTTGCAGGCCATGTCTAGTAAAGTCTTGTTTATAAATATATTGTGCACCACATTTTATAAGCATAAAGCTACAGATATTATTCAGGAAAGTTACTCTTTTTATTGCTCAAGTCGTGCTATTGAGCTGCGTCATAATGGTTGAGATCTTCGGATTATGATTGTTATTGGGCTTGTACTCAAATCAAACATAATGACAATATGGACATCATACGAATTAATGTTGTTATATACAACACAAAGGTGCTTTCACATCAGTAGTATACAGTTGGGAGAGTCGAGAGAGGGTAGTAGATGAAGGCTAGACCCACAGGTTTAGATAGAGGCCCAGAGTGGCTCCAGACCTCGATATTCTGGGAGGCCACCTAGTCCCCAACTACAACATTCCTAGGATAGTAGTTTGGATCACTAGGGATGGTCACATCTGGGTGAGCGTTCACGAGCATCAGGCTTACAGCAGTACAGGGTCCCAAAGCAGTTTAGATCAGTTATGCCACATTATTATACATGGAATAAACACATGCTGGGAGATGCCATCAGGGTTCCATAATATGTTATTTTTGTGGAAAAGAGGGTAATATACAAATATATTTTCCGTTTAGGGACCAACAAGGTTCAACAAAGACATATAGATTAGCAACATGATCATTTTCTTCAGTATATCCTGTAGAGCGTGGTTCCTAGATTTTATCAGGTAGAGGTCAATGCTACAAGGGAGCATCTAGTTCTGGCAGTGGTCAGAGTTGCACATATGCACTATAAGTTGTCAGGATTTATAGTCATCGCCAGATATTGTGATAGGTATATTGAGTGGTTGCTATCACTGTGTTTATATTTTTATAGATCCAAGCTCCACATTTCTTATGTTACACCATTATTTGTTGGGAAGTTGTGTATAGTAGCAGAGCCATTGCAATGACCTTTTTATTGTGTCTACCCTATTTGGCAACTCTATTATTGCCAGGAGGATTTATCAAGATTGTATGGTAGAGATTACTGGTCATCAGACCTTTGCATACCTAATAGAGTTAGAGATGCTTGACATTGATAATATTAAAGGCATGGATTGGTTGGCGTATTGATACGCCAACATTTACTATCAAGTGAAGACTGTTAGATTCCACTTTCTAGGGGCAGTAGTTCAGGAGTTAAAGGGTAATGCGGCAGCGCCAAAAGGCAGGTTTATTTCCTATCATCAGGTAAGGAAAATGATCACCAAAGGCTTAATTTACTAATTGTCCAATTTTAAGATATTAATACTAAGCCATCAACTCTTTAGTTTATTACAGTGGTTAATGAGTTTCCAGATGCTTTTCTAGACGAGCTTCAAGGTATTCCCTAGAATGGGTGATTGATTTTTTTCGATTGATACATTACCAAATGTCCAGCCAATATCAATTCCCCCATATAGAATGGTACGAATAGAATTGAATGAACTACTGAAAGATTTATTAGATAAGAGCTTTATCAGGCCTAGTGCATCACCATTGGGTACACTAATGTTATTTGTGTGAAAGAAAGATGGCTCATTACGAATGTGTATAGACTATGAAAAATTAAATAAGTTGACTATAAAGGACACATATCCACTATCAAAGATTGATGGTTTTTTGTCCAGCTGCAGGACGCCTGATATTTCTTGAAGATTGATTCACGTTTAGGGTACCACTAGGTACGAGTTCAGGAGAGTGATATTTCAAAGATAGCCTTCAGGACCAAATATGAAAATTTTGAGTTTCTTGTGATGTCTTTTGGGTTGGCAAACACCCCAGCATTATTTATGGACCTGATGAATAATTTCTTCAGGCTATTCTTAAAAATGTTGTCATTGTGTTTATTGATGATATTCTAGTATATCTCGTTCAAAGACTGAGCATAGAGACATGTCATAGAAGTGCTTCAGGTACTCTGAGATTAGAGGTTGTATGCTAAGCTCCCGAAGTGTGAGTTCTGGTTGCATTATATGTCCTTTTTGGGCTTTATTGTATCAGATGCTGGTATTCAGGTTGACTTATGAAAAACGCAGGTCGTGAAGACTTGGCCTAGACCCACGACCACGATAGAAGTTCATATCTTTTTGGAGTTAGTAGTGTATTACAGAAGGTTTATGGAAGGATTTTCTTCACTTTCAGCGCCATTGATAAAGCTGAATTAGAGGGAAAATAAGTTTCAGTAGACCACAACCTGCGAGCGGAGTTTCCAAGAGCTAAAAGATAGATTGATTGCAGAACCAGTTCTGAGCTTACCAAAAGGTCTAGAGGCTACACAATGTATTGTGACACTTCAAGCGTCAGGATAGTTTGTGATTGGATGCAACACGAAAAGGTAATTGCTTATACTTCTAGACAGTTAAAAGAAAAATGAGAAGAACTACCCTACCCACGATTTAGAGTTGGCTGCATTTGTTCATCCCTTGAAGATTTTGAGGCATTACTTGTATGTCATTAAGGTTGATATTTATACATATTATAAGAGCCTCCGGTATATTTTTAGACAGAAGGAGTTGAACCTGTGACATCGCCAATAGCTTGAATTGCTTAAAGAATATGACGTGGATATCTTATACCATCAAGGAAAAGCCAATATAGTAGGGGATGCCCTTAGTCGTAAGTCTATTGACAGTCTAGAGTATTAGCGAGTAGAGAAGAAATCGATGTTTTGAGAGCTCCATCAGCTAGCTAGTTTGGGGCTTAGATTATTAGACTCTGATGATGCTAGGGTCATAGATCAGGAAGTAGTCGTATTATCTTTAGTTGTGGAGGTGAAGGCATGACAATACAAGAATCCCAGCTTAGAGCAGCTTAGAGGCAAGGCTAAGAAGTGGGAGTCTTTATCCTGGATATAGCAGGAGGTGGAGTCCTCAGATTCAAAGATCAGTTATGTGTTCCTGATGCTGCAGGACTTTGACAATAGGTTGTGGAAGAGGCACACCATTCTTGTTACTCTATTCACCTAGGACCCACAAAAATTTAGTATGATATTAAGGGGATTTATTGGTGGCTGGGATGAATAAAGACATAGCTAAGTTCATGGCATTGTGCCCAATAGTCAGCAGGTAGAGGTAAAGCATCAAAAACCTAGTGGGCTGACTCAGGAGATAGTTATTCCATTGTGGAAGTGGGAGGCCATAAATATGGATTTTGTCAAAAGTTTACATTATTTGCGATAGAAGTTCAATTCTATTTTGGTGATTGTTGATAGGTTGTTCAAATTGGCCCATTTCGTGCAAGTCAATGCCACATTCTAAGCTGAAGAGTATGTTAGAATGTATATTAGGGAAATAGTCAAACTTTATTATGTCCAGTATTGGTTATTTCAGATAGAGAGACACAGTTTACAACACCATTTTGGACATCTTTCCAGAGGTGTTTGAGGACTCAGGTTAATCATAGTTCAACGTTTCATTCGTAGACCAATGTCCAAGCCAAATGTAAGATCTAGAAGCTTGAAGATATGTTACAGGTATGTGTGCTAGATTTCAGAGGGAACTATATGATCACTCATCACTATTGAGTTTTCTTATAATAACAACTATCATTAAGGCATCAGTATGGCACCCTACGAGGCTTTATGTGGGCAAAAATGATGATCCCCTATTAATTGGTTTGAGGTTGGGAAATCAGGGTTGCTTGGACCTGACATAGTATAATAGGCCGTGAAAAAGTTTAAGCTGATCAGAGAGAATTTGTTGATAGCTCAGTGCTGCCATAAATCATATTGAGATGTTAGGAAATGGGACTTAAAGTTCAATATTGACAATTAAGTCTTTTTGAAAGTTTTGCCAATGAAAAGCGCTATGCAATTTGGCAAAAAGGGCAAGTTGAGCCCTTGATATATTATACCTTACCGTATTGTGCAACGGATATACAAAGTTGCTTACCAGCTAGAGTTTCATTCATAGTGAGAGGCAGTACACCCCGTCTTTCATATTTCTATGTTACAGAAGTGTATCATAGATCAAACACATATAATACTAATGATAGATGTTCAGATTTTAGAGGAATTATCTTATAAAGAAGTTCTAGTCGTCATAGTAGACCGCCAGATTAGGAGATTGCATAATAAGGATATATCTTCAGTAAAAGTGTAATGGTTGAACCTTAATATCAGGAGATGGTGTGGGAAGCTAAAGAGGACACGAAGTCCAGATATCCCCACTTGTTCACTCCTTCAGATGATGTTCAAACCAAATAGATAAAAGACACACATTTGAGTACTTGAGGCACATTAATTTAGTATTTTATAAGTTCTTATGATGTTTCCTATGATTCCATATACATTATCTTCATTCGAGGATTAATGTCCCTAAGGAGGGGAGGATGTAACACCCTGCCAGTTTGAACTTCGGATTCATTTGTACTTTTGGTGTAAGACTACGAGTTCTTAATATGTAAGAAGGATAATTTATGAAGTTTTTGAAATTTACAATGGTTGTATGTTAAGTTTTGAAGTCAAGCAAGTTGCAAAATAAAAGTCGGAAAAAGTTATTGTAACTTTCCTTTAATGAATTCTCTTAGAATTTGGATTAAATGTGTTGGGGTTCTTCTCCCAATCTATAAAGAATTAGTGGGACCCTTATATACCAAATTTGAGGTCTACGAGTCTAGTTTCCAACGCACTAAAATTTTCATCCATACACTTCAGAATAGAGAGATATTCACATTTTCATAAGACTGCACAAGCAAGCACGTCAAGATAGGCCCCCTATCCCAAGTCGGTTTAGCTCTTTAAAGGATGATTATCCTTCGGTTTAATTCATAAAGCTCAACCAAAAACAATATAAAATCAGAGGGAAAGCCCCTAAATAATCCATGGACTTTGATTCTTTCAATTCGGAAGTTTAACGGAAGTTACTCTACGTCGCGAGCTCATCGTTGTGGTATAGTTTTCTCGTCGATTTTGACTCTGTTTGGTGTTACCTGAAGGAATAAGGTCATGGGATTTATATTTATCTACTTTTACCATCCAATTATCGGAAAGTTAGAGTTCTTAAACCTTAATCCATTCTTAAATTGAGCTTTAGAATCAATTCTGAGGAGGACTTATTGTTATCGGCATATTTGTCGTGTTTGCTTGCCAGATATTGTTACAGCTCATGGTGGGTCCTTATAACAGAATGTTTAGCTTGTTATTTCAATGATTTATTTCTAGGTAACCTTTCTCCTATGACCCTCCTTCGCAATTTCATGTTCTAGTATCATTTTATAGATTTTCGAGAGACAAAGTGGTATTTTGGATCCGTGGCTCCAGGCAGCCCCTTTGTCTTATTGAGTTGGAATATTATTGTTGTATGTTGATGGTGTTAAGGTGTTGGATAGAGTGGGAGGTTGGTGTGATTCATATTGGAGTCACGTATGATGGTTGTTGGATTGAACAACATGAAGTACGTCTTGTTATATTTTCTTCGCCGCTCTTGTGAGATGTTGATAGCTTCTTGTTGTGGTTATTTGCTATTGTTTTGGTAGAGATTATGATGTAATTTTTAGAGTTAAAGTGATCTGGTCATAGTAATGACCTTAATGCCTTATCAATTGTCTATGGCTCATTCTTGCAGCCTTGTCGATTCTAGCAATTGTTCCATTACCTTGGTTGGTCTAGCTTCATAGAGACGCCTTTGGGGCTTCAGTTGAAAGGTATGTTAAGGCTTTCTTTTTCACTTCCTGGCATGACCTTTAAGGCTAAAGCTTGTATAGAATATGCATCATTATTTGACTAGTGTCCTTATAGTTATGAATTTTGCGCCACCGCATGATATAAAGACTATCAGCAGCACTCTAGTCCATACTTAGTGGCCCAGAAAAGCATGTTAATATTGTATTCAGGTCACATGTGATTACATGATATTATTGTGTTATTTTGATCGTCTTGTTATCGCCTATGAGCTTGTTTTGACCTCAGCAGACACTGACACTGCAGGGTTTTAGAGCCTACATTCTGGTTACTATTACCATGCCTTCGGTCTAGGCAGACTATATCTACTGGATGGACAGGTTGTACCTACGGGGCAGAAGTTACATTATATTACCGTGCCTTCGGGCAGACCGTACCTACGGGATGGGCAGGCTGTACCTACGGGGCATCAATTACATTACATTACTTAGCCTTAGGGCTGGGAAGACTGTGCCTATGGGCCAAGTAGACCATGCCTACGGGATGGGTAGGTTGTACCGACGGGGAAACACCTATATGGTACCACCGAGCTTTAGAGTTATATTGATTCATGGAACATGTACATTCAGATAGTTCAAATCAGACATCATTGGGGTCCAGGTAAGGGGGTCAGTATGGGTATTTAATGACTGTTTATGCCTGTAAGGACCTATGACAATTGTATGTTGTTTGTACCTGTCGAGCTTATGGGAGCCAGGTAAGGTTATTATTTTCTATGTGCTTTAGATGGTATCGTATTGCAGGAAGGTAAGTTATTGTACTTATGTTTTACACCTGACCTTTTGTTCAGTCCCTATACTTCAGTTTTAGTTTTCAGTTTGCCTTACATGCTTGGTACATTATTTCGTACTGAAGCCCCATACAGACTTGTCGAGTAGCATAGTCGAGCTTTCAACGGGTTTGTTGACTCTTTTCCTTTCAGGGGTTGCCAGAGTCTCAGATGTTTGCCTTTTGCTATTTATAGTTGTTGGGTAGGTTAGGGCCCTGTCCTATAAAGTGTTGTATTCATAGAGGCTTGCAGACTAGTCAGTGTTGTTGCATTGCTACGATGGTGGCTATTTTGGCCTTGTATGTTTATTAATTGCAGCTTATTAGCCAATTGGGTCTTGTTGTTGTTTTGTTGGCCCTTTAGCGGCTCATTGGCCTAGTTTACATTATTTATCCATGTTTTCAGATTTTATATAGAGATCATGGTGGCCTTGACGACCCGCATAGTATTTATGTTTTCCTAGATATCATGACGGCCTCGGCGGCTCAAACAAGACTTATGTGTTACGTGCTTATTGCTTTATCTAAACTGTTGGGAGTAGCGGTCTTATTTCTAGAGCCATTGACAGGGGCTTGTCCAGTCGAGGGCTGATTTTAAGCCGAGGTATACTTGTTTGTTTTCTTAATTGTGTGTGGCTGCTATGCGCCATTGGAAAATAGTTCAGCAGGTTCAGCTTTGGCCTAAGTTTTTGAATTAGGTGCAAGTTCACCCGCTGAGTTTGGTCTGTGATATAGAGAATAGTCATATCATAGTCTTTCAACAACTCAAACCACCTGCACTATCTCAAATTCAAATCCTTGTGGTTGAAGATATACAAATACTACCGCCGCCAACTCCAAATCATGAGTGGGGTAGTTCTTCTCACGGGTCTTCAACTACCTCAAAGCAGAAGCTATCACTTTCCCCTTCTGCATCAACACACCACGAAGACCAACTCTCAAAGCATCATAATACACAATAAAATCCTCACCCTCCACAGGTAAGGTCAAGATGGGTGATGAAGTCAACAAAGCTTTGAGATTTTGAAAGCTCTTTTCACACTCGTCAGACTACTGGAAAATGACATTCTTCTGGGTTAACTTGGTCAAAGGAGCTGAAATAGAAGAGAAGCCCTGCACAAACCGCCTGTAATAACCAGCCAACCCTACAAAGCTCATAATCTCAGTGGGAAAAGTAGGCCTAGCCCAATCCCGAACCACCTCAATCTTGGCTGGATCAACCATGATACCATCCTTAGACACGACATGACCCAAAAAATGCCACAGAACTAAGCCAAAACTCACACATTGAGAACTTAGCATACAACTTCTCATCCCTCAATGTCTGTATTACAATCCTCAAATGCTTCACATGATCTGCCTCGTTCTTGAAATACACCAAGATGTCATCAATGAACACAATCACAAAGGAATCGAGATATGGTCTAAACACCCAATTTATCAACTCTATAAATGCTGCAAGAGTATTATTCAAACCAAAAGACATCACCAAGAACTCATGAACATATCGGGTCCTAAAAGTTGTCTTAGGGATATCCGAAGACCTGATCTTCAACTGGTGGTACCCAGATCTCAAGTAAATCATCAAAAATACTAAAGCCCCTTGGAGATGATAAAACAAATCATTAGTGCGCGTAAGAGGATATGTATTATTGATGGTCACCTTGTTCAATTGTTGATAATCAATATACATACGCATAGAACCATCCTTCTTCTTCACAAACAACACTGAGCACCCAAAGGAAAAACACTAGGTCTAAAGAAACCCTTTCACAACAAATCCTAAATTTGATCCTTCAACTCTTCCCGATCCATCCTATAAGGAAGGAAGGCAATAGGCTGGGTTCCTGGCTCTAAATCAATAGAAAAATCAATTTCCCTATTTGGAGGAACACCTGCAAGATCCATATGGAACATATCCTGGAACTCTTTCACCACCCTCATAGACTCCAAAGAAGGTGAGTCAACACTAGTATCAAGCACATAAGCCATATAAGAAAGGAACTCCTTCTCAACCATTCGCTGAGCCTGAAGATAGAAAATAACACTTTTATGATATCAACCTTGAGTACCCTTCCACTCTAACCTCGGTACCCCTAGGATAACCAAAGTAACATTCTTGGCTTGGCAATCCACAATATCATGGTGTGGAAAGAGCCAATGTATACCCAAAATGACATCAAAATCTGCCATATCAAGAATGATCAAGTCTACCCAGGTATCATATCTCAACTGAGTCATAACACACGGTACACCTGATCCAACACTAAAGAATCACCTACTAGTGTAGGAACATAGATAGGCACAAAAAGAGACTCACACATCATATCAAGAACAAATGCAAAGTAAGCAGATACATAGGAGAAAGTAGAACCAGGATCAAATAATACAGAAGTAGGTTGATAGCACACAAAGATGATACATATGATGACAACATTTGAAGACTCTGCCTTAGGCGTACTCGGAAAATCATAGCGCTGAGCCATATCTATCCCTGGCTGAACCACTCTTTTACCACCACCTCACCCCACTGGTGGTGCACCCCTTGTCGCTTGAGACCCATCTCGACCCCTAGATGGGGGTGTTGCTTCTCTACTTGAAACCTGAGAACCCTATTATCAACGCCCACTTCTAAGTCTAAGATAGTCCCTCTTGAAATGCTCGGGACTACCACACTCATTGAAAAATCTGGGAGCTATCATCTGCTGAGAAGACACTGAATAACTAGAATGACCACCATAACTGGGGAACCTCTTAGAAGAACTATAGGAAATCTTTCCTGGGATGAAAAGAGTCTCATCCAAGATATCCTCCATCGGATGCCTGAAGGGATGCCTGAACTGGTCTACTATGCTGAGGATGAAAGCCCCTCCTGAAGGAACCCCTACCTTCGGATGTGGTACCACTGAACTAGCCAGAAGTGTAGGACCTTCTGTCCTTCAGATCACCGAACTCCTCACAGTGCATAAGCTCAAACTCCTTAGCCGCCTTGATGACCATCTGAAAAGTAGCCCCTTACTGAGTCGTAGAAAACACTGCCTCTCGGATCTTGAAAGTAAGTCCTCTCACAAACCTGTGAATCCTCTCAGTCTCATCCAATAGGATTACCAAGGCATGGTGAGATAAAGCACAAAATCATGTCTCATACTCGGTCAATTAAATCCCCTCATGAGTCAAATGCTCAAATAGATGCCTTCGCTTCTCCCTCAAGCTATGAGGACCAAATTGATCCAGAAAAATCTAGGCAAATAAATCGCAAGTCATAGGAGGATATCCTAGAGGTCTAGAGTCAGCATGAGAGCACCACCACTTCTTGGAGGGACCATGCATTTGTAATATTATCTAATTAAACTCGTGAGTCTATATTAATCCCACACTCTTAAGCCTCTCATGACAACTCACTAAGAAATCGTAAGCATCTTCAGTCTTGATACCTTTAAATTGAGGTAGATCCATCTTTCTGAACCTCTCAAACCTTCTCTGCTCATCATCCGACATCACTGGTCTAGCCACTCCTGCATATCCCACACTCGATAAAGGCATACCATCGAACCTCACTATTGTAGCCGCTGGCAAACTCGCTAGTCCATGAAAAGTAGGAATAGGCTGGTGGTTTAGGGTCAGGGGCCCCACTCTAGTCTGGGAACCATTTGGAGTACTAGTCAAACCTCCACTCTAAGTCATGCCCTCTAATAACAACAACACATGAATCAAGGTATCCTAAAACACTAGAGCAGCCACAAATCTAGGTGGAGCCTGTGATAGGCCCACCCCCTCAGTTGGGACTTGATCCTTCACATACTCATAGTCACCCTCGAGAGAATCTGCCCTGACTAGAACATGAGAAACTATCTGAGCTCTACTCTTGGTACGACCCTACCACGGCCTCTACCACATCATTTGCCTTATCCACAAGCTTTTTCATGGGCAGCAGGCATGGATGCTGCAATGAGATCCTGACCTCTCTCTGCAGTAGCACGAGTCCTCACTATCTGTGAGAGAATGAAACCAGAATATCAGTAATAAGGCAATCCAATCCTTTTCATGATAAGAAAGAAAGAGAGAAGCATCCTAAAGTCTCATAGCCTGTCGAGGATAGATAACAGACGTCTACACACTCATCCACAAGACTCTACTAGATTCGACTTGTACTTGTGAGATCAAAGAACCTAGTGCTCTGATACCAACTTGTCACAACCCAAAACTAGTCATGATGGCACCTACCCCACACCCCGCAGTAGATAAGCTAACCGAAAGTCATTATAAAAGAATTAGAAAGTTATGCGGAAGGAATAATGATAAAACTAAATCTTATCCAAAATTTCATAAAACAACAATAACAGTGTACACAAAGGTAGAATACAACCCTAAAATTTGATAGTCATAAGGTACAAGCCTCTAAATGCAGAATACAAAGAAAAAAGTATGATAGTATCTCAAAATACAAAAAATGCACATGACTAAGATAGAGGGAAATCCAGTAGATGCCAAGGACAACAGCTACTACCTCAGGGATCTCCGGAGTGAATCACTATCATGACCTTACCCACCGTGAGTGGTACCGACCCTAACCCCCGGTGAGAGAACCAAGTCAACACTTATCAAAACTAAGAAGTTAAAACCAAATCTTCATTAATTAAAACCAGGAATCATAGGTAAAAGTAAATAATAAGGATCTTTGTGGAAATAACCCCTAGAATCTAAAAATCGTATACCAAAACTTCTAACATAGTCTAGAATATGGATATGCAACCCAAAAACAAAGTAGTCTGAGTCTGAACAATGGACTAGAAATGAAAGAAGAATCTATGGCAGACTGGAAGAAGTAGCTCACCCTTAGATTCAGATAATGCTTGTATCACAACTAAGGTGATGCAACAACTGCCAGAATATGCCCTGTACTCAACAAAAGAAGAGCAAGTGTAGTATTAGTACAAAAAAACAACAGTGTATTGATTGGATCATCAGCTAGCTCCAATAAGCAAAATATGACCACCTAACTAAAACTTAGTAAGGCAGGACAAACATGTATAAACAAGTCAGTAATTACAACCCAGACTCTCAGTCATCAACCTGACTTATCAACTACATGAAACGTGTCCCAAAACCACAACAACAATAATATATATGACCCATATGCCATTAAAGTAGCCCGGACCACCTAATGATCCCTATGACATCGTCTACAGTGTTTAACATCCAATCCTGGTCTACACAAGAACCAACCCAACATTTAAACACAATACCCCAGCCACTCATGGACCAAAATATAGTAATGACATCACAAGAAATAAATCTGGTTCACTCATAGAACTAACACATAAAGCATAACCAAATATGTAACAGGCGTGGTACTCGAGCCAACCATGATAGAATCTATACCATGCATGGTACCCGAGCCAACCGATAGATATTCTATACCAGGCGTGATACCCGAGCCAACCAATGAATTATACCAGGCATGGTACCCGAGCCAACCGAATGTTGCAGATAACACAACAATTAATCATAATGAACACACACCACACTTGTAAAACTAATAAGTATTAAAGACAAGTTCATTTCACAAGATTGACAACATAATATCAGTAACATTCATTTACTTATTCCATAACACACGAATTGTATAGGCAACTCTAATATAATAGTTAACATGCACACATCTCATAAAGGGGAAACAATCTACCATCACCTATCTCGAATTACGCCTGAATGCTCTACTGAACTTGAGCCTACCCTTTTTGTTAAGCTTTAGCTTGTTCTTGGTGTAAAACTATCACATAACACCAAAATAAATCAGTTTGGTCTAAATATCCCCAGATTACATCCTAATCCTAAACCCCAGGCCAAACCCATGATCATCCCACCCAACCTAGGGCCTTCCCATCAATAGTTCACATAAAACCTACAATTTAATGGTCACATAAGCAAATTATGATATTAAAATCATGGAATAAATAGTTCATACACAAAACCAAGGTTTTCTACATCTTTAATATTTGTTACATTAGATTTTTCCTCTTAGTTTAAGCCAAAATCTCCCCACTGCCCGTAACTAGCAATTCTAAGGTATAGGAATCAAAGTACTAAGTAAGGGAAACAAATTGCTTACTTTTATGAAGATTTTTGGTATAAAATCAATAGGATTTTCCCTTTTTCACCTCTGCACTTCCCCAAAACATTCTTGAACAATTTTGAATATTTTTGGGGAAGTTTCTGCATTTACTACAACTTACCCCACTATAGCTGCCCAATCCCGCTATAGCGGCACTGCCATAGCAGAAGCTGCCCTCTATAGGGGTTTGAATGCCTTGACATCTGTTATAGAGAGAATTTCTCTTCTATAGCGGTCTTCATAGTAGCAACGTGTCACCCACTATAGTGGCTAACATTAGACAAAATCTTGGGAATCCTTCCAGTTGTTCCTATTTTACAACACACCTTCAAACCTTGACGTTCCAAACCAACCCTTTCATGTCATGTTAAATATCAGGTGTTCTACTCCCGAATCCTCTGTCTAAAAGTCCTACGGACTACTTAATGCCATAGCTAATAGGAAATCTAGCTCAACCTTAGACATTTCACCTAATCCTTTCTGGATTTCCCTAGACGTTACCTCACTCAGAATTCATCCGAGACTAGCCTAGCCTAAAATTTCCAACTCCTAAACTCAAAAGTTTTCTAACCTAATACTTTTCATGAATAACAATGGGAAGGGTCATTATAACTGATACCAATTTACCCATCATTCATCCCCGAATGATCAAACATAAAAAAATAAGCTAAAAAGAGAAAAGGGTAGTACCTGGATCCTCAAACAAGTGAAGGTACTTGTCCCCCATGTCCTTATTGATTTCCCAAGTGGCTTCCTCAACCAGATGATGCTTCTATTGAACCTTCACCGATCTGATTTCCTTCGTCCTAAATTTTTGGACATCCCGGTCAAGAATAACAATCAGCTCTTCTTCACACTGAAGGTCCTTATCTAGCACAACTGATTCCCATTTGATGATGTACTCCCCATCCACATGGTATCTCCTCAACATGGATACATGGAAAAATGGATGGACTCCAGATAAACTGGGCGGCAATGCTAACCTCTAAGCTGCCAGCCCCACACATTTGAGAACCTGAAATGGACTGATATACCAAGGTCTAAGCTTACCCCTCTTGCCGAACCTCATTACCCCTTTCATTAGTGACACCTTCAGCAAAACCTGTTCACTGACCTGAAAAGACATTCACCTTACCTTGCGATTCGCAAACTCTTTTTGCCTGCTCTGGGATGCTAATAACTTGGTTTGAATACCTATCACCTTTTCCTGGGCTTCCTTCACCAAGTCAACGCCCAAAGGTTTCACATCGCCTGCCTCGAATTACCTTATGGGTGATCTACATCTCCTCCCATAAAGTGCCTCGAATGGTGCCATGTCAACACTAAAGTGGTAACTTTTGCTATATGAGAATTCACACAACGGTAAGAACTTAACCCAATGGCCTCCAAAATCAATCACACATACTCTCAGCATGTCCTCCAGCACCTGAATTGGCCTCTCTGACTGACCATCTATCTGAGGATGAAAGGTTATGCTAAAAGTGAGCTTTGTGCCCAACTTTTCATGTAACTTTCCCTAAAACATATAAGTAAACTGCGTACCTCTGTCTGATATAATGGATAGGGCCACCTGATGCAACCTCATTGTAACTTTGACGTAGATCTTGGACAACTGTTGGGAGTTATAATCCACCCTGACCGAAATGAAATGGGCTGACTTTGTTTGCCTATCCACGATGACCCAAATAGAATCATACTTTCTCAAGGTCTTAAGAAGACTTACCACGAAGTCCATGGCAATCCTTTCTCACTTCCACTCAAGATGGGCTATTTTGAAGTAATCCTGCAGGCCTTTGATGCTCATATTTCACCTGCTGACAATTTTGACACTTGGACACATTTTAGCTATGTCTCTCTTTATCCCAGGCCACCAATAAAGTTGTCTCAAGTCGCTGATAGATTTTGGTTATGCCTGAATAAATCGAGTACCATGAACCATGAGTTACTTCCAACACATGCTGAACCAAGTCATCAACTCAAGGAACACAAATCCGCCCTCTAAAACTTAGCATACAATTTTTGTCTCTTCAAAATCCCCGTAACAATACGAAGATGCTCTGCATACTTCTCCTTGATCTCAAAGTAAATCAAAATATCTTTTATAAATACAATCATAAATGAGTCCAGAAACAACTTAAAGACACTATTCATCAAACTCATGAAAGCCGCTGGCACATTGGTCAACCCAAACGATATTACCAGGAACTCATAATGCCCAAACCGAGTCTGTAAAGCCATTTTAGGTATATCCTCAGGCCTAATTTTCAACTGGTGATACCCTAACCTTAAGTCAATCTTTGAAAACACTGAACCACCCTGCAACTGGTCAAAAAGGTCATCTATGCGGGGTAGAGGATAATTATTTTGGATGGTAAACTTGTTCAGCTGCCTGTAGTCTATACACATCCTCATACTACCATCCTTCTCTTTCACAAACAAGAGCAAGGCACCCCAAGGTGAAGCACTGGGATGAATAAATTCCTTACCTAGAAGTTCCCGAAGCTGAGTCTTAAGTTTCCTCAACTCTATCAGAGCCATATGATAAGGAGGAATAGAGATTAGGTGAGTGCCCGACACCAAATCTATACAGAAGTTAATGTCCCTGTCCGGAGGCATGCCAGGCAAATCCACCAAAACTACCTCCTGTAATTCAAAAACCACTGGGACGGATTCAATAGAAGGTGATTCCGCACTAACATCCCGAAAATGAGCCAAGAAGGCTGAACAATCTTTCCCCACTAGCGTTCTAGCCCGAAAAAATGGTATAATCTTCACCGTTTTAGGCCTGTACACCCCTTCCCACTCTAGTCTATCCTTACCCAGAATCTCTAGAGTTAGTGTCACTCCCCGAGATTACCCCCTAAACGTGACACGGGACTTAGGACCACACGGATCTCAAGCTAACCCTTGGTCATAGCATTCTCAATCAAACACAAAGGAAGCATAGCGGAAAAATCATAAGGAAATCCAAAATAGGAAACATAATCATAGATAGGTACGTCGAATAAGGAATATAACTCAAAGATTATCCTATAACATCTATGTCTGAATAGCCTCTAAGACTAGCATAAAGAGTTGATGGGACAATACCCCAACTTACTCGACAATCTGAAAAGAAAGGGAACATAAAGCTAGAGTAAAGTCTAGTCCTCGAACTATGAGGACTCACCAAGGCTAACTGAGAGTGGTCGGGAACTATAGCCACGTATATGTGAAGGGACACTTGAATCTGCATCATCAAAAGATGCATTGCAATATGCGTTAGTACTATGGAATGTACTAAGTATATGAGCAATGCATAAGTATGATAAAACATGCTTTAAAACGTACTTACACATAATTCATACATATAGAGTACCATAAGATGATATCATAGTGGAAAGATGAATCATGATACAAAAACCAACTTCAAATGATAGTTCATAAGAGAGTTCGTGAAGCTTAGAAAACTTAAAAACATACATACGGGAGTTTCTTATAACTGACATGAGACCATGTGAGCTACATGGAATCTAACTATATAACCCTAGTTAGAAAAGCTGACTTTGAACCTTGCCAAGGAACAAGTCACCACACCCAACTATATAACCCTAGTTGGAAAAGCTGTCCTATCCTCCGCTAAGGCAAGGACACCATAAATAAAGACGTGGATCCACTCTCATAAGCCTGTTAGGCACATATCATATCATAACATACGCTGGAAATGTAGTTTCTAGATTTGGGTAATCGAACCCTCATCGCTCGGTGCTAAATACTACTCCCAAAACATGCACATACAGCTAATCCTATCATAAGGGCATACTCTCATGCCAAATCTTATTCATAATGCATGAAAACACATCGGGCATCATGCAACTTTCATATCATAGTTCAAAAGCTTAGCATAGCCATAATTTGAAACATGCTTTTCTTTCTAAAATCATACTTGAAGAATTAGGCATTCAATTTCATAAATACATAAAGGCCATGATATCTAATCATGCCAACTTTCTCTTGAAAACATGCAATTTTATGGGTTCATGCTAGAAATCAACTTTCATACTTGGGCTTTTAAAACCAATGAAGGAATCATAATCAAATCATGAATAACCAATAAGAAACCATGAATTTAAACATAGAAACTGATTTCATAATTTTTCCCCAATTTTAGATCAAAACGCTAATTTCATAAGTTCATAATTTAACATAAGAATTAGAGATTTTGGGCACAAGGGTGAAAGGAACCCATTGTTGGAAACCCACATACCTTGGTGGAAGATTACTCACTTGGTTGGTAAGTTCTAGGAGGCTTGAACTTGAAGCTTGGAGACTTGAAGCTTGAGAGGAATTTTACCTTTTTGGGAGGTGAATGAGGAGCTTAGAAAAGGCTTAGGATAATATGGGTGAAAACCCTACTAGGAATAGTCAAAATGACTTCACTTAGTAGTTAAAAGGGTGGACAATGACCAAAATGCCCCTTGGATTTAATTAATAAAAGCTAGAAATTTGGTCGGCTTCAGGGATCACGAGTGGAGTCTACGACTCATAGACCTTTCCACGACTCGTGGATCCCTAATCATGCAAACTGTCAAAAATTTCATCCTGCAGGAGGTCTTCTACGGTTCAACAGAATGACTCGTGGAAGCTTCCACGAGTCGTAGAACCTAGTTGTGGAAGTCAGGGAATTAAGGCTGCCTCTGATCAGGTTTCCATGAGTCAACAACATGACCCGTAGAAACTTCTACGAGTCGCGGGAGTGACTCATTGTTGTCAGACCTGAGGAGGGTCTGCAGGACTGGAATCATGAGTCACTTCCATGACTCGTGGAACCTTCCATGACTCGTGGACTTGACCCGTGGTCCCTGGAAGTCTAAAATTTTCTGCAAGTCTAAGTTTAAAAGTTGGATATGTTTCCGAGGTGTTTCAATATCTCCCCCTTGGGATCATTCTTCCTCGAATGAAGACTAAACAAGGAAAACTGAGGAGAAAATAGCACAACCAAACATCAAAACATAGAAATCAAGGGAACATCATGAAAACTGAACTTCTCAACTTGAAAAAATGATAAACTAACTTCATCAAACGTGTATGCATGCTAGGATCATAAGAGAAACCGGTTGAATAGAATTGGAGGGACATATTAAGGAGGAAACTATTACCTCAAGCTGAAACTCATCGGAAGGAAAGAGATGAGGATATTTGGCCTTCATGGCCTCCTCCGCTTCCCAAGTGGCACCTTCTACAAGATGATTCCTCCAAAGGACTTTCACCGAAGCGACTTCTTTGTTTCTCAACCTCCGAACCTGATGATCAAGGATCTCCACGAGAATCTCCTTATAAGTGAGACTATCCTTCACACCCACATCTTCCAAAGGAACAATCAAGGTCGGATCACCAACATACTTCTTCAATAAGGAAATATGGAAAACTGGATGAACCGCTTCCAACTCTGTTGGCAACTCCAACTCATAAGAAACACTACCAACTCTCCTCGAAATCTGATAAGGACCTAAAAAATAGGGACTGAGCTTTCCTTTCTTGCCAAATCTCATCACGCCCTTCATGGGTGACACCTTAAAGAAAACCCAATAATCAACATTGAATTCCAACTCCCTTCTCCTCATATCCGCATATGATTTTTGTGGACTCTGAGCGGTCTTAAACCTTCCCCGAATAAGCTGAACTTTCTCCATGGACTCATGCACAGAATCTGGACCAATCAAGGTTGCCTCACCAACCTCAAACCAACCAATAGGAGATCTACATCTTCGACTATAAAGAGCCTCATAAGGAGCCATCTGGATGCTAGAGTGAAAGCTGTTGTTGTAGGCAAATTTGATAAGAGGTAAGTGATCATCCCAATTTCCTTTGAAGTCAATAACACAAGCCCTCAACATATCCTCCAAAGTCTGAATATTATGCTCGGCCTGGCCATTCGTCTGAGGGTAAAAAGTTGTGCTAAGCTTCACCTTAGTGCCAAGACCCTTTTGAAATGACTTCCAAAACTGAGATGTAAACTGAGGACCTCTATCTGAAATGATAGACAAAGGGACACCATGCAATCAGACTATCTCCCAAATATAGATTCTGGCATAATCATCCAATGTATTCATAGTCTTAACAGCCAAGAAGTGGGATGACTTGGTCATTTGGTCAACGATCACCCAAATAGAATCGTGTTGCCTTCGAGTATGAGACAACCCAGTAATAAAGTCCATATTGATTGCTTCCCATTTCCAAGTGGGAAGGTCAATATCTTAAAGCACACCACCTGGCCTTTAATGCTCCACCTAGACTTATTGACAGTTGGGACACTTAGCCACAAACCCGTCTATGTCCTTCTTGATACCATTCCACCAAAAGACTTCTCGTAGATCGCGGTACATCTTGGTGGCACCTGGATGAATGGAATATATAGAACTGTGAGCCTCAGCCAAAATCTGTTGTCTCAACCCATTAACATTTGGCATACAAAAGAGACCCTGGTAACGAAGCACACCATCTCCCTCCTCGGAGAAAACCTCAACCCTTTGTTGATGAACTACACCCTTAAGCCAAAGTAAAATTGGATTATGGTCTTGCTTGGCCTTCACCTCAGCCACCAAGGATGATTCAGAACCATTCTTCACAATCATACCACCTTAGGTCGAGTTTATAAGGCGAACTCCCAACCAAAAAAGTCTATGAACTTCTCTGACCAATTCCTTCTTTTCATCTTCAATAGAAGCTACACTTCCCATGGACAACCTACTTAAATCATCCGCCACAACATTGGCCTTACCCGAATAGTAAAGCACACTCATATCATAATCCTTAAGGAGCTCAAGCCATCTCCTTTGTGGCAAATTCAACTCCTTCTGAGTGAACACATATTGAAGACTTTTGTGATCCGTGAACACATCAACATGCGCTCCATACAAGTAGTGTCTCCAAATCTTCAAGGCAAAGACTACGACCGCTAGCTCAAGATTATGAGTAAGGTATTTCTTCTCATGCATCTTAAGTTATCTCGAAGCATAAGCAATCATCTTGCCACATTGCATCAAAACACAACCCAAACCAATTCTGGAGGCATCACAATACACAACAAAATCGTCTAGGCCCTCGGGTAGAGCCAACACTGGAGTTGTGGTCAACCGAGTCTTCAATTCTTGAAAACTTTTCTAACAAGAGTTAGACCACTGAAACTTAACCTTCTTCTGAGTCAATCGGGTCAATGGGGCAGCAAGGGAAGAAAACCCTTCAACAAACCTCCTATAGTAACCAGCCAAACCCAAGAAGCTTCTAATATCAGAATTGGAAGTGGGTCTAGGCCAGTTCTTTACTGCCTCAATCATTTGAGAGTCAACCTGAATACAATCACTAGTCACAATATGACCGAGAAAAGCAACAGACTGCATCCAGAATTCGCACTTGCTAAACTTAGCAAACAACTGCCTTTCCTTGAGAGTTTGCAACACAAACCTCAAGTGGTCGGCATGCTCCTCCGCACTATGAGAGTAGATAAGGATATCATCAATGAACACAATAACAAACAAATCCAAATATTGCTTGAACACACGGTTCATCAAATCCATAAAAGATGCAGGAGCATTAGTTAGACCAAAGGACATAACAACAAACTCACAATGAACATACTGAGTCCTAAAGGCTGTCTTTGGGATATCACACTCTCGAACTCGAAGCTGATGATAACCTAAGGTCTGTCTTGGAGAAGAAACTAGCACCCTGAATCTGATCAAACAAGTCATCAATCCTAGGGATGGGATACTTATTCTTGATTGTGACCTTGTTCAATTGGCGGTAATCAATGCACATCCGAAGAGAACCATCCTTTTTTCGAACAAACAAAACTGGGGCACCCCAAAGAGAAATACTAGGACTGATGAAACCCTTATCAAGCAAGTCTTACAACTGATCCTTCAAGTCTTTAAGTTCTGCCGGGGAAATTCTATAAGAAGGACTAGAGATAGGATTTGTATTCGGAAGAAGATCTATCTCAATGTCTATGTCCCACTCGGGAGGGACTCCAGGTAAATCCTCGGGAAACACTTTTGGGAATTCATTCACAACAGGGACAAACTGAATAGGTGGGGTCTCGGACTCCGTGTCCACAACCCGAACTATATGATAGACATAACCTTTAGAAATCATCTTCCTGGACTTAAGATAGGATATGAAGCGACCTTTCGAGGAAGGGGGACTACCTTGCCATTCTAAAATGGGTTCATTAGGGAACTTAAAACTTAAAACTCAAGTACCGCAGTCAACAGAAGAATAACATGTATACAACCAGTCCATACCAAGAATACCATCAAAATCAGTCATCTCCAACTCTACTAGATCCGCTGAAGTGATTCTATGAAGGACTGAGATCGGGCAATTTTGGTAGGTTCTTTCGGCAAGGACTGACTCACCAATAGGAGTAGAAACATGAAAAAGTTCTAAAAGCAATTCAGGATGAATCTCAAACTTGCAAGCAACATAAGGGGTTACAAAAGATAAGGAGGCATCGGGGTCCAACAAAGCATACACATCAAGAGAGAAGACTTTCAACATACCAGTAACTACATCTAGGGAACTCTCCTGATCCTGATGGGAGGATATAGCATAAAGGCAGTTTTGGCGCTGACCACCAGAACTAGAAGCTGCGCCCTGCAGGGCTGGTCTACCTCCTGAAACTACTGAGGTGGGCTGGGTACTGCCTCCCTGCTCCTTCCTAGCTGAAGGGCAATCCCTGATGCGATGTCCAACCTGACCACATCCGAAGCAACCACCCAAACTGGCCAAACACTCACCAACATGATTCTTTCCACACTTAACACAAGCTGGGTAGGAAGGTCCCTTAGCAACACTACCCTGAGACTGGGAATAGGAACCAGATCCTCTACAACTCTGATCATGACGAGGCTTGTAAGCCTGGGTAGGAGCACTAGCATAAGAATGAACGATCCTGATGAAGTTTTCTAGAAAGAAGAGCGATGTCCACCCCCGAACTATGATGACCAAAACTTGATCCCTCGGATCTAACCCTCTTGTTCTCTCTTGCCATCTCCCTAAGCTTATCACCCTCAATCTGATGGGCATGAGTTATGAGTTAGGAAATGTTCATATCACTCAACAACAAATTAGACCTACACTCTTTCTTCACCATATCAGAAACCCCATATATAAACTTGCTCATTTGATCATGCGGGTCCACTACCATGGAGGGAGCATACCTAAACAACTGAGTGAACTTCAGACTATACTCTTGCACCGACATCGAGCCTTGTCTCAAGTTCACAAATTCCTCCATCTTCGCTTGCCTCAACTCTCAGGGAAATAACCTATCAAGAAAGGCCCTCTCAAAACACTCCCAAGTTATAGGGACCGCATCCCGCACCTAGTCTCTTTCCATTGAGTGAACCAAATGTGAGCTACATCCTTGATTTGATAGGATGCAAGCTCCACACAATCAACCCCCACTACTTGCATAACCTCAAAGATCTTCTTCACTTCATCAATAAAGTTGAGCGGGTCCTCACTCACTTTGGAACCCTGATACGCCCAAATTACGACTACAAATTAAGAAGCGTAAGCGGTCGTCGTCAAATATAGAACCCAATAGAGGTTGGAGTCGATCCCACAGGGAATAAGGTGCAAATTAAGTCGTTAGTGACTTAGTTGACTAGTAATCAATAGTTTCCGGTAAATGGGGGGGTTTGTGTGATCAATATTTGAACAATGCAAATAATAATATACGAGTTTCAACGAGTAATAATCAATATGAGAATGAACTAGGGAAGTGTTCACCATGGCGTCGTAACAGTTTTGACTCAAGCTTAACCGGGTTCTTTCTATATGCATATCACGATGTGATTGAATTAAAGGTATCATCTAAACGTTTCTCAACCAAATAGACAAATTTCCTTTTCAATTCTCTCGAACTTGAAAAGGTGGACTTTCTTATTTCAATTCTAAACATCAAGTAGATTAATCTAGTTACAGCATTAATCATAAGATGAGAGTTGGTAGTCTCGAATCCTCGTAGTTAATCAAATTTCCCAGTTTTAATCTCTTTGCTCAAGCAAATTAAACCTAGGTATGTTCTAATGTTTGCAACCACTAGAAAACATTAATAATGAATGATTAACGACGTTACAACATATATATTGAACCCAATGCTACCCGGAATTTACATTGCTACTTTTGCCATGGCTCCCACAACACTAGTTGTGGGAAGTTAGCTACTCATGCTATTAGGGAAAGAGAAGAAAATCACATTCATAATAGAGAGAAAAGATTCTTACGATATATGAACACAAGCTTCAATTATCCAAGAACAAGAAGCCAAAATCCCAAGAACAATGGAAGAATAATAATAAGAAGAAAAACGTGTTTGTCGTGTTTTCCCCTCTCAAAAAGTCGCTCCAAAATAGTCTCTAGAAATATTGGGTAATAATCCATAAAATAACCCTAACACAGGGTATTTATAGTAGTCCAGGAAATACAGTCCAAAAATAGAATTTTCGGAATCCCGCGTCGCATTGACGGGTCGCCTGACGGACCGTCACGCATGTGACGGGCCGTCACTTGAGCCGTCACAGCTAAACAGTGAGCTCCTAGGCAATTTTTCTTGGTAAGTCGTTGGGCCTGTGATGACTTGCTGGTAAATTCTGGTAAGTCGTCGGGACTGTGACGACTTGCTGGTAAATTCTGGTAAGTCATCCGCCCAGTGACGACTTACAGTGTTTTTCTTTGATTTATCTTGGTGGCATGGGTGACGGTCTGTCAGGTCAGTGACGGTCCGTCAGACGGGCCTTCACTCCTAGGCAGTGCTCCATGAATTTTTGTCTCGTCCAGGAGGCCTGGCTGACAACCAGTCACAGGTGTGACAGTCAGTCATGCCAGCCGTCAGGCTTAACCAGTTGAGATTTTTGAACCATTTTTCTTCTGTTTCCATCTCTAGCTCCATTTCCTGCAAATATAACAATAAACATCAAAAACCACAAAAGTTGCTTGAAAACTCCCGAGTATTCTTAGTTAAAGGCGTCAAATGTGTCGTAGAATCCCGGCACATCAACACCCTCAACTTAAAATGTTCGCTTGTCCTCAAGCAACATGACAACAAAAACAAAATGACGACTCAACTAAGAATACAAACTCACATCTCTGGCAAATCATGGCCACTCAACAGTTTATTAAATTTAAATCAAGCCCCCCGGTAGCACACAACTGTATGAAACGCTAACTTGCAAGGATCCAAACATGTCATTCCGATATGATAGAATATTCTACATACACACACAACAGCTATCCCAACAGTCAATTGATAATACAGAAATCTCGGTGCCTTCACCACAAAGAAGTCCCACACACAAGATTTGGGACTAGGTAAGGCGCTCACACTCACAAACGATTTCAAACAATGTACATGCGATGCCATAAGCTTGCACTTGCTATCCTATTTTAGTTTTTCAGAAAGCCACTCAGGATCACAACAGGACTTGTTTTGGCTTGTAATGAGGCTTTAGGTGCAGGTAGGATAAATTTAGGGGTTAGTGACTAAGCCCTCCTTGGAATCACCGACCTACTATTTCCACTTAAATTTACTTCATCCATCCTTATTCACCTTTTTATTCCCTTCTTTCTAGCTACAGGTGTGGCCTCTTTATTTTGACAATTCTTTTTCATCTCTTTTTCTTTTCTTTTTTTTTCTTTCTTTTCTTAGGCACACACCCGAAATTTTCATTCTATCCACAACCAATCTTATCCATCCTATTTTTCTTATCATTTACCTGTATAGTGGCCACCCTCAACTTAGACTGATTTCCTGAGTTGAGGTGCACGATGTCCAAGGAAGGACCAGGGCCAAAATATGGCTTCAAAGTTAAAAAGAAACGGTGACAGGTTATTGAAAGAATAGGGTCAATTATGGATCAAACATGGATCAAAGGGATTATTTGCATTTGGACGGTCTTATAGGCTAAGTGGAGTGCACACAAAAAGGGCCTGTGATCCTTTCCTAAGCAACTAACTTCAAGCTTAACAAAATAGACTGGGCAAGTTCCAGATGCATGCACAGAGTAAGAGTTTATAACAATAAGCTCACACACACTTGGCACCAAGAAACCATACCACTACCAACTATCAAAACATCAGCTCGGCTTAAGCATAATTATTACAATCACAACCACACAATGACATTCAAAGATCCAGAACAGTCAATCGTTTCAAACATAAGTACAAAATAAACTTTTTCAGAGGGGGCTCCTTTTAGTTCAACTTTCAAAAATCCATGCTTGCTATAGACATCACAACAAAACCAAAATTTAAACAACAACCTAAACATACCGGTTCTACTAGATAGCACACCGGAGGGAAAAGAAACAAGACAACAAAAACTCTCGGTGGTGAAAGACTCACAGGAATCCCAACAACACCCTCAACTTAGACTCATGCATTGTCCCTAATGCATACATGTGAAAGCTAAAACTGTGAGAGAAAGGAATACCTGTGAAGCCCATAGGACTCAGAGTCTAGCATGATGTTGGAGACCACCAGGGTCTCCAAAGCAGGAGCAATCGCTGGAATAGGTGCAAGCGACATCATCCTGTTGAGCTCCAACTTTCTCTTTTATCGGCTCCTCAGCTAGTCGAGACAACTTTTTTACTCTTTCTAACTCTTTTTCTTTGCTGGTTCTCTTGCGGTGTTTTCTTTTTCTTGATTTGTTCTCACCGCCTTCCTCTATAGGTTTCTCTTCTTGCGATCCCAACACCATTCTCATAACATCTACGGTTTCAACAAAACCCTTCTCCTTAATATGCACATCCGTAGGGGCTTCATCAATAACATTGATAACCGAGACCACCCTCATGTCTCTTGGTGGCTTCATCAATTTACACACATCAAACTTCACCAATTCATTGTTTAATCTGAATGTCAGTTCATTTCTTTCCATGTCGACCAACACTCTTGCAGTGGCTAACAATGGTCGTCCCAAGATTATGGGAACTTCAAAGTCCACTTCGCAATCTAAGATTACAAAGTCAGCTGGGAATATAAACTTACCAACCTTTACCAGCACATCAGACAATATTTCCACCGGTCGCTTTACTGAACGGTCAGCCATTAACACCCTCATGGTAGTTGGTTTGGGAGCTCCCAAACCCAATTATTTATAGACTGCTAGTGGCATCAAGTTGATACTAGCACCAAGATCACATAAGGCTTTTCAAAGTTGAATTTCCCAATAGTACAGGGAACAGTAAAAGCACCTGGATCTTCCTTCTTTTCCACTAACGATCTTGAAGAAATAGCACTGCAGTGGTGGAGGTTATCTTCTGGTTCAAAGCTCACTGAACTCTTCTTGGTAATCAAGTCCTTCATGAACTTGGCATATCCTGGCATTTGTTCAAGAGCGTCCACCAGTGGGATGTTCACCGATATCTGCTTGAGCATGGTCATGAAATTTTGGAACTTGCTATCTTCCATTTTCTTCTTCAACTATTGTGGGAAAGGAGGCGGTGGCCGAGGCATCATAGTTGGAAGTTTTTCAACTTCCTTGCTTTTATCCGTGAGCACTTGAGTAGCATCCTCTACCACAGTGGGTTTTTCAACAGATACTCTCACACCCTCATCGACCATACTTTCAGCAACATTACCTTTCTGAGTCTGAATTATCGGATGTGATTCCGATAATATTTTACCACTTCTCGTAGTGATCACCATACAACTCCCATAATTCCTCGGGTTTTGAATGGTGTCACTCGGCAAGGTACCTGTCTTCTTTTGATTTAGAGACGCCGAGATTTGACTCACTTACTGCTCTAATTGCTTGATCGAGGTGGAATGTGAATCCACTACCTGACTTATTGTTGATAATTCAATCCTCATCTCCTTTACCCTGGAGTCAGTCGATTCTACCTTAAACAACATCTTAGCCATCATATTCTCTAGTTTAGCCGTCCTTGACTCATTGCTAGCTTTGTCACGATTCCCAGGTGGTATGTATAATCCACCTCTATCGTCTTTGTTCCTCCAATCACCTTGTTCTTGACTCTTATAACCCGGCTTTTGATAGTAATTGTTCCGACCTTGGTTTCCTTGGCCATAAGCCTGGAAACCACCCAAATAATTTTCCTCCTCATCAGACCCAAACTCTGTTGCTCTACTTTGGGAACCCATAGCTTTCACTTTCTCAATACCTCCTAACAACAAATGTTTTGTCAGTAGGTCCATCTGTGTTTTCAGATGGGCCATATCTTGGTCCCACTCTGCCTTCTTCCTGAGCTGCTCTGTTGACATACAACCTGCATAAGTGCTAGCCGCTACCTCTGTATCCCGTATATGCCAGGCCCTGTTGGTTTTGGTGAGCCGGTCCAAAATAGTTGTGGCATCGATAAAGGTAAGACCCATAAATGCTCCACCTGCTGCATTATCCTGCGTCGGCTTGGTAGCCGAATTAAGCGCCCTATAGAATGTCTTCATTAGAAAATTTTATGTCAATTGATGGTTCGGGCATTGTGTCAGCTTCTTCTTGAACCGCAACCAAGTCTCATGTAAAGCCTCATGAGGTTGTTGTCTGAAGTTGCTAATTTCATCCCTCAACTGTATCATCCTGGAGGGAGGAAAGAACCTTTCTAGGAAAGCTCCTTTCAACTCTCCCCAGGTTGTGATAGAGTCAGGGGTTAGCTCTGTCAACCATAATGCTGCCTCATCAGACAGAGACAACAGAAATAACCTGAGCCTGATCGCTGTCTGACTTACTCCAGGCAATTCGAACGACTTGCAGATACCCACAAAATTCATCAGGTGTCGGTTTGGATCATCACCAGCAACACCACAGAACAGTCCCTTTAAGTTCAACGGCTGGAGCATTGTGCTAGTAATGTTGAACTTGGCCCCAGGCGATAGCGGAGGAAGAACAATGGCGCCCGTAGCACCAACTCCGTCTAATGCAATATCATCCTCTATATCCTCAACATTCAAGTGATGTTGAGCCTGTTGAGCCTGTTGTTCTGCAGCAAGCCTTACTGCCTCCTGCTTTGTGAATTCATGGTTTGCCTTAGCGTTCTTGCGAGCTCGGGGTCGTAGGGTAATATTGGTTCACTCAAACGTCGGGTACTTGGCATGCACAACTCAGTACCCTGTAACAAACAAAAACAACAAATAAAAGTAAAAATAGGAAATACAAATAAGAGTCAAATAAACATACCGGACTTAATAAACAACCGTATTCCCCGGCAACGACGCCAAAATTTGATACGCCCAAATTACGACTCCAAATTAAGAAGCGTAAACGGGCGTCATCAAATATAGAACCCAACAGAGGTTGGGGTTGATCCCACAGGGAATAAGGTGCAAATTAAGTCGTTAGTGACTTAGTTGACTAGTAATCAATAGTTTCCGGTAAATGGGGGGGTTTGTGTGATCAATATTTGAACAATGCAAATAATAATGTACGAGTTTCAACGAGTAATAATCAATATGAGAATGAACTAGGGAAGTGTTCACCATGGCATCATAACAGTTTCAACTCAAGCTTAACCGGGTTCTTTCTATATGCATATCACGATGTGATTGAATTAATGGTATCATCTAAACATTTCTTAACCAAATAGATGAATTTCCTTTTCAATTCTCTCGAACTTGAAAAGGTGAACTTTCTTATTTCAATCCTAAACATCAAGTAGATTATTCTAGTTACAACATTAATCATAAGACGAGAGTTGGTAGTCTCGAATCCTCGTAGTTAATCAAATTTCCCGGTTTTAATCTCTTTGCTCAAGCAAATTAAACCTAGGCATGTCCTAATGTTTGCAACCACTAGAAACCATTAATAATGAATGATTAACGATGTGACAACATATAGATTTAACCCAATGCTACCTGAAATTTACATTGCTACTTTTGCCATGGCTCCCACAACCCTAGTTGTGGGAAGTTAGCTACTCATGCTATTAGGGAAAGAGAAGAAAATCATATTCATAATAGAGAGAAAAGATTCTTACGATATATGAACACAAGCTTCAATTATCCAAGAACAAGAAGCCAAAATCCCAAGAACAATGGAAGAATAGTAAGAAGAAGCAAAATGTGTTTGTCGTGTTTTCCCCTCTCAAAAAGTTGCTCCAAAATAGTCTCTAGAAATATTGGGTAATAATCCATAAAATAACCCTAACACAGGGTATTTATAGTAGTCCAGGAAATACAGTCCAAAAATAGAATTTTCGGAATCCCGCGTCGCGTTGACGGGTCGCCTGACGGACCGTCACGCATGTGACGGGCCGTCACTTTAGCCGTCACAGCTAAATAGTGAGCTCCTAGGCAATTTTTCTTGGTAAGTCGTCGGGCCTGTGATGATTTGCTGGTAAATTCTGGTAAGTCGTCGGTCCTGTGACGACTTGCTGGTAAATTCTGGTAAGTCGTCGGGCCTGTGACGACTTGCTGGTAAATTCTGGTAAGTCGTCAGCCCAGTGACGACTTACAGTGTTTTTCTTTGTTTTATCTTGGTGGCATGGGTGACGGTCTATCAGGTCAGTGACGGGCCGTCAGACGGGCCGTCAATCCTAGGCTGTGCTCGATGAATTGTTGTCTCATCCTGGCGGCCTGGCTGATGGCCAGTCACAGGTGTGACGGTCAGTCATGCCAGCCGTCAGACTTAACCAGTTGAGATTTTTGAACCATTTTTCTTCTGTTTCCATCTCTAGCTCCATTTCCTGCAAATATAACAATAAAACATCATAAACCACAAAAGTTGCTTGAAAACTCCCGAGTATTCTTAGTTAAAGGCGTCAAATGTGCCGTAGAATCCCGGCACATCAAACCCCAAAATTTAGGTGGGTTAATTCAGATAAAGTCATGAGCTCAGGCCGCTACCCCACCTTGAGGATGGGCGGGGGAAGGAGCCTGATGATTTGCCTGAGTGGCCAAAGTCTGGGCTAGCAAATGGATGGAATTTCTGAACTCATCATTCATGACATCGGGAACTGGAACTTGAGGAGCAGCATTCCAAGCGGCTCAAGGAGGCATAGCACGTCGAAGAGGCATATTCTGAAATGCATAAGATAAGGATTAGAGGAACATTAGAGTTAAACTCTATCGCACGACATGATCATGAAAGAAGTTAAGTTTTCCTAAAACATCTCATAGTTTCCCTCTCATATGTGTGGCGCGCTTCACACACATAAAAGAGACTCTACTCGATGCGTCTTTTAGACATCCTAGGACACTTGAACCTAAGGCTCTGATACCAAGTTTTTCATGCCCTGAGGTTACCCCCTAGACGTGACACGGGACTTAGGACCACACAGATCCTAAGCTAACCCTTGGACATAGCATTCTCAAGAAAACATAAAGGAAACATAGCGGAAGTATCATAAGGAAATCCAAAATAGGAAACATTATCATAGATAGGTACGTCGAATAAGGAATATAACTCAAAGATCATCCCATAACATCTATGTCTGAATAGCCTTTAAGACTAGCATAAAGAGTTAATGGGACAATACCCCAACTAACTCGACAATCTGAAAATAAAGGGAACATAAAGCTAGAGTAAAGTCTAGTCCTCAAACTATGAGGACTCACCAAGGATAACTGAGAGTGGTCGGGAACTCTAGCCACGTATCTGTGAAGGGACACCTGAATCTGCATCATCAAAAGATGAAGCGCAATATGCGTTAGTACTATGGAATGTACTAAGTATATGAGTAATGCATAAGTATGATAAAACATGCTTTAAAACGTACTTACACATAATTCATACATATAGAGTATCATGAGATGATATCATAGTGGAAAGCTGAATCATGATACAAAAACCAACTTCAAATTATAGTTCATTAGAGAGTTCGTGAAGCTTAGAAAACTTAAAAACATACATACGTGAGTTTCTTATAACCGACATGAGACCATGTGAGCTACTTGGAATCTAACTATATAACCCTAGTTAGCAAAGCTGACTTTGAACCTTGCCAAGGAACAAGTCACCATACCCAACTATATAACCGTAGTCTGCAAAGCTATCCTATGCCCCGCTAAGGCAAGGACACCATACATAAAGACGTGGATCCACTCTCATAAGCCTGTTAGGCACATATCATATCATAACCTACGCTAGAAATGTAGTTTCTGGATTTGGGTAATTGAACCCTCATCTCTTGGTGCTAAATACTACTCCCAAAACATGCACATATAGCTAATCATATCATAAGAGCATACTCTCATGCCAAATCTTATTCATAATGCATGAAAACACATCGGGCATCATGCAACTTTCATATCATAGTTCAAAAGCTTAGCATAGCCAAAATTCGAAATATACTTTTCTTTCTAAAATCATACTTGAAGAATTAGGCATTCAATTTCATAAATACATAAAGGCCATGATATCTAATCATGCCAACTTTCTCTTGAAAACATGCGATTTCATGGGTTCATGCTAGAAATCAACTTTCATACTTGGGCTTTTAAAACCAATGAAGGAATCATAATCAAATCATGAATAACCAATAAAAAACCATGAATTTAAACATAGAAACTGATTTCATAAATTTTCCCCAATTTTTGATCAAAACCCTAATTTCATAAGTTCTTAATTTAACATAAGAATTGGGGATTTTGGGCACAAGAGTGAAAGGGACCCATTGTTGGAAACCCACATACCTTGGTGGAAGATTACCCACTTGGTTGGAATGATCTAGGAGGCTTGAACTTGAAGCTTGGAGACTTGAAGCTTGAGAGGAATTTTCCCTTTTTGGGAGGTGAATGTGGAGCTTAGAAAAGACTTAGGATAATATGGGTGAAAACCCTATAGGAATAGTCAAAATGAATTTACTTAGTAGTTAAAAGGGTGGTCAATGACCAAAATGCCCCTAGGATTTAATTAAGAAAAGCTAAAAATTTGGTCATCTTTTGGGATCACAAGTGGAATCTACGACTCGTAGACCTTTCCACGACTTGTGGATCACTAATCATGGAAACGGTCAGAAATTTCAACATGCATGAGGTCTTCTACGATTCAACAGGACGACTCGTGAAAGCTTCCACGAGTCGTAGAACCTAGTCATGGAAGTCAGGGAATTAAGGTTGCCTCTGATCAGGTTTCCACGAGTCGACAACACGAACCGTAGAAACTTCTATGAGTCATGGGAGTGACTTGTGGTTGTCAGACCTGAGGAGGGTCTGCAGGACTGGAATCACGAGTCACTTCCATGACTCATGGAACCTTCCACGATTCGTGGACTTGACCCGTGGTCCCTGGAAGTCCAAAATTTTCTGCAAGTCTGAGTTTAAAAGCTGGATACATTTTCGAGGTATTACAGTTACTGTCTAGAATTATAGTTTAACACAATATGATATGGAGACAACCAAGTCATATCTAAGATCACATCAAAGTCCATCATATCCAGAATAACCAATTCTACCTAAGTCTAAAAACCCATGAACATTACAAAGCAAGTACGATACACATGGGTTACTACCACAAACTCCCCAACTGGAGTAGAAACATAAATATGGAAATCAAGGACATCACAAATCAAATCCAGACCCAAGGAAAATTTAACAGATACATAAGAATATGTGGATTCTAGATCAAATTAAACAGAAGACATTCGGTCACAGACGAGAATTGTACCTGTTATCACAGTATCCGAAGCGTCAGCCTTAGTCTTTCCCAGGAAGGCGTAGCAATGAGCTCTATCATCAATCTAGGCCACCTCTCTAGTTAGATGCGCCACCCCTTTTTTGGTATTACCATTTCCTCTATTTCCATAGCCTTTTTGAAAATTCCCTCGCCCACCATGGCCACCTCCACCTGCTGGAACTATAGCCTTCATTTGCTTATACACCTGATTTCCTATCTGTTTGTAAGGGCATTCACTATCAAAATGACCCGGATCACCATAATGAAAGCATCCTCAATAAAGAGAGGGCCTGTTGGCAGAAGAATAAGAAGCCCCCTAGCCTCTAGGAGCTGAAAACTGTTGGATGGCCCCTGAACGACCACTTGTAGAAGCTGACAGGGCTAACTGAATGGGGAAAGACAAATGGACATGCTGATTAGGACCCCTGGAGTAAGAACCACTGAAATTACCCTCACTCTGGAACTTCGTAGCTAACATCTTAGCATGACCAACCTGCCTAACCCCCTCCAGTTTCTTTACATAGTCAGTTACCTCATTAAAACTCTTCCCTGCAGAATTCATATGAACAGAAAGAACCTGAAACTCGATGTTCAGACCCTTAACATAAAGACGAATAATCTACTACTTAGTGCCCAGAAGTTGAGTGGCATAATGAGAAAAGCCATGAAAGTTAGCCTTATATGCTGCAACAGATATGCTACCCTATTCGAGGGCTAAAAAATCATCCTTCTTGCAATCCCTGAGTGTACGGGGCACATACTTTTCTAAAAATAGGGCATGGAATTGAGCCCAAGTGATCGGAGGCAAAGATGAAATATCGACACTCTACATGAGCCCCCCACCACTACTTGGCATCACCCTACAACTGAAAAGTCACGAACTCCACCTAATGTTGTTGTACAATACCCAGCTTATATAACCTTTCATATCTATCTAGAATAAACTCGAAGGCATCCTCATTCTCTGTACCATGAAATAGCAGAGGTTTCAGCCTCAAAAACATGGTCAATAACTCATGTTTGGCCTCGATCATGATAGGGCCTAGTACCGGATAGAAAAAGGCATTCATACCCAAAGATTTATCCATCTTGGGGGTTGTTGCAACAATGGGATTGGCTCCCAGAACCTGAGTAGCCGGCATATTGGGAGTGGCTCCAATACCTGTCAACCCACTCAAGAATGCCAAAATTTGCTGAATAACCTCAAATAACACAGGGGGAAGACCTACACCTCTAACTCGTGTTTCCTCCTCCTGTTCTGCGCCCTCCTCGTGCACAACCTCAATCTGCTCCTTAATAGGATCCTGAGGTACGGGAGGGGTCGCCGCCCTTCGCTCAGCTGCTGCCTGAGCTCCACTCCTAGTAGGTGTTGCATTGCGTACCAAGTGCACATACAAGTGTACGTGGCCATGCAAGTAATATAGTGGCTCTGTTGAGCTGAATATCGATCCCACAGGGACTTGGTACTTAGCAAACAATCCAACTTACATATTACTATTGAAGTTTAACAAATGCGATTCGTCGCCAAGAGTTTGAGATTTAATTTTCTAAACTAATTACTAGAACTAATGACAATATGAAATTTGGATTGTAAACAATATATGGAGGAATCTAGGATTGAGGCATTCATTACACAATCATGCTTAACTATGGTTTATAGTCGGTGTTGGTTTTTATCGTGATCATTGGTATACAAGGTTAATATTATAACCCAAAAATAGTCATCTACCCAAAGTAATCTCACCACTACATCGTTGAGCGAGAATATGAGTCTTTACTTCGAATGCATTCAACTATCTTCCTGTTTTATTAACCAAGTGGGGAGTTAAGGTATAATTCTATCCTAAGCGCAAATCATACATTACAATTGCTAACAAACAACACAAGATATGGTCTACACCTCCTACGTTCTTCATTCCGTCTCTTAACTCCTATGGTCAATTCGTTTTGAGACTTGGATTTATCCTAAAGTTCTTGACGCTTTAGAATAATTAAAATATGAATGTAGGAACAATCACATGACAAGATAAACACTTAAACAAACAATAAAACAATAATCAAACAATCATGTTGTAGCCGTAATCCTAGAAAGGGAGTGTTTAGCCACTCATAATCTAATTAGCAATTAGAAAATAATGTAGTTTATACAAGAATTAAGTAATCAAAAAGAAGAGAATAAGAACCCTAAAGTAGCCTCCTCCTTGTGTTTTTGCACTCCAAAGAAGTCCAAGAATGTGTACAATTGAAACTAGGTGTCCTATTTATAGTGTGAAATAGAATTCACTCATCGGGAACAAGGTCAGTGACACCCTGCCAAATACGGAGGCTAGGCAGCATACCACGGCCTCCAACACGCCAATCAGCTAGCGTGCCATGGCCTCAACGCGCCCCTCCACTGGAAATTAGTAGCTTCAAGATACCTCACCTCCATGTCACGCCTCCCATAGCGGAGACTAGCCTCCGTGGCACGGGCGTGATTCCTTTGATGCCCATTTTCGCTCCCACGAACTCTTTCCACCTTGCTTTGATTTCCCATGGCTTGTAGTTTGTTCATAGGCTCCAATTAGCTTCCATAACTCCTCCAAAGGTCTCCTACAAGAGCTCACAACACACGTAAGTCCATATAACATAATAAAGCTCATAAAAGTACACTAGAATAGGCATAGCTCAAGCTAGCAAAGCTAGTTTCCTCGTCGAAATTCTATTTGATCTTTTTTTACTTATTATTTGTTCCAAATGCAACCCAAACACTATAAGCAAATACGTTAGTCACAAAGTACACCCTTTACACACTACATACCTCAATAGTACATCAAGTTATCCTTAAAACTAAGCTAAACGCGCGTAGATAAGGACACTTAGGTGTATAAATACTCCTAAGATCACCACCCTACACTTAAAGCCCTGTTCGTCCTCGAACAACTCTCTACACTATCCACAATAAAGGAAGACTCCACATCTCAATTAAAACTAAGACACTCATGCTAGAACTACAACCACCACATGAATAGCAAGTTCTACATTCGGCACGACATATTACAACTAGAATCACATGAATGTTACTTAAAGACTTCCTAGACTCAAGAATAGACTCTACTCAGTTGGCAAACTCCTGCACATTACTCAATGAGGATATCATATAAGTCACCTATCAATTATCAAACAAGCACCCTCACCACAAGAGAGTTACCCATATTCACTTGCACATGTGAAAATTATCATAAGAATTAGTGTAAGAGTCAAATTTCGCTCACTCTCACAATGAATTAACATGTCACATAAGATGAACCATAGTCTTGCCCTTAGTTTAGTACTCCACTAATGTCAGAATGTCAAAGATCGAGATCCAGTAGGACTTTAAAGGTTGTAATGTCGGCTAAGGGACGGGTAGGAGCTATTTGATCAAGAATAGTGATTATCTTCCCTAAGCGCTTTAATACACCACATTGTATGTTAGACTCATCTACAACCAACCTATTTTACACTTCTAATATCTTCCCAACTCTCTTTTGTTTAGCCCCATCTCTTTAGGCTAGCTTACACATCTTTAGTAGGGAGTGTCTACTATCAACACATACTTTTGATCAAATTTTGTTTTCATTACATGACTCCCTACCAACAACACATAATATTTTTCAACACACCAAAAGCTATTTCCTAGGGCTTCACTTCACTTTTTCCTTCTTCAAGTGCTTAGGAGTTTTGGATCAAATTACGGGCAATTGAAAGAAAAGGAATAAGCTATAATTGAGGCAGCCAAAGAATAGGCTAAAGGCTCAATGGAGCTAGCTAAGGTTACGCACAGGGGGTAGATAAAGAGGTTATAAAACATGGCTATCAAATAAATGCATATATCATCTCCTAAACTCGACATTCTTTATTTCTCTTTGCACACACACGGGGCAAGTTCTAGACACCAAAATGCAACATGGACCATAAAAAACCTCACTCACATATGGCACATATTCAAATCAAGAAGGCTTCCTAAAGACTCTCAACCAAGTAATTGCATGAATTCAAAATTACGCCAACAAGAGTTAGATAAACATGCCTAGGTGTCTCATAGTAGTCATTCAAGTTTTTTTTTTCAACACATGCCATAGAATTCAACACCAACTTACAACAAATAATCATGTGTAGCACCTAGCAATAGCATCTCTAATTATTCCTAAACACAAAAATTTTAAATTTACTACTAAAAATCAAAAAGGATACTGGGTTCAAGGGGCTTTCCCCCAGAAAAGAACCGAAAAGAACAATCGAGGGGTGGGTGAAGTGTGCTTCTACTCAACATACCAAAAATAAAACAAAACAAACAAGGATAAACTCTTTTTGTATTTTTTTTAATTTAATCAAAAACTTGCAAATAAATAAAAATAGAAATCCTATAGCGCATTTCACCCTAAACAAATCGGAAGATTCCCACCCCACACTTAAAACCATACTTTGTCCCCAAAGTGTAAATTAAAAGTAAAGATAGAAATACTCCTTGAAGCCTCTAGGCCTAGCTAGTAGCATCAAGTTCATCTAGGGGGTCCAGAGTACCCCACACTTAGTGTTTTCCATGCTCCTTAGCTCAAATCTCAGGTACTCTGACTCCCCTTTAACCTATTGACACAACACAAAAAAAACACCAAAAGTGATACTAATGAAAAACTGAAAAGAATAAAATCCTACCTAAACTTGGATTGCCTCCCAAGCAGTGCCTGATTTACTATCACGGCACGACCTAGATCACAACTCTCAGTCCCATTCTCTTATCCTTTTCCTCCTAATTAGGGCCTATCTTATTCTTCTTTTCATACCTCTTGGGTGCTCACGCTCGAGGTCTGGGGCCTTTTTTGCATTCACCTTCTTAGCATCTCGTTTAGGTCCTTCAGTTTTAGGCTCTTATAGAAAATTGGGTAGCTCAATGAGAGAGTCTGAAGAGGTAATTAGAGGTATGCTCTTCTCCACCCCACACTCATCCACTTCCATAGTTGTGATCATGCATAGATATTTATAGTGTGAGAGTGTGTTGAGTGTTGTGTACACTTTAAAGACCACCTCTTCTTCATTCAGTCTCATTTTGAGCGTGCCCTCTCTCACATCAATCAGTGCTCCTCCGGTAGCCAAGAATGGACATCCCAATATAATTTGTACCATTTTATATTCATCATAATAAAGAACAATAAAGTAAGCAGGAATAATCAACTTACCAACCTTGATTAAAACATCCTCAATGATTCCTTTGGGACCACTCTGGTTCTGTCCGCCATCTGTAGCACAACTTAGGAAGGCCTTAGCTTCCCCAACCCAAGAGTCTTGAACAATGATTAGGGAATCAAATTGATTCATTCCCCTAAATCACTCAAGGCTTGGACCACATCACTTTCCCCGATTTGTATAAGGAGGGTGAAACTCCCAGGGTCCTTGAGATTTTTGGGCATCTTGCTCATGAACACAAAACTGCACTCTTCAGTAAGTCCACAGTCTCAATGTCTGTCAACATTCTCTTGTTCGCCACTACATCCTTCAAGTATTTCGCATACCTAGGCATTCCCTGCAAAACATCTAACAAAGGAAGGTTAATGTAAAGTTCTCTGAACGTGTTAAAGAACTTCTTAAAAAAAGGAATCTTATGTTGCTTTCTTAAGACTCTGTGGGAATGGTGGTGGTGGTCTGTTGCGAGGTTGCTCAATCGGCTTCTCATTAGGGTACTCGAACTTCCCCTTTTTGCCTGCTTTCTTAGACTCAGCCTGCTTCTCTGTCTTCTTGGAAGTGGTCAACTCTTCTTGCACCTTATGATTTTTCTTTGGAGGTGCATCAATCAGATCTCTACCACTCCTCAAGGTGATTTCCATCACTTGCTTTAGATTTTCTATATCACTAGGCAAACCCCCTTGAGGTCTTGTATTCTGCGCCTGAGCTAGCTATCCCATTGAACTTCTAATGCCTTTATGGCTAATTGGTGATTTTTTATGTCAGCAACCATCTTTGCTTGCTCAACAACAATCTGTTCTTGATTGGCCATGATCTTCTTCAACATCTCCTCAATATTGTTGTCCTGAGTGTTGTTCTGCGTACCTGTTGCTGTTTAGCCTGATTACTACCCCAAGAGTAGTTAGTTTAACTCTGCCAGTTTCGATTGTAGGCATTACCATACTTTAAATTGCCTTTCTGTGCATTGCCTACGAAGTTTACTGACTCTGGATTTGCTTCACATAAGTCTGTTGAATGACCACTTAGACCACAAGTTTTGCACAAAGTCTGATCTTGTTGCACTGCATTAACCTGAGCCTAAGGTTGAGCCGCACTCAACTTGTTGAACTGAGCCATCATCTGTCTTTGAAAACTGGCCAACTATGCTGCTAATGCGGTGACACTCTCAATCTCAATCATACCTGCAGACTTCTTCACCGTATTTCTGTACATGTCATCATTCCACTCTGGATTACCTTGTGCAATACGGTTGAGGAGAGTATATAGCTCATCATATGATTTCTCCAAAGCTTGACTACCTGCCGCTGAATCTAGCAAAAAATTTATGTTAATGGTCAAGACTTTCTACAAAAGTGTGAGCTAATACCTCATTCATCTGTTAGTGATGTGGGCAATCCTTGAGAAGAGACTTGAATCTCTCCCATGCATGATAGAGATTCTCGTCTTGTTTCTACTTGAAACTTAGAATTTCACTCCTCAACTTTGCAGTTTTGCCTAAGGGAAAGAATCGGATGAGGAACTTCTTTAGTAGCGAGTGGGATTTCCACTTCGTGCACCATCCTGCAAGCTGGTGGTGTTTCCTACGCCATGACTACAGGAATGGTCTCAGTCGGTTGAACTTGCCGGTTTTGCTTGAGAAGTGTTGCTTCTCTCAATGCTTGGTGCAAGTGTTGCTCAAGTTTCGGAAATGGGTCAACCAGTTCCTTATCCCTTGCAAACTCGCTCAAGATTGGAACCTGTGCCTGCAAGTTCAATAGCTAAGATCAAGTTGTTAGAACTTATAAACCAAAATAGTAAAAACAAAAAAATTAGATGGTTGTTAATTTTCAAGTCCCCGGCAACAGCGCCATAAACATATTGTGTCCCAAGCGCACACGCAAGTGTACATGATTGTGCAAGTAATATAGTGGCTCTTTCGAGCCGAATATCAATCCCGCAGGGACTTGGTGCTTAGCAAACAATCCAACTTATGTATTACTATTGAAATTTAACAAATGTGATTCGTAGCCAAGAGTTTGAGATTTAGTTTTACAAACTAATTTCTAGAAGTAATGACGATATGAAATTTGGATTGTAAACAATATACGGAGGAATATAGGGTTGAGGCATTCACTACACAATCATGCTTAACTATGGTTTATAGATGGTGTTGGTGTTTATCGTGATCATTGGTCTAAGGGGTTGATATTATAACCCGGGAATGGTCATCCTCTAAGTCATCTAAGTAATCTCACAACTACATCGTTGAGCGGGAATGTGAGTCTTTACTTCGAATGCATTCAACTATCTTCCCATTTTATTAACCAAGTGGGGAGTTTAGGTATAATTCTATCCTAGCCGCAAATCATACATTACAATTATTAACTAACAACACAAGATATGGTTCACACCTCCTACGTTCTTCATTCCGTCTCTTAACTCCTATGGTCAATTCTTTTTGAGACTTGGATTTATCCTAAAGTTCATGACACTTTAGAATAGTTAAAATAAGAACATAGGAACAATCACATGACAATATAAGCACTTAAACCAACCATAAAACCATAATAAAACAATTATGTTGTAGCCTCAACCCTAGAAAGAGGGTGTTTAGCCACTCATAATATAATTAGCAATTAAAAAATTAATGTAGTTCATACAAGAATAAAGTAATGAAAAAGAAGAGAATGAGAACCCTAAAGTAGCCTCTTCCGTGTGTTTTTGCACTGCAAAGACGTCCAAGAATGTGTACAATTGAAACTAGGTGTCCTATTTATAGTGTGAGACAAAAATCACTCATCGGGAACAAGGTCTGTGACACCCTGTGAAACGCGGAGGCTAGGCAGCGTGCCACGGCCTCCAACACGCCAAGTTGTTGGCATGCCATGGCCTCAATGTGCCATTACACTTGAAATTGGCAGCTTCAAGCGGCCTCACCTCTGTGTCAAGCCTCTCATAGCGGAGGCTAGCCTCCGTGGCACGGGGGTGATTCCTTTGATGTCTAGTTTTGCTCCCACAAACTCTTTCCACCTTTCTTTGCTTTCACATGGCTTGTAGTTTGTTCATAGGCTCCAATTAGCTTCCATAGCTCCTTCAAAGGTCTCCTACAATAGCTCACAACACACATAAGTCCATATAACACAATAAAGCTCATAAAAGTATACTAGAATAGGCATAACTCAAGATAGCAAAGCTAGTTTCCTCGTCTAAACTCTATTCGATCTTTTTTTACTTATTATTTGTTCCAAATGCAACCCAAACACTATAAACGAATACGTTAGTCACAAAGTACACCCTTTAGACACTACATACCTCAATAGTACATAAAGTTATCCTCAAAACTAAGCTAAACGCGCGTAGATAAGGACACTTAGGTGTATAAATATACCTAAGATCATGTTGCTATTTCTCTGCCCCTGACCCTGCCCCTTCCTGGCCCTCTAGCCACCTATCCTGTAGCTGGAGCTGCTGCCCTTGCTCTATTTCATCTGGTGTTAACCATCTATGGACAAAAGAATGAAGGAAGTTAGATACCAATTTGAATCGCCATATACCAATTGGAATAGAGTTATAGCACGAAGGAAGAACCAAGAGATAGTTTCCTAAAGTCCTATAGCCTCTCGAAGAAAAGTACAGACATCTCTTTACTATTCCGCAAGACTCTACTAGACCCATTTTGGTACTACAAGATCAATGAACCTAGGCCTTTGATACCATCTTTTTCACGACCTAATCCGCCGCAAGTGGCACCCACCCTAACCCCCAGTGAGCGAACCAAGTCAACACTTATCAAAACTAAGAAGATAAAACCAAATTATCATTAATCAAAACTAGGAAGCATAGCTAAAAGTAAATAATAAGGATCTCTATGGAAATAACCCCTAGAATCTAAAATTTGTGTACCAAAACTTATAACATAGTCTAGAATACGGAGATGCAACCCCAAAAATAGGGTAGTCTGAGTCCAAACAATGGACTAGAAAGGAAAGACGAATCCATGGCAGCCTGGATGAAGTAGCTCACCATTAGATTCAGATAACAACAATAATATATATGACCCATATGTCATTCAAGTAACCCGGACCACCCAAGGATCCCTAAGACATCGTCTATAGTACATGCAATCTCAGTCTACATAAGAACTAACCCAACATTTAAACACAACACCCGGCCACTCATGGAACAATATGCAGTAATGACATCACAAGAAATAAATCTGGTTCATTCATGGACCCAACACATAAAGCATAACCAAACATGTACCAGGCGTGGTACCCGAGCCAACCATGATAGAATCTGTACCAGGCGTGGTTCCTGATCTAATGGATAGATATCTTGTACCAGGCATGGTACCCAAGCCAACCAATGAATTGAACTAGGTGTGGTACCCGAGCCAACCGAATATCACAAACAACACAATAATCAATCACAATGAACATGCACCACACTTGTAAAACCAATAAGACAACACAACAATCAATCACAATGAACACACACTGCACTTGTAAAACCAATAAGTATTAAAGACAAGTTCATTTCACAAGATTGACAACTAGATATCAATAACATTCATTAACATATTCTCTAGTACATGAATTGTACAACCAACACTAATGTAATAGTTAACATGCACACATATCGTAAATGGCAAATAATAGACCATCACCTACCTCAAATTAAGCCCGGATGCTCTACTGAACCTGAACCTTCCCTTTTTGTGAAGCTTTAGCTTGTTCTTTGCCTAAAACAATCACATAACACCAAAATAAATCAATGTGACTTAAATATCCCCGGATTACATCCTAATCCTAAACCCCAAGCCAAACCCATGATCATCCCACCCAACCTAGGCCTTCCCATGAATAATTCGCCTAAAACTACCAATTTTATGGTCACATTAGCAAATTACAGTATTAAAATCATGGAATAAATAGTTTATATACAAAACCCAAGGTTTTCTATATCTTCAATCTTTGTTTCAATAGATTTTTTCCCTTAAGTTAAGCCAAACACTATCCACTGCCCGTAACTAGCAATTCTAAGGTGTAGAAATTGAAGTACAAAGTTAGGAAAATGAATTGCTTACCTTTATGAAAAAATCTGGTAGAAAATCGATAGGATTCGCCTTTTTTTGCCTTTTCACTTCCCCAAAATGTTCTTGAACAACTTTTAATGTTTTTGGGGAAGTTTCTCTATTTACTGCAACTTATCCCGCTATAGTGGCCCAATCTCGATATAGCAGCACTGCCATAGAAGAAGTCGCATGCTGTTGCGGGGTTGACCACCTTGACTTCTGTTATAGCGAGAATTTCTCCGCTATAGCGTCTGACATTGTAGCAGTGTCTCACCCACTATAGTGGCTGACACATGCTAGAATCTCAGGAATCCTTCAAGTTTTTTCCATTTTACAACACATCTTTAAACCATGACGTTCCAAACCAACCCTTTCATGTCAAGTTCAATATCAGGAATTCTACTCACCTGAATCTGCTTTCGAAAAGTCCTACGGACTCCTTTACTTCTTAGCTAATAGGAAATCTAGCTTAACCTTAGACATTTCACCCAATCCTTTCCCCGATTTCCCTAGATCTTACCTCGCTCAGAATTCATCCGAGACTAGCCTAGCCCAAAATTTCCAACTCCCAAACCCGAAAGTTTTCTAACTCATTTCTTCGCACGAATAGCTCACCTATAAAAATGAGAAGGGTCATTACAATCACGATACCAAACACCGAGTCAGCATTTATGGCCTAGTACCTGCACATAAGGTGTAGAAATAAACAAGTGTGAGTAGTGATGAGGACCACTTAATACACAAATATCAAGTAAACTTCTAACACCTGCACACAGGGAAGCCAACCTAGCCTAGCATATATTCACAATAACAGAGCAAGAACAATAATAGAGTCCATAATTATTCAACTCGAATCAATAAAGATAATTTACAAACCACGACATCCAATTGCAATGCATAACAACCAGAAGAATGTATATGAATGCGATGCGACGCAATATATGGTACAGTATACACCCGCTGCCCTGTATAGCTAGTTGGGACCCGTGGAGGACTCGCGAGGTTCATATGCCCACCCAAAGTGGTTTCCCATCGGGCATGCAAATCATGAATCCACCCAAAACCAGCCACTCAGAATAATTTTCCATCAGACATGCAAGTCATAAATCAGTATAACCACCCAAAACACATTCATATCGGGCATACAAATATTAAATCAATAAAACCACCCGGAACACTTTCCCATCGGGAATGCAAGTCATTAAACAGTAAAAATCACCTGAAACACTTTTCATCAGGCATGGAAGTCTTTTCAATCAACATTTCTCAAAAAAGTCTATTACCCGTGCCATGATATGGATATGAGGGAACATGCATGATCAATACAACAGGCTATACATCACCATAAATCCAAGCTCACAAGGTCAAAATTCTCTTTATCACTAAGATAATGGGGAAAAAACCATTTCACATAAACAATCCAAATTTTAAAACCCTTCCTTTAACATACCGAAACCTACATAGATACTCGTCACCTGATCTATATAGGACCCCTAAATCCCTATTGCTCCCTAATTACACATAATACATAAGCACTTAGAAAGAGAGTCAAAGAAAGTATCAAATCTCCTTAAAAAAAGGCTCGCAAATGCAACCACTCTATCAAAAATAAGTTCTACGCGTAAACACGAGTTTATAAACACCCATATTGCTAAGGTTCTAGTCTGGGTACAAAAGTCAACTCAAAAGTCAACCCCAGGAATAAAAAGGCAAAACTGAAAATTTATAAGAAAATCAGTTTACCCATAGATTAACAAGATTAAATCTAAAATTTCATCAAAAACTGGATTAAAAACGAGTTTGAAATCATCAATTTATCACATTTTAACTTTACCAGAAAAACTCCAAAATTCCAATTTGAAAAGCAAGGATTTGAAGGAGAAATCATGGACTAATCATCGAGGAATGTATAAAAAATAGTTTAGGAATGTACCCAAATAAAGAAATCTCGAAATCCCACTTTAAAATTGCCAAAGATTGAGTCCTAGAGCTCAAAAAATAAGGTATGACTTCAATTGCCAAAAAAGAAATATTTTAAACACTGCTAGTGACCCCTTCTTTGTGGACGCGGGACCCTCATCATGTACGCGAAGTTTACCGACCCAGATCCATCGCATATGCGGCGGTCCAATCGCGTAGACAAAGACCAATGTGCTACCCAACTCGACCCGATGATATCCCTTCATCGCGTAAGCAAATCCCCCATCACGTACACGATGCCCATGAATTTTCCTGCATTGCATACGCAATGGCTGGACGCATACGCGAAGAAGGAATAGGCCTGGAACCAGATGTAGCTACCAGCAAAAGAGAAACAAGAAAATTCTTCTGAACAGACACTCGAAAATCATTTGAAATCCCACGAATACAAACCAAGTATGCTACTATGCAAAATTTTACATTTCAGATTCAACTGAATCATCAGATTCACCAACGGAGGTCGTTTTCAACAAATGTTTTCCGAAGTCAACTCTAGGCCAAAATTTCATACTTTTCAACCAACTACCTAAAACACATCTGAACCCCTCGGGACCCAAACCAACAGTACTTCTAGCCTAAAAATGACATTCTAGGACTAATAGAACTAATCGAATTCTCATATAGTGCTCTGAACCCCAAATGTTGACAAAAGTCAACCAAACCCACTACTACACCTTTAAAAATAAAAAAGCTCGCATAAAACCCAACCAAACACCTCGGAAACTATACCACCCACTCCCAAAAACTACAAATAGCATAATACAACTACAGAGAGGGGCAAAATAGTCAAAATGCAAGAAAATCCAAAAACTACTATGATGGTTGATACACTTGTCACGATCCAAAATGCTTAGAAATTCACCCAAAACTCATCCAAAATCTCCTAACACAAACCAAATATGCTACTAGCTTGGAAATCACATTTCGCACTCAATAGAATCGTTAGGTTTACCAACAGAGGTCATTATCCACGAATGTTGATCCAAGTCAACTCTAGGCTAAAACTTTCAACTTTTTAACCAACTACCAAAGCGCATCCGAACACTTCAAGACCCGAACTAATAGTGGAAACCACTTGTGAAACATATTCCAGACCTGATAAAATCATCAAAATACCAAAATGAAGTCATCTTAACAGAATGCTTATCGAAGTCAACTCTTAACTTAGAAATTTCCAAATTTCTAAATAACAACTCAAAACTCATTTAAAAGCCTCGAGAATTGAACCAAACCTTTAACTAGACCAAAAGTAACCCACCAGACCTAGTGGAATCATCAAAACTTGGAAACGATCTTTCTAACCTCGAATGTTGACTTTGGTCAACTCTCTTAAGTTTTCAACTTTCAAAACTCAAAAAATCTTCAAAAACTTATCCAAATATCTCTAGACCTGAACCAATAGTCCCACTAACCCAAAAATGACATTTTGGAGTTGATTGTTCTGACGGAATTTCAGTACGAGCTTGTCACACCCCGAGGATATCCCCTAGATGTAATATGGGACTCGGGACGACAAGTGCCCTAAGTTAACCCTCGATCTTAGTATGACTTAATAAAACATAGATAAACCTAGCGGAAGTATCAAATTAAAAAGTTAAGCAAATTTAGGGGTCACAAAAGATAGGGAGGCATCGGGATCCAATAAAGCATACACATCGAGAAAGAAGACTTTCAAAATACCAGTAACGACGTCCGGTGAACTCTCCTGGTCCTGGTGAGAGGACATGGCATAAAGACAATTATGGCGCTGACCACCAGAACTAGAAGCAGTGCCCTGCTGGGCTGGTTGACCTCCTGGGGCTTCTGGGGCAGACTGAGTCCTGCTACCTTCCTGTCCCTTCTTAGCTGAAGGGCAATCTTTAATCATGTGTCCAACCTATCCACACCCAAAACATCCTACTGTTCCATAACGACACTCTCTCAGGTGATTCTTCCCATACTTATTGCGAATAGGTTAAGAAGGTCATTTTGCAACACTCCCCGAGACTGTGAATAAGCACCTAATCCTCTACCTGCCTAATCATGACGAGGCCTGGGGGCCTAAGTAGGAGAAATAGATGAAGAATGAATTGGTCCTGATTATTTCTTCCAAAATGAAGAGCGTTGTCCGCCTCCGGACTTCTGATGGCTAAAACCCAAACCCTCTAATCTGACCCTCTTGTTCTCTCTTGCCATTTCCCTCAACTTATCTCCCTCAATCTGGTGAGCATGAGTCATAAGTCTAGAAATATTTCTGTCACCCAAAAGCATAGCGTACCTACACTCTTTCTTCACCAAATTTGATACTCCATAAATGAACTTGCTCATCTGATCTCTCAGATCTGCCACCATAGAAGGAGCATACTTAGAAAGCTTAGTGAACTTCAACCAAACTCCTAAACCGACGTAGATCCTTGCCTCAAATTTATGAACTCTTCGACCTTAGCCTCTCTCAACTCTCTATCACTCTATGGATGAACCGATCAAGAAAATCCCTCTCAAAGTACTCCCAAGTCATAGGGACCACATCTCTAGCTCTAATGTCTCTCCACTGAGTGTGCCAAATGTGAGCTACATCCTTGAGCTGATAGGAAGCTAGCTCGACACCGTCGACACCAACAAATTGCATCACACCAAATATCTTCTTCACCTTATCCATGAAATTTTTCCTATCCTCACCAACTTTCGAACCCCAAAACTCAGGTGAGTTCATGCAAATGAAGTCTCAAACTTGGGCCGCAACTCAACCTTGAGGGTGGACGGGGACAGGAGCCCGCTGATTGGCCTAAGAGGCCATTATATGAGCTAGCATATCAATGGCATTTCTGAACTCTGCATTTGTGACCTCAGGGTCTGAATCGGAGGATTAATATCTTGAATGGCTGGATGAGGCATGGCACGGCAAAGGGGAATAATCTAAAATGCATAAAGATTGGATTAGTAGGGTAATTGAGTTAAACTCTATCATACGATATTGATCATAAAAGAAGTGAAGTTTTTCCTAAGACATCTCATAGACTCCCTCTTATTAGTGTGGTGCGCTTCACACACATGAAAGATACTCTACTCGACGCGACTTTTAAACACCCTAGAACTATTGAACTTGATTCTCTAATACCAAGTTTGTCACGCCCCGAGGCTATCCCCTAGATGTAACACGAGACCCGGGACCACAAGTGCCTCAAGTTAACCCTTGGTCTTAGCATGACTTAAGCAAACATAAATAAATTTAGCGGAAGCATCAAACTGAAGAGATAAGCAAACTGAGTCATCTATAGAATAGAATCTGAAACCTCAAATACAGAATCTCTAACTATGTCTGAAAAGCCTCTAAACTGAATAATGAGTTGCTAGGACAAGACCCCAACTAACTCCAAATACTAAGAAGAAAATCATAGAAGTAGCTAAACTGGTACTAGTTATCGAAGGATGAGGACTCACCACTCAAAGATGGGATACTTACTAATCTCTAGCCACGAATCTGAGGGCCCAAACCTGAATCTGCATCATTAAAGGATGCAGCACGGGAATATGCGTCAATACTATAGGATGTACCGAGTATGTGAATTTATGCAATAAGATGGTAAAGACATACTGAAAACGTTCTTAAAATTGAGATCATGCACATTAAGATAAAGCATGGATAAATATTAAGATTTAAGCTTAAGACATGAAATAGAAATCAAGTTCCAAAGTAAAATATCATATAACTTCATAGATTGGAAATAGTCATACAGGAATTTCTCTAAACCGACATAAACCATGCTGAGCTAAATGGAGTCCAGTGTCATGAACCCATACTAAAAAAGGTTGTCCTAACCGGCCAAGGTTAGAACCATGTCATAAGGATCCTGTCATAAGCCACGGAGGGTAACCTACGGTAGAAACGTAGTTTTGGCCTTGGGTTATCTGGCACCCTCATCGCTCGGTGCTAAATACTACTCCTAAAACATAACATGAGGCTCACATACTTGTGACATATCTAGATGTCAAGCTTATTCATAAACATGTTCATAACCCGGATCTTCATACTACTCACGAACCTTGTTTTAGATAGACGAACCCTTACCACCAATCCAACAAGAAACCGCGAAAAACTCAAGTGTAACCATAAACCATCATTTTAATACATGAAAAACTTACAATTCTTTTATTCAGGAATAACTCCTTTATGACGAAATCAATGAAAACATCTTACAACTTTAAAACACCCTCCCTAGGACCTAGTCTAAACAGGTACAAGAGCTACTACAGGATTTATATAGAGAAATATAAATGAGACACAACTTCCGTCATGAAATCGAAGGACAAAAGCTGCTGCAGATCACCATCGTCATGTACCTATGAAACATCATCAATCCTGCAACCAGGCTATACCCAAAAAAAAGGGTATAGCAAGAGTAGAGTCAGTACAACCACACATATTGGTAGGCATCATTGGTCAACCCGAATCCACACGTACCATCACATAGGAAAATAGGGAAAAACATGAAAATAACCAATATAGCATCATCCTCCACCAATTACCTTTACCAAAACTGATCTCAACCGATCTCGTATTCACACCCTTTACCTCGTCCCTTTCTATCCTTTCCGCTGCCAACTCCCTCACTCTCAAGTCTTCCGAGTCACGCTAAGCTTAGACTTCCCAAGTTACACTAACCTTAGCCTTCCCAAGTTACACTAACCTTATACTTCCCAAGTCACACTAACCTTAGCCTTCCCAAGTCACACCAACCTTAGCCCAACGGCTAAATCTATCCTTGACTGCCTCTCCATTTCCCTGGTCAATCCCCCATTATTATGCTTCCAGAAATGACCCAATCCTTGTCAATCCTGACCCACTACCCTCATGGCACTACTCATAAGTATCCAGACCCCTCATGGATCCCTAGACAACTCTCTACAGTATAACACCATCTAGTCACACAATGTCAGACTCTTAATCATTCCCCTAGTTTATCAACCACATGCAATCCTCTTTCACCACTATGATCGACAATCCACAATACCATATAATTATACAATGTTACATATCCCGGACCCGCCCTGGATCCCATCTACACAACACCTAAGTTTCAAACATACAACCCGGTCTACACCAAGACCAAACTCATGAAGCAATGTAAAAACTCGGCCTCTCAAGGACCAAAAATACACAACCACAATTCATAAACACAACCTGATCCACTCAAGGAGACATTAATAAAGATGCGATAATAACAATAAAGTAAATTCATACCAGGCATGGTACCCGAGCCAACCGTTAGTATTATCCCATACCAGGAGTGGTACCCGAGCCAACCGTTAGTATATCCCATACCAGGCGTGGTACCCGAGCCAACCGTTAGTATATCCCGTACTAGGCGTGGTACCCGAGCCAACCGTTAGTATGTTCCATACCAGGCATGGTACCTTAGCCAACCGAATGTCACATAAATCCACAATCACAAACAATGAACAATCAACACTTGTAAACCAACAAGCAATAACACTTAGTTCATTTCACAAGACTGAAAAACAGGACTTTTTGACATTCCTAAATCATTCCCTAAGCAATGCAAACCATACAAATACTTATACATGAGTACACAAACTTACAATGCATACAAGAATCAATAACCATCACCTACCCTTTTTCCCGGGTATGTAACTCAATTCCTAACCCGTCCGAAGACTAAATCTTGTTTCTCCTTTTTATAACACATCTTAATAACTATACTGATTTCGAACCTTCTCAGAGTTAGTCACAACATGGGAAAACCACCCCTTAGCCTTGGTGATTTATCCACTCCTTATTATTCTATTCATATGCCCTAAATCTTATCTAGGAATTTCTCTATTTTTTTTATTACCTATTTAGTTACCCCAAGTATTTTCCGGTTCTCCGAACCTTTCCGACATCCCAGTCCCTGAAATCCTATCATTTTCACATATCAAGACGACATGTACCGCCAACAATTACATATTAGCAACTCACAATTCAACACAAACAACTCCTAGTTCACATATAACGAATACCGAATCCCCAGACTCCGTGCCCGGAGGCTTAATCATAGATTCTCCCTTTCAACCATGCAACAGTACAAGTGAAATCAGTTCTATCTACTCAAGTAAAAACCTAGCCTACCTGGATGCCAAGCAGCTGCATGGATGCATTTTCAGCTCCGTGAAGGCGTTTCCGGCTGAATGCCGATCCTGGATTCCGTTGTTCCGTGTCCCTTCAGCCATAGTCCCTCCTCCCCATGGTTCCCAAGTCTTGGAGAAGCATAGAAGGGTTTTTGGAGGAACCTTCGTCTGTTTCCCAACTCAGGAGGAGAAATCTTTTATTAAAATTTTGTTCTGAAGCTACTGCATCCCATCATTCCGCTATAGCGGATGGCCTTCCTCCATAGCGGTTCTGCTATGGCGGATAAAATACCGCTATAGCAAAGTGACGTCAGCCCAGATGATTTCCAAAAATCTGAAATTTTTCGTCACGTCACCCCACTTAATACCAAAAATAGTTTGATTTATTTTTGAAATTTCATGACGTCGCGGTTTCTAAAATAACGACGGATTCGGTCGTTACAATATCTTATATACTACATAATAAATAGAACATTTAAGGGGATCATTTGATATAAGGTCGGATAAGGGATAATAATTTAATGATAAAATGCAAGATTAGTTTATCTTGTGTTTGGTTAAAAAAAATTAGTTAGTCTCGAAATTATTCATCCCACTATTTGTGCTATAATGATGAAATAACTTATCCCGTATATATGATGAGATAATTAATCTCATAAGATAACTTTATCCATCTCACCTCTCATACCAAACAACTCATTCCTACTACAACAAAGAGAGCATCAAAGAGATTTACATACATGATGACACAATGTACTACCTTAAACAAAGAGAATAAAAAAGTAATAACAAATATAAACATGATAGAAATTATAGTAATTCAATGAAGTTGTTAAAACTATATTTTATATAACACATCTTAATTAAATGACATTAACTGGTGATAAAATAATAAATATTTATATATAATTCTACATAAATTATAAATATTTTCAATATTTTCAATAAGTTGGATAATCTTCTTTACCTAATAAATTATATAAATAAAAATAAATAACATAATATATTTTAAAGAAGTAAAAAGTACTTTTGTATATCATATGTTGATTTCCATAATAAAACAACATAAAAACTACAAAAGATAATTTAGTAATAGTTGAAAATTACTCATAAAAAAATAAAAGTACAAATAATATGTATTTAAATAAGTTTATGCCATAGACATTATTTGTGTGAAGAAATTTTATATTATTAAATTTATTTATTTATTATAATATGTTATTTGCATTATTTTAAAAATTAATAAATCTCACATTTTATGAAAAATTACTTATAAATATCTCTGTATGACCTGATAGTAATTTTTTTTACTTTATAATATATAGGAATATTACATGAAATAAGTAATTATCACGTCAATTAAGCGTATAAATTATAGTAATTTAATACCAAGTGAAAAAAACTCATCATTTAAATCAATTTTTTAGGTTTAATAAATCATACTTTATAATTACCTTTAAACGTATGGAGTCAACAATTAATTGTGCAAGAAAAAAAATTCAAAATATCATTACTATAAAAACTTTTCAGAGTAAACACTTTTTAATACTAATTTCAATACCAATTACATACAGTAAGAACCCCAAAAGGAATATCATTTAGTATGAAATTAATATTTAAATGGGTTTCAACAAGATTGATTAAACTAAACCATGAATATCAGATTTTGTACCATTTTCATACACTAAAAATCAATAATAGGATACAACATTTGTATGTAGCACCTTACATAGTAACTTCATACATGTAATACACCTTTTTATATATAGTTTTCAATCCACAAAAAAGATAAGCAATTATGTATGACATAGTTATACTAAATTGTTAAACATAATACAAGGATAGCAAATTGTATATAAATTTTTTGTAGAACTCAAAAAAATTTGAAATCCACTACGATGAAATTGATAAACAAAAATAATTAAAAATAGGGATAGAAAATCGGGTTTAGAATTGCACCAATTTTAATGGTATAAATCTTGATACTTAAATTTATTTCTTCGTGATTTTTTTCTTCAATAAAACTTTATTGAGAGAATATCCGAGTTAATATAAAAATTTTGGGAGAGATTTTTTTTAAGAAGGATAACTATGTTGAAATAGAAAGAAAATATTTTTTTTCTTTTTCAAAATTAAATTTTTTTGAAGAGAGAGGGGAAGATGACTACTAAATGAACTCGTTAATTTTAGCTAACATGTGTATATCTTCCTTAAATTATTATAAAACCGAATAATACTATATTTGGGTTGATTGATATCCTTAATTTTAGCCCACATGTTTATATCTTTTTTAAATTATTATCTTTATTAATTACAATGAATTATTTAGGGGGTCCCAATCCAAATTTGTTACTTAATTAAGTAGCATTTAGAAAAAAATAAAAATAAAAATTTAAATTTTGGTATGACTTGTAATTAAAAAAGGTATTTTAGTAATTTTGAGAAAGGTGATGAATTTGGGGTGTAATAAAGAGTCCTAAAATATTATTTAGGATAATTTTCTCAATAAAGATCCTTCCATTGGTGTTTGAATTATTCACCTACAAATTTTAAATCGTCACTAAATGAAATATTGCATATTTTGTGACAAAATTTTATTTTCACTATGGTGCTAACAGATTAGAGACAATAAAACGTTCGTCACTAATTATTTATATTATTAGTGACAAAAATTAAAGTCACAATTAAATATAAAAAGATGTGGCTAAAGCTTAAAATATTTAACTACAAACTTTAACTTGTCGCAATTATAAAAACACATTTTTTGTGACAATTTTTTTTCGTATCTAAAATTTAACTAATTTTAAGACAAAAAATATTTTTTCACAAATTGGGTACATTATTAGTGACAAAATATTTTATCACACATAACTTTAAATTCGTAGCTAATGTTATTTAATAAATGATGCCAATTTATTTTTTGACAGGAAATTTTAGTGGACAAAACTTTGCTACGGAATTTTGTGTTTCGTCACTACAACAATGTGACTCTTGGATTTTTCGTCACAAAAAATGAACAATTAGTGTCAAAATTTGTATCGTAGTAAACAATTTCGTAGCTAAATATCACATTTGTTGTAGTGTAAAGAAAGTTAGGCCATAACCTATCTCAAAGCAGAACAACAAACTCTACAAGGTCACGCCTAAGCCTTTCCTTTACAAAGAGCCTCTTAAGGCAACCACTCTATCAAAAATAAATTTTATGCATAAAAATGAATTCAACGATACCCATATTGTTAAGCTTTAAATCGGGTCCAAAAAGTCAACCCAAAAGTCAACCTCAAGCCCAAAAGTGCAAAACCAAAAACTTATTAGAAAATTAGTTTACCAAAAGTTTACAGAGTTCAAATACGAAATTTCATTAAAAATGAAATCAAAATCGATCTTGAAATCATCAAAATATCATATTTCAACTTTACCAGGAAATTTCCAAATTGCTAAGTTCAAACGCAATTTAAAATGATAAAATTTGATAAATTTAAGCCAAAATCTATTTACCCATACTTCAAGGACTTTAGATATGAAATTTCATCAAAAATCGAGTCCGAATCAAAAAAACCCTAATTTTTCTTCCACAAACCCAAGGATAAAAATAAAAACTCATAGAAGAAATCATTGAATAATACCAAGAGAAGGATTAGATTCTTACCCCCTTGTTAAACCAAGAAGAACACTATGAAAATCACTTAATTTGGCGCTCTAGAACTCCAATTATAGTCAAAATACCAAACACAGTATGAGATTTCAAAATAATGTGCAGAAAATCTGCACCAACTTTTTATATGCACCAGACAATCACACCAGCACTTATTTTTTTCCTAAAAAGTTGTAACTCTCTTATACGATAGCAAAATGCCTCGATTCTTTCCAGTAGCTCCTAAATAATGACACAGACCTACTCGTTCAATCAAAAATTCATTTCTCATTCATTTGCCCAATAAGATATTATTTTGCTTGTTAAAGAATTATTTTATGTTCCACGATAAACACCCAACCTCGACTTATCGAAATGACACTAAATTTTCTAAATTAGTCCTATAATTCATGCTCAAAATTTCAAAAGTCTCAAAATAATTTTTTGATCTCTATAACTAAAAACGACCATTTAATTGACAGATTTTACTTAAAAAAGGCCAAAGCACCTAAAATATTTTGAAATTCACCTGAAACTCATCACTATAAGGGTTGTTGAAATTTTTTACTATGAGTGAGGTACAATCAACAAAAAGTGTGTGAGGCTCCATTACTTTTTTGACACTTGTATAAATGAGTCCATTTGTCTTATTTAAATATATATATATATATATATATATATATATATATATATTTGTAATTGATATGGTCCCATAAGACATAATAGATTATACTAAATAAAAAAAACACAATAAAAATTATGGATTTGATGCATAGGGTGCTTAGCCCATACTTGGAAATGTTCATGATAGTCTTCATTGATGACATTCTGATATACTCGAGGAGTAGGGACGATCATGAGGAGCATTTGAGGACTATTCTTAAGACTTTGAGAGACCATCGACTTTATGCCAAGTTCTTAAAGTGTGAGTTTTAGCTTGAGTAAGTTGAATTCCTAGGACACGTGGTGTCTAAGGATAGGATTAGAGTTGATCCAGGTAAGATTTCTGTGGTTCGTAATTGGCCTAGACCTACTACTCCTACTGAGGTTCATAGCTTTGTTGGGTTAGTCGGGTACTACAGACGGTTTGTTGAGGGATTTTCTTCCATACCAGCACCCTTGACTATGCTGACTAGGAAGGATATTCCATTTCAGTGGTCCAATCAGTGTGAGGATAGCTTCCAGAGGCTTAAGGCCTTATTGACTTTAGCTTCATATTTGACTTTACCAGTTGAGGGTCAAAGTTTCTCCGTGTATTGTGATGCTTCAAGGGTCGGTCTTGGTTGTGTGTTGATGCAGCAGGGTCGAGTGATAGCATATGCATGGAGGTAGCTAAAGGTTCACGAGCACAACTACCCCACTCATGACTTAGAGTTTGCGGCAGTAGTCTTCGCGCTAAAGATCTGGAAGAATTATCTATATGGATTTCATTGTGAGATATTCACCGACCATCATAGCCTTTAGTACATTACAAGTCAGCGCGAGCTGAACTCGAGGTAGAGGAGATGGATTGATTTGATAAAGGACTATGATTTCACTATTTTATACCATCGGGGCAAGGCAAATGTGGTAGCAGATGCCTTGAGTCAGAAGGCGGTGAGTATGGGCAGCCTAGCTTCCCTTTCAGTTTCTGAGCGACCATTGGCCTTGGACATCCTGTCATTGGCTAACCGTTTGGTTAGGCTTGACTTATCGGATCCCAACAGAGTTCTTGCCAGTATTGAGGTTCGCTCTACTCTAGTTTATCAGATTCAGAGCCGATAGTTTGAGGATCAGGGTTTGCATGACCTTCGTGATCAGGTAGTTCGGGGAGAGGCCAGCCGGGCTACTTTGGTTTCTAATGGTATTCTGAGATTTGATGGTCGATTTTATGTTTCGAGGGTTGGTGACTTGATTCAGTTGATACTTCACAACACCCATTGTTCCAGATATTCCATTCATCTGGGCACCGCGAAGATGTATAGAGACTTGAGGCAGCTTTACTAGTGGAGTGGTATGAAGAGGTACGTGGCAAAGTTTGTATCTCGGTGCTTTCACTATTAGCAGGTTAAGTTCGAGCACATAAGACCGGTGGCTTGATGCAACGACTTCCCATTCCTGAGTAGAAGTGGGAAGGTATTACTATGGACTTCGTTGTTTGTTTACCTCGTACTTCTCGTGGGTTTGACTCCATTTAAGTGATCGTTGATAGGCTGACTAAGTCAGCACACTTTTTGGCGGTTCAGACCTCTTACGGGGAAGTGAGGTTAGATCAGATCTACATTCGTGAGGTTGTTCGGGATCCCATCTTCTATCATTTCAGACCACGGCACTCAGTTCACATCTCAGTTCTGGAGAGCTATACAGAGAGATTTGGGTACAGAGGTTTAGCTTAGTATCGCTTTCCACCCTCAGATAGATGGACATGCGGAGAGGATTATTCAGGTCCTGGAGGACATACTGCGGGCTTGTGTACTTGACTTTGGGGGTTCATGGGATCAGTTTATGCCATTTGCCGAGTTTGCATATAATAATAGCTTTCATTCGAGCATTGGCATGGCACTTTTTGAGGCTTTGTATGGTAGGCGTTGCAGATTGCCGATTGGTTGGTTTGATGGGTTAGAGTCCAGACTGCAGAGTACAGATTTGCGTAGAGATTCCTTGGACCGAGTTCGTTTGATTCAGGACAGGCTTAGAGTGGCCCATAGTAGGCAGAAGAGCTATGTTGATTGTAGACTTTGTGCCTTAGAGTTCAGTGTTGGTGATTTAGTCTTCCTTCGAGTATCGCCCGTGAAAGGCGTGATGAGGTTTGGTCGGCGGGGAAAGCTTAGCCCCAGGTTTATTAGGTCGTTTGAGATTCTACAAAGTGTTGGTAGTGTTGCCTACATGTTAGCATTGCCTCTGATGTTTTCGACTGTTCATCCAGTGTTACATATCTCGATGTTGCACCAGTATGTGCCAGATGAGTCTCATGTATTGCATTGGGATTCGGTTCAGTTAGATGAGAGCTTGTCATTTGTTGAGGAGTCGATATCTATTCTAACTAAAGATGTCAGGAGATTGAGGTCTAGGGAGATTCTGGTTGTGAATATTTAGTAGAGGCATCATCCGGTCGAGAAGGCTACTTAGGAGACCAAGAGTGAGTTGCGTGCTCAGTATCCGCAGTTGTTCGACCCTTCAGGTACTCCCTTCTTCTTGACTTTCGATGATGAAAGTCTTTTTAGTAGTGGATGTTGTGATGACCCTTCTGGTCATCTTCGCGTTTACACTTTTATTCCACTGTTAAAGCCTTCATGTAGCGTCCCCAAGTTATTTATGGCTTGCTGGGACCGGTAATTCGGTGCCCTGGTCGTTCATTTGGTCATTTCGGCCATTTGCATGTTTTAGAGATTAAACTTAGAATATCATTAACTTTATTCAACATTCTTAGCTAACATGCTCATAATTGAATTATGACAGTTCCGTTAGCTCCGGAGCACTGAGTTTGGTCTAGTTGGACCTTTAGTTGAGGCCTGAGAACTTCTGGTGTGGGTTTTGTGTTGTTTTCTCAGTTTTTAGGCCATTTGCAGTTGAAAGTGTAACTTTGGGTGACTTTTGATGATCGCAGTGTCGGATTCGAAAGCCAATGATTCCATCAGCTCCAGAATATTGACTTTGGGCTAGGGGGACCCTCTGGTTCGGGTCCCCAGGTTTCTGGGCTCCTTTTAGGCCTCGATGTTCTATTTTGGAAAGTTAGGCTTCAAGTTGTTCTTGGGCACGGGGCCCACTTTTTGTGCTATCAACCTCCAATGGAGTTTTCATCGATTCTGTTGAGTCCGGAATGTCATTTATAGTCAAATAGCTCTGTCCGTTTGTGTTCGCGAGACCCTGGATGCTTTCCCGAGGGTCTGTCGGTGTAAATTTTCTTGTGGGCATTGTTGTTGGCAGCTGGTGATGTCATGGCATCAACTTGGCCTTCGCGTTCGTGGTGGCCAGCCGCGTTCGCGTAGGCTATGCCAGCTGCCCAATCAGCTTGGCCTTCGCGTTCGCGGTGACCAGCCGCGTTCGCGTAAGCCTGTGCCAGCCGCCGGGAAATTATGCATCGCGAACGCGATAGCTGGCCGCGTTCGCGAAGGGATAGGCCAGCAGCTATTTAAGCTGGCCATTGCGTTTTTCCAGCCATTTTCTCCACCCCTCTCTCACTCTAAACCTCAAGAATCTCTCTACAAATTGCTCCAAAACATGTCCTGTATTGGGAATAATTATTGTTCATCACAATCCCGTGATTCTCTGTCTTTTGGTAAGTCTTCTTCCCCGTCTTGCCTCTTTTGTTTTTCCAAGGATTCCACCATTGATGCTTCTTTCTAAAGCTTGAAATTTCCTTGTGGATTCTGCCACTATAGCTCTTGCATATTCGTGGGTACGAAGAATTGCTCGTCTTGGCTGAAAATCCATCGTTTTGGTAAGCAATTCTCGCCAAATCTCTGCTTTTATTATTGAAATTCCATCTTTAAAACCCCAAGTTGAGCAGGTTATTTTGGCGCCTTCTCTTGGCCTTTTTTGCTCAAATTTGGAGCATGCTTTCTTGGCATTGTTACGGTCGTCGTGGTTCTATTCATTTTTTGTTTTGGGTATGGGCCCCGTAGGCCCGCTTTTGACCCAGATTTCGACTCGTCTACAATTGTTGCAATATGGGTATCGTTAGACTCATTTTGATATTTTATTCATGAATTTGATAGTTTGATCCTCGTTCGGAGCTTCTCGGAGCAGCTCGGTCTTAGATATCGTCGTTCCCATAGCTTGTCATCAGAATACAGGTAGGTTACGGTATAAACTCCTAGACTTAGCATATATCGGGTAAAATTGTACTAGTTGGCATCCTTGGGTTGGGTTATTAGGTTGGTACCACAGACCCTGACCGCTTTTCCATAATCCGTCCCATTTCTTTTCTCCGTTGTGTGTAGTACTCTTGTTACTTGATATTATTACCCTTGTGGTCCTGTGAGGCCTTGTCGACTCTGGAACATAGACGGTGGGATTTTTGGGAATGTTCGCGAGTCCCGGATATAGAATTATCCTTCTAGGCTGGTTATGCTTGCTGAGTAGCTTCGAGAGCCTGTACAGGGCCGATAGATTATTATGTGCTGTTGGGCGGCTATTGTTTGTTGAACATATCATTTCCATGCATATAAAGAGATTTTCCCACATTTTTACTACGGTTTGGCTTCAGGCCTACTGGGACTGCTTTTCTTAAACTTGCTTGGCCCCGGGGGCCTATGTTTTATGAAATTGAATTTGGAAATGATTTGACTTGATACGAGGATCTTCTTGGGGTAAAGAAGGTCAAAATATGCTTTTATCATGATTTTTCTACTATTGCTAGACTCGACTGGGTCAGAGTGCTAGCTGAGTTTTCTTACTGATTTAAAATGACTTTAGGCTTGGCCGGGTCGAGCATCTGAGATATTTTACTACTATTTAAGACCCAGTTATGCCCGGGCACCTTTAGAGGGGGTTTTGAGACATCTTTTCACCACTTTAGTCCTAGACAGGGTCTAGGCATTCATAATTGAGACTTAGCCACTGGCTTGAACCCGGACTCGATTTCGGAGGACACATTTTGATTTTGAGTTATAGTCTGGGGTTCGGGACCTCCATGGACCTTGCCGCTCCAGGACTGAGGCTTTGGGCTGTGTGTGATTGAGAGAAGGGTAAACAATGGAGTAGAGGTATACGGGTTATGTCCTTTCATGAAACCTGCATGCTGGGCCCGATCGGCACGAGAGGAGGTACATACAGAGGTTCTATTTCGCCCTGAAGTTATCATGCATCATATCATTCATTGTTTGAGATTCCACCCTTGTTTGCTATTTGTTTATTGTACGCTCCTGTAGTATGGGATGCCAGAGGGTTTGTTTCACTTGATTGCATTCCTCAGTTGTATGGGCGGCCGGGGGACTGTAGGTAGACTCTCTTTACTTTATCACGGTTTTGTTCTCTATTACGGTTATATGTGTGGAGTTGGACTTTGCTAGGCTGTGATTTGAGATTGGTATGTTTTGGCTGATTATTAATTCCTATTTTCTGAGATGTCTACCTTTATTCTTCTCTCCCATTCTTTATACTTGAGGTTACCAGTATACCGTCCTTTTTTAGAACTTATGCTTATATACACTATTTTTGCGAGGATCCCAGGTGCGTCGTTCTTACTTTCACCTGTGCCTGTGTGTATATATCTTACTCGCTAGCCTTGTATATTGCTTTTTGTTGTCTTCCCTCTAAGCTAGTTCTTGTGTACCTTTTCATTGATTTTTGTGACTGTTTTCTTCTATTCTACCTGTTATTGCTCTTTTACCTTATATGTGCCCAGTCGACCTATGATACCCACTGGGTACCTTATGCTTCATATTTGGTTCTCACCCTACCCTCAGCACCTTCTGGTGCAGATCTTAGTGTGGGCCATTGTCGTCAGAGCGCCGAAGATTCGTGCGGGGTGCTGGTTTTGGATCATCCAGGCTGAGGGTGAGCTCTTGACGTTTAGAGCTTGACTTTAGTTTACCCCTAATGTATTTTTTACTCTTACAGTTTTGGAGACATCTTTTATACATTACTTTTGGACCCTTGTACTCCTAATGTAGTTCGGCTCTTATACGCTATGATAACAGGTTTTTTGGGTTGGTTTAGATTCCGCTTTGTTTATATATCTCTTGTATTTAGTTTCTTTTCTTTATGCCCTGGCTTCCGCTTATGTATCGAATCTTCCATTTGAACTGTTAGAAGGTAGCCTATTACTAATCGTTCTGGGCTACGGGGATTGGTTTGCCTACTAGGGGGTTGTAGGTGCCATCATGACCAAAATCGGGTTGTGACATGCTCCTTATTTGGAGATGAAAGCGGCACCATCCTACAGGGACATCTATCACACACTTTGTTATGTGAATTCAACAGCCCACTGGGAAAGAAGCAAGGACACGGGGTGACATGCTACCCTGCACTATGCTTACTTTAATCAGGAGGCTCGAGTATGGCTCAAAATTGTGTGTAGTACCCTCTTACCTTGCAAGCATACCTCAGATATTACAAAATATAGGGTGGTTCTAGTGTATATGTTGATGAAAGAGATGCTGATAAATGTCGCCTCTATTTTGTGGCATAATATGATGAAATTCAGAGACAACAAGAGGTAGCGCTTTCGCTATGGCGGGTTGTGACTCGATTTGTGAGAAAGAAGAATGTTAAAGATGAGATTCATGATTTGTGTCCCCAGTGTTCCTTACTTGATGAGCCAGAAAGATGATGTCATAAAAACCAAGGGACAGTACACTACACATGGGCCTATACTCTCTGCTACTGATTGTCAGCCACGTGATAACAATTGGATAGGCCATATGTTTGGGATGGAGGAGTTGCAGTTGAGAATTGGTGGTCGACCTATGACTGGGGAGGAGATGACTGACTTGAGGGATAGGTACCCATTGACCGACAGTGCCATGTGCATGTGAAAGATGGGCCCTGCATTCCAGGAACCGTTAGATGATAATGATGAACCTACAATTCTTGCCACTAATGATGATGATGATGATTAAGTAGATGATGCAGGAACATCTCTCATGGCACTTGATGCTACCACTACTGAGGAGGATTGAGATAATATTCTCGAGGATGATGATGATGCCATGACGCCTAGGGAGTTCCTTCTCTCACTCTTTACTTTTGTACTAATTTTAAGCATTGAGGATAGCGCTATGTTTTAGTGTTGGGTGGGAGAAACATAATTCCTTTGTTTTACTTTGCTATATCTTGAGTGGAGGCTTGTTGTGGGTGGTGTTACGCTAGTCTGTTGCGGTTGGTATGTTGCTGAGGATAACTGCATGGATGATAGGTAGTTGTTTTATTTTGATTTTTTTAGGTTGGGTTTCTTGGCTTTTTTTTGGTTTTTTTCCCGAGGATAGTCCCTTTAAACCGGCTAGATTTTTTTATCTAAGCATGTGTCATAGTAGTAATGACTTGTCTCGATGATAGATGAATGACAATCATCTTAAGGAAAAATTAGTCATAGGTTTGTAGGATTAGGAGCCTGGCCTTTGGAACTCTTGACGCTTCACCTAAGGGTTAACTAGACGTCATGGGTAGTTCACTTGAAATCTTGCATGTAAAAATAGAACTTCGTTAGAAACTCATAACCTCTTTAACTTGACTTGAATAATGGAAGAGATGGGCTTAATTGTGAAGTTTCACTCATTGTGTTTTTTTATGAACATGCAATTGTAATAGTCTGGTATTTGAACCATGGTACCATGTGCGGTGAGGTTTTGCTTGGTTTCTTGCATAGAGTAGCATCTAGAACTTGCCATGTGTGTATGTGAAATTAGACTTTGTATGTATATTGTGGGATATGATTAAGGTATTTCCTTGGATAGCCATTTTGTATTTCTCTAATGATTGTTTGTGCCACCTTGACATTATCCCTAGTGAAGCCCCATTGAGCCTTGAAGCCTAAAATTTTCTATTAGCCGCATAATAAGCATATCCATTTTATTGATACCCTATGTTAAGTCGATCACAAAATAGGTCCCTGTTGCACTTTGTAGTTGAGTACGCTAGAAGAGAAGGGAATGAAAGAGTAAAGGGTGAAAAGATGTGGGAGGTAAATGTGGGGGAAATAAAAAGGTGACAAGGGGTGCCCGGTTAAGAGATTTGTAATACTTGTTGTTAGTAAGTATGAAAAAGAAAGAAAAAAATGGAATAAAATAAATGCTTTTGCTAGCAACAAGTACGCTAAAAGAGAGGGCAATGAATTAAGAAAAATAGTTGGGAAGGAAAGAAAGTGTAAACATAGGAGAAAACTAATGAGAGATAAGGAAAAAGCAAAGAAGAGTAAAAGTGTAGTGTCCTACAAGTGCATAGGGAGGAGAGTCACTATTACCCAAAAGTAACCTACCTGTTAATGTGCCGGGATTTAAAGGCACATTCCATACCTTTTAACGAGGATTCTTTGTAGTTCTTGAGCATGTTTAGTGTGATATGATGCGTTTGTTATCATGATGCAGAGAATGGTTCATTTTGAGCAAGAATGGTTCATTTTAGCAACTGTACGGGATGACACAGATTTCCTTTCCTAGACCTTTTAGAATACTATTCCTACACACCTATAAATAGAATCATTAGGTTATTTTGTTACACACAATATACGCTACAATTCTTTACGTTTTGTCTTGGTTTTGGACGAGTTTGAGCACTACTTTGCTCTTGGATTCAAGAACATCTTTTGGTTTCCAATCAATCTTGTAAGTATGTTTACTTTGAATCATCTTATTGTTCTTGTTCTAAGCTTGAGTAACTAAACTCATCTCCGGGGTTGCGAATCCCCATAATGCATGAAATATATGGATAAACTATCAATATAGAATCGAATAGCTTGTTGGATGATTTGTTAACTCTCATTATAATTGTGAGTAGCGGTTACAAATGTTAGTCTAACATCGGAAAACCCTAGTTTCACCTGGAAGGGTTAATTAGGATTGGAAAGAGTTAATCAATAAGAACTCAAGGCGTTAACCTTTATTTAATAGATATACGCAAGAATACATTGGTTTTACTTGGAAAATTATTATCAGGTTGTAATTACACTTCATTGAATTTAGGAAAATAGTGAAGAAAGGACCATTCCCACATCCAAAGATATGGATTTGTAACTAATTGGTCATTGCTCGTCTATAAAACTAGGAGAGACTATAAAGGTAGTTTTAACCCCTAGACTTAGCCTATTATATGGTGAAACAATCTCGGTTCGTCTCAAATCTTGATATTTAAATCATTTACTCACTGCAAATTTTAGTTATAGAATAATCTTTTACACAATCGTTAAGGAATATGAATTTATATAAAGTAAAGTAACTTAAAGGACTTTGAGTATTATATTTCTTACCCTATTCCCCATGCGATTCGATCTCAACCTAATCATTGGGTTACTATATTTGACAATGATTGTTTACACTTTTAAAAAGGGTGTAATTTGAACGCATCAAATTTTGGCACCGTTGCCGAGGAATACAGTTTTGAAATTTAGTTGAGGAAATTCTTACTTTACTTTGTGTCCTTTCTCTATTCCATCACACTTGGTTTATTTTCGTATTTTGTGCAGTCTACCATGGCTGCCAACAATAGGAGGAACCAAGGTAACAATAAAGCCAATGATGTGAATGTATACAATTCGTTCCATAATGAGAATGTGAATGTCTTTGTGGCACTAATGCCAGACTTTCATTATGCCAGTGCCATCGTTCCTCTAAGAGTGGGTGCTGCTACTTTCATAATTCAACAAGGCACTTATTATATGCTGATAGCTGAGGGTATATTCTATAATTCTACTGATGATGACCCACATGAGCACTTGAAGAACTTCATAGATGTCTGTCGGACTTACAAGCAGAATCATGTGTCCTATGATTCTTTTTCAAGTTGAGGCTGTTTATATATTCCTTGACTGGGGAGGCTGTCACTTGGCTCAACAACCTTCCTCCTAACTCAATCCATACTTGGAATAAGTTAGTTGACACATTCATGAAGAAGTGGTTCTCTCCTAGCAAGAAATCTGAGCTTAGGGACAAGATATTCTTCTTCAAGCAATATCCGGAAAGCAATTATATGATACTTGGGAGAGGTTCAAACAGTACCTCCAGTGATCTCAAGGTCATGGGTTTATTGATCAAATCCTGATGGAGAAGTTTTACATGGGGTTGGACCCTATCTCTCAGTCTGTTGTGAATAACTCTACTGAGAGTGGCTTCATGGACAAAACCTTCACCAGAGTCACTCAAATGATGAACAAGTTGGCATCCCACAATTTTGCATAACACTCAAGTAGATCAAATGTTGGGTATATGTCTCCCTCTCTAAATAATCTATCCAAATAAAATCATGAATGAGATGAGACTATTTCATGGCTTGCCACGAGCCTAGAGATGCTTAGCAAGATACTATATGATGATCAGACCAAGAAGGTAAATGTGGTTGAGAGCATACCCCTACAAAAAGCCCAGGTATACATTCTGGAGGAGGGTAGATACACGCATGCATAGGCTGCACAGATTGAGGATGTGACCTACCTAAATAACACTCATGGTGGTCAGCAGATCTACCATGGTCATATGTACAACAACCAAACTCAGTGGGCACCACAACAACAAGGTAAACAAAACTATCACAATGCCTATAACTTTGCCAACATAAGTGCAAATCCATACTTCCCTCCAAAGGGAAATCTGTAGGACCAAGGGACATCAAAGATGGAAGGCATGCTCGAAAGGATTTTAGTAAATCAAGAGAAAGATGATATCTCAGCAATGAATCTAGCAGAAGTGGTAAGTTCTCATACAACTTTCATCAAGAAGCTAAAATAACAATTCAGAGATCTTTCAACGGAACAAAATCCTAAGTTGAAGGGTTAACTCCTAGTGATACAGTTTCTAATCCCAAAGTTGGAGGTGGTACGGTGCATTGTATGGCTATAACCACCTGAAATAGCCAGACCACTATTGATGATACTATAATGCTAGAGGATTCACTGGAGGAGGCAGAGGTTGAGATTCCAGTGTCAGCTATTGAGAAAGTTGTTGAACCAGTTGTAAAGAAGGAGAAAATACTGGTGAAAAGGTTAGTACATAGGTACACATGTGCCCCACCTTTCCCACAAAGGTGATAAAGAAGGCAAAAAACTCCACATGCCTGAAGTTTCGTGACCAGTTGAAGCAGCTGACAATGAATATTCCATTCCTTAATGCATTTCATGAGATGCCAGGGTTTGCAAAATATTTGAAGGAGTTTCTTAAGAAAAAGAATAGGTCTACAAAGGAGTAAGAGGTGCATATCACTCACCAGGTGAGTTCTATCATTGCTAAGAGTTTAGTTGTAAAGAAAGTAAATGCGAGACCATTCATCAAACCTTACTCTATTGGTGTAATGGATTCTGAGAAGGCATTGTGTGACAATAGTGAAAGCATCAAACTTATACCCCTCACAATCTACAAGCAGTCCTGAATCAAACTTTCTAAGCTGACCAGTATGAGACTAGAAATGGTAGATAGGTCAATACAGTAATCGGTAGGGATCATTGATAATGTGCTACTCTGAGTCGAAAAGTTCATGTTGCTACCTGACTTTGTGATCCTTGACTGCGCTATTGACAAAGAGATCCCCATAATATTAGGATATCCATTTTTAGCCACAGGAAGAGCATTGATGGACTCAGAAAAAAATGAGATAAAATTTAGAATCAATGATGAAGAGGTTACCTTCAAAGCTAACAATAGGATGGGCCTACCAAGAAAATATCACATGATCTTGGTGATTGATGTTATTGAGTAAAGCATGGTTCATGACATAGCTGCAGGTGCAACAGAAATTTAGACTCCAGACCAGAGCGCCTAGGGTGCTGCAGGTAAGTCCCATTTCCCTTGTTTTATTCTCTTTCATTAGGAACAATGCATGAACTTTGAGTGAGGGATGGGTCTACCCAAATATCTTCCCTTGGGTTTTTCTTGTTGAATTCTTTTCCTAAGGGAATTTATTTTATGTTAAATTGGTATATTTAGAATAAAATTTGTTGTCTGTTTAACTTGAAGAAAATCAGGATGACATAGGTAGTATTGTTTTGTAAATAAAAGCATGTATAATTCTGTTGTGAAAATTTACCCCTCCCAAAATTTTGACTAAGTGTGTGCACTAAACTGAGATTCTGACCTGTTTGGCTCTGAATATGACATTGTGATTATTAAAGTTTATGACTATGTTTAAACTGGTATGTGCATTAACTTGGTAGTTAATAATTAAAACCTTGTGTCATATGTGTTAGAGATTGTATATTCCATGATGCATTGTGATGTCTAGAATGCCCATTTTGTGTGCAACGCGAAATGAGGGGTTTTGAATCTAGGAAATGATTTAGGAGCTTCCTTGATTAGCCTATTTTTATTCCTCTTTTTTCCTACCTAATGTATAACCTTAGTGAGCCCCATGAGCCTTTAACCTATTCTTTGGTAACCGTATCTAAAGCCTTACCTTTTTGTTCTAACAAGCTTGCATTTGATCCAAGATACGCCTAAACACTTGTGAAGAAATTATGGAAATGTAAGGGAATGGTTTTAGGCAAAAAAGCTTGAGAAGAAGAATGAGGGTGGGCGAGAAACAACCTTGGAATGGAGCAATGTATATAAAAGAAAAACAAAAAAAATTGGAGTTTAACAAAATCGCTCCTTACCAATGCTTTGAATGCGCTTAAAATAATGGGTGTGAAGGAAGAAGGGAAAGAGAATAGTGATCAAAAGTAGACCGAAACCAAAAAGTTTAGTGTATTAAAGTGCTTAGGGAGGATAGTCACTATTTAACCCAAAAAGTTCCTACGTGTCCCTTAGCCTATATTACAATTAGTTTAGTCTTACTTGATCCTAGAGTGGACATTCCCTATAGTAGTAGAGTACCACACTAAGGGCAAGCTTATGGTTCATCTAGTGTTGCATGTGGAATTCATTGTGAGTGTGAGTGTTCTCTCTTTTCCTTTGTCTTGAGTTCTTGTGTTCATAAACGATAATGTTAGGGTATTTCTTTTATGTTAAGTAAGGGCACATAGTGAATATTGATTGACGGTACGAAAAGTCTAACATTTCTACTTGCATGTATAGTCGTCTCTTGATAATATAATGTCATAGGTGGATCCATCAGTGTCAGGTCAAGATTTGTGTGCCTTTTGGTTTATAAAAAGGGTGGGAATATTGATTTGAAAACATACTTGTTAGTTAATAGAACTGCTATAGATATCCTGGGTTTCTAGTAGTCGAACATGTTTGGTACTCTGTGAAATAATGTTAGTATACTTTTGTTTTGTTTGCTTGAGGACAAGAAAAGGCTCTAAGTTGGGGGTGTTCATGTGCCAGGATTTTAAGGCACATTCCATACCTTTTGATGAGGATTCTTGGTTGTTCTTGAGCATGTTTAGTGTGATATGATGCATTTTGGTTGAGTTGCAGGCATTATGGGCTAGTAGACCATAAGGATGAAATCATTGGTAAAAGAGGCTCATTATGAGTCATCGGGGAGGATTAAGGACCGGGGTTCCAATCGAAGTCAGAAGGACAAAATTGAGGCAGACACAAGAAGTTAAAATGGCACCATTACTGACCGTATGGCTGTTTTGGTGGCCATTCTCCAAACCAAAAATTATGAAAATTCAACAAGTTATAAAGGCCAATATAATGGACCATTTTGATCCATAACAATCCATTCTGGCTTCCTTTTTACCTTCCAGAAACTAGGTGAATGATGTAAGTTATCACGATGTGGAGAACGGTTCATTCTGAGCAAGAAAGGTTCATTTTGGCAACCATAGAGGATGATGTGAATTTACTTTCCTACCTTTTTTAGGATATGATTCCTACTCGCCTATAAGTAGCATCCTTAGGTTTGTTACACACAATATACACTACAATTGTTTACGTTTTGTCTTTTTTTTTGAACGAGTTTGAGCACTACTTTGATCTTGGATTCAAGAATATCTTTTGGTTTTCAATCAATTTTGTAAACATGTTTCCTTTGAATCATCTTATTGTTCTTGTTCTAAACATGAGTAACTAAACTAATCTCCGAACTTGTGAATCCCTGTAATAGGTGAAATCTAGGGCTAAACTATCAATATAGAATTGAATACGTTGTTGGATGATTTGTTAACTCTCATAACAATAGTGATTAGCAGTTGCAAATGTTAGTCCAATGCAAAAAAAACCGCTATTTTATGCCCAAAAGGGTAATTAGGATTGGAAAGAGTTAATCAACAAGAACTCAAGGTGTTACCCTTGTTTAATAAAACTACATAGGAATATGTTATTTTTACTTGGAAAATTATGATCAGGTTGTAATTATGCTTCATTGTATTTGATAAATAAGTGAAGAAAAGACCATTCTCACATATTGAAAGATATGGATTGGTAACTAATTGGCCATTGCTCGTCTATATCATACTAGGAGATACAATAAAAGTAGTTATAACCCCTAAGCTTGGCCTATTATGTGGTGAAACAATCCTGTTTTATCTCAAATCTTGATATTTCAATCATTTACTAACTGCAAATTTTGTTACAGAACAATCTTTTACAAAATCGTCAAGGAATAAGAATTGATATAAAGTAAAGTAACTTTAAGGACTTCGAGTATTATATTTCTTACCCTATTCCCTGTGAGATTCGACCCCAACCTAATCATTGGGTTACTATATTTAACAACGATCGTTTACACTTGTAAAAAAGGTGTTATTTGAACACATCACCCATCCCTAAGCCGACATTATAACCAAAGAAAGTCCTTTTGATGCCAAGAATGAAATGCCTTGTTCATTTTACGGTACACTACGGGAAAGCCTATGGCATGTTATGATATGTTTGAAACATCTTTTGAGAGAGTGAGTACTTTAATGTTTGAGTGCCCCCTTGAAACTAAATTATTGTGTGAGGGACTACTTAAATAGTCAGGGTACCTATGGTGAATACTAGGTATTATTCTGGTTTGCATTGTGAATACATGAGCATGTTGGCCTGGTACTGTGGTAAAAGAATTAGTTTTAGAGAGTGTGTATTTTCGAGTGAAGTAACTCAGTGCTAAAAAGTTGGGTATAGATGCTTGATAAGTGAGCTTCAAAACATGATTAAAATTGTCTAGTTGAACTTGGGTATGAATTAATGAGATCATTACTTATTTACATGATGAAAACATGCATAGATGGGTAGTGAGTTGTTCGAGGATAAACCAATATTTAAGTGTGGGATGGTGATCTTAGGTATATTTATATGCCTGTTTGTCATATTTTGCCCATAGTTCCCTTAGTTTTGAGAATAAACTTCAGTATATTAAGTGTGTCTTGATGGTTATTGATTGATTATGTACTAAGACACATGATTAGGAATTTTTTCAGGTATTATGAGGAGGAAAGGCCACCTTTGGGAGCAAACATGGTCTTATGGAGCATTAGAAAGGAGTCAGCCAAGCCCCGAGATGGAAAAGAAGTGAACAAGTGAAAATTGGGCAGTGGCGCATCACTAGCGCGCTGCCCCACTGCCCAAACTATTTAGCACACTACAGGCGCGATGCACCATAAGTTGTCTAAGAAATTTTTTCAGCTTTTTCCTACTCTGATTTTTAGAAGGAAATGTTTTTTTTTCCAATACTATAAATAAAACCCTTGGACATTTTTATAGGGTTGTTCCATCATTTGTCAAGCTCAAAGCGAAAGGTAAATTGACTATTAGGTTTCTTTTCTTCTTACTTTTCTTAGACAATACTTTGCATGAAAACAATTATCTTTGTAAACTTTATTAGTATGAGTGGCTAAGAACCCTTGTTCTGGGGTTACGTCTGAACACATGATTGATAGTATGAGTTTGAACTAAAAAGTTTTCTTATCATTATTAGTGTTCTTGTATTCCTATGCATTGTATTTTAATGCTTCACGATCATTAAAATAAACTTATAATCTTGTTCTGAACCCAAAAAAAGAATCAATAAGATAAAATGAGGAATATAAGGAGCAAGATCTCTCTTTTATAACATAAAGAGTAGATTCATGATAGGATAGTAATATACCTAGAACGCCTTGCTTGGTTTAGACGGGAGTAGCAACTTCATCCACTTGTTAATTTAGCTCATAGGAATATAGATCTGGAATTGCATGTGGATAGGCAATTAGAGGTTGACTATGCCATAATCATAAGATTAACCCCAAAATCAACATTAGGTAAAAAATGAGTTAACTCAAGTAAATAATATTCATGATTTCTAGATAAAGCTGTAACTCTGGAATTCTCTCAAAATATAGAACATAAACAATTATTTATGTGTTTAACAATTTATTTCACTGCTCTTAAATTACTACACACTCCAAAAAATTTGTTGTTACTTTTATACTTTTATAAACTTGAAATTGTTAAAATATTTGCTGAATCACAAGTCCTATGGGTACAATATCCGGACTTACCAATCTGTATTACTTGGACAATCACATACACTTGCATGTTATTATAATTTGCTAGCAACCATCGTAGCCTTTAGTACATTCTGAGCTAGAAGGATCTTAATTCGAGGCAGCGGAGGTGGCTTGAGTTGCTGAAGAACTATGATATCTCTATTTTGTATCATCTGGGCAAGAAAAATATGGTAGCAGATGCCTTGAGCCGAAAGGCAGTGAGTATGGGGAGTTTGACTTTCCTATCATCTTTAGAGAGACTGTTGGCCTTGGACATCCAGTCCTTAGCCAATTGGTTGGTTTGACTTGATATTTCTGACTAGGGGAGGATTCTTCCTTCACTAGAGGATCAGGTTGCATTGCTAGAGCAGATTAAAAAGCACCAGTTTATGGATATATAGTTGACATTGTAGGCTTTGAGACTAGGTGTTGAGTGGTGAGGATGAGAAGGCCGCCTTAGATTCAGAGGGTATTCTGAGATTCAAGGGTCATATTTGTGTTCCAAGGGTTGGTGACTTGATTTAGTTGATATTGCAAGAGGTCCAATCATCCCAGGGCAAATAAGATATATAGGGACTTTAGATAGCAATATTTGTAAAGCAGGATGAAGAGGGATATAGTGGAGTTAGTATCTCAGTGCTTGAACTGTTAGCAGGTGAAGTCCGGAACTGTTAGCAGGTGAAGTCCGAGCACTTGAGACCTGGTGGTTTACTTCAGAGGTTACCCATTCTTGAGTGGAAGTGGTAGCGGGTTATTATGGATTTTGTGATTGGGTTACCCCGTACTTTTTGGGATTTTGAAAGCATTTGGGTCATTGTGGATCGGTTGACTAAGTCTGCTCACTTCCTATAGGTTCAGTGTTCTTTCAGTACCAAAAGGTTAGACTAGACTTATGTGTGAGAGATAGTCTGTCTTTATGGGATGCCAGTATCTATTATTTCAGATAGAGGTACTCAGTTTACTTCTCATTTTCGAGGGCATTTCAGTTAGAGTTGGGTTCCCGAGTTGATCTTAGCATGACATTTTATCCATAGATGGATGGACAGTCTGAGCGAACTATTCAGGTTCCAGAGGATATGCTCTATTCCTGTGTTATAGATTTTAGGGGTCAGAGGGACTAGTTTTTGGCCTAGGCAGAGTTTGCTTATAATAATAGTTATCATACAAGTATTCAAATGGATCCCTTCAAGGCTTTTTATGGTAAGTCATGTAGGTCTCCTATTTGGTGGTTTGATGCTTTTGAGGCTAGGCCGTAGGGAACAGACTTGTTATGGGAGTCCTTGGATCAGGTTTGGGTTATTCAGAATAGTCTACAAGCAGCTCAGAGTAGGCAGATAAGTTATACTAATCGTAGGCATTATGCTTTAGAGTTTGGGGTTGGTGACTATGTGTTCCTTCGAATATTTCCCATGAAAGGAATGATGAGGTTCGAGAGGAGGGGTAAGCTTAGCCCCAGGTATATTGGGCCATTTGAGATTCTTCAGCCGGTTAGTGATGTTGCTTATAAGTTTGCCTTGCCTCCAGCGTTTTTGGATATTTACCTTGTCTTCCATGTATCGATGCTCCGATGTTACATTTTGGATGAGTCTTACGTGCTTTGGTGAGATTCAATTAAGTTGGATGACCATTTGACTTTTGAGGAGGAGCCAGTAGCTATTTTAGCTTGGGATGTTAGGTAGTTGAGGTCTAGAGAGATTCCAGTGCTTATGGTTTAGTGGAGGCACCTTCCTATCAAGGAGACTACCTGGAAGACTGAGTATAATATGTGGGCCCAGTATCTGCACCTATTCTACCCTTATGGTACTACCCTCTTCTTGACTTTTGAGGACAAAAATCCTTTTAGTAGTGGATGTTGTAATGACACTCTAGGTTATTTTATTCATTTTCGTGTGTTTTTTGTGTTTTAAGTTTCCCCATAGTGGCTACAGGTCATTTATGACTTTCCAGAACTGATGGTTCAATTATTCGAAAGTTCATTTTTGTTTTAAGCCTATTTCCCTATTTTAAAACTCCTTATGATGGAAGAGTTGACTTTGGTCAATCTTCAGAGAAGACAGGCTTGGATGGAAATTCCATCAGCACTGTTAGCTCTGAAATATTGACATTGGGCTAGTGGGACTTTTGGTTTGGGTTACGAGGCTTTCGGACTCATTTTAGGCCATCGAGTACTCTTGGCTAAAAGATGGTTTTTAGTGTGGGTCCCACTTTTTGTCAAAGTGATCTTCGTTGGAAATTTTATCGATTCGATTAAGTCTGAAATGTCTTTTTTTATATGGTAGCATAGTCTGTTTGCATATGCGGGACTGTAGATGAATCCCGAGGGTCTTTTTGAAGCTGCCTACGCAACAGAGCCACCGCGTCTATGATAAAAGGGGACTATCCCCAACCTCCCTTCCTTTTTGTGTACGCGAGGGGCAGGCCGCCTACGCAATATCGCATACGCGGTGGCTTTCCCGTATCGGCAAAGGGTAAATCCTGGGCAGTATAAATTGGTTTTCTCTTCATTTTCAAACATTCCAAACCCAAAAATTCACATTGTTGGAGCACTCTAAGACCAGAATTTAGTGTGGAACTATAGGGAAGTGTTGGGTGGTAAATTCTTATCCGGGATCATTCTCCCGCTTTTATATCGTAAGTTTTTGTCCCTTAATTCCGTGAATTCTTTCATTTTCTATTCTTATTTTATTTCTTCGGTTTGGAGGCTATTTGGGATCGATTTTGAGCCTATTTTTGCTCAATAATTTGGGCATGTGCTACTTATCCCACGAGGGGCATCTTTCCTAATATTATTTTCAAAATTTGCATGCAGGCCCCAGGAGTGATTTTTTACTCAATTTTTGTCCTAACTTGTAAAATTACAATATGGGTATTATTATTATTATATTTTACTGAGTAGATTATGATTTGAATAGCGTGACAACAATCAAAGGCTTCCCAAAAAGGAAAATCTTTGGTTTAATGGGTGTGAGCATGCATGTACGAAATCTAGATAGGGTACAACTTACTTACTTCTAGACTTAACTCGTTTAAGGTGATTGAATGGTTTGTGCGAACTGCTGGTGGGACTCTGTGGATTAAATAGTTGATCTTAATGAAATAGGATTCTCGTAGCCGACTTAGGTTCTTTAGCTTATAATTGTGGTTGGGATCCTTTGATTTGTCATTTCTGGTTCCTTTATGGTTTTAGTGTAGTTTGAGTAGTACGTTGAAATGTTAGAAATTTTCTTGCTTTAGCCTAGTTAGTCTGCTTGAGGCCTTGGGGTGGTTAAGCTTAGAAATCCTTAGTATAGAGTTACCATTGGATGTCGTGATAGGATAGGTGCTTGTTATTCATTTTTCAAGTTATTATTTCCTGTTATTTATATGTTTTCTGTATTGGGTAATTGTGGGTCTGAGGCCATGGATGCTGGACTCCAGGTCAGTTTACTTGGTCCTTGACTCTTTTTGATTTGTTTCTCTTTTCTTTTGTCAGCTCATCTTGGAAAATGATTATACATGTTAACCTAGATTTGGTTAGATATTGCCTTAGGGTGAGTTCCCTTAGGAGATTGATAGGAGTTTTTCCCTTCTCGGTGCTTTCATTCAAAAATGGGATCTTTTTGCTAGCCTGTGGACCTTAGTTTGCTTCAGAGCGGGTTGGTTAGGATTGGAAGTGATATCATTTCATGTGTATTTACTTATGTCACTGTAATGTGGTTGTTTGCATTATGGCATATAAAAGACTTGATTTTAAAAGCATGGTTTTCGGTTTCAGATATGGACTTTGGAATATTTGCTACTATTGGGCTTAAACATGGTATATTTACAAAATGTTTACTTGAGATAAACTTGCATGCCCGAGGGAAAGTCTGATGCAGACCCTATCTCAAGTTATCACCGCTGACGTTATCCTGGGTGTGGTGTTGCTGATTCGGAGATCCAGTGTGAGCTTTTGGCATCCGGAATTGGCCCATCTCCATCCGCTTTGGGACTGTCTTCTTTTGTATTTTGGAGACTATTGTATCTATACTTACTTTTTATCTAGTACTCCTTATGTCGTAGTAGCTCTTATACTGGCCAATACCAGGTTTTGGGGATTTCGTTGTCTATTGGGTTCTCTTCTCTCCCTGTTTAAATATATATGTATATGCTTTCTTCTGCTTATTTTAGTTGGTTACTCTATTGTAAAGGTCTTTCTCTTGTTAGCCCATTTCTTGCCATTCCGGGCTAAGGGTTAGCTTACCTACTGGTGGGTTATAGTATGTGTCATCATGACCTGAGAAATAGAGTCGTGACAATTAAGCAGACATCTCAATCCTTTCCCCATCTATTCTATCGCTCACTTTTGCCTCTTTCCCCTTACCTCTAAGTTTATCCTCATCACTTGTTTCTTCCAGCTCCTTCAATTAATTTTTCTCTTTCCCATATATGGCTTCCTACAACAAGCATTTTGTTGTGAAGTATATTGAATGCTGGCATAATTATGCTGCAAGATCTAACAGCCATGTAATTGATGTTGTGGTGAATTTTATCCAACTAGTGCTCATGAATCCAATGAATCCTTCATGTGCTACTTGCTATTACCATCAAAACTTCCATGGAAAAACTGAGGACGAGGTAAAGGACGGGGAGGAGCTTCCTGACCTCACTGTTAATCACCCTAGCCATGGTATATACAATTGTTGAAATCATAGAGATCATATATACATTTATTTACTTAATAATTCTTTTTCAACACATTTCTCATGTGTTGATCGAATATGATTATTTTTTTATAGGTCAAAATTGTAAGAAATCTTTTTGATATGAGTGGTGGTCAGACACAAAACATCATGTGTAGAAATAACAGCTCCCTTTTTAGGGAGATCATTAAATTATGTCCTCCGTTCTTGATGTTATTTGTCGTGAAAAAATATTATTAAACTACATTTGAAGGAGAAATTTAGCCCACTAAGCCAAAAATAGGAGAAAAAATGATTGCTCTAATAATATATGATAAAATTGTGTTCCTATCTTATTTAAAAAGTTCAAGTATATTTAGATCTAGAAGTTATAATTTTATGTATGTATTTAATTAATTATGTCAACAACAACATAAATAGGTACTCCCCTTGTCAGCATTGATGATTCAATGAAATCTCAACTGTAATGGTACTCAGCAAGACCTAGGCAGCTTTGTCATCCTTAGCAAAGGTTCAACAAGAAGGCCATGCCACCACAGGGCATAGAGATTGAGATGGACGGAGAAGAGATAGAAGTGGCCGATCTCAAAAGAAAATACAGTACTACTTCTTCTTCTTTTTCTTTGAGAATATGGTTGAATCCTTACCAAAAGGCAAGAGTTTGGGATTTTGCAGAAGAGGTAATGGGATGGAGATGGACAAAGTATAATGAACAAGTGATACCTTTTTGTACAGAGATTGAGATCACTCCCGAATTCTTGAAGAATTGTATTAACAACAATAGTCGCAGAACTACCCCCTCCCCCCTAAGAAAGACCATCTAAAGAAAACAAATTAGTTTCCATCCTTTCTTGAAAAAATTAAACCATATTAGTTCTACTTTATTTTTTTCCCATCAGTTCTAGTTGTTTAATTAATATGTGTTTCCTTTTTCTGATGTCTTTGATCCATATAATTTAATAATACGAAGTATTATTTCCTTCATTTTAATTTATTTGTTTTACTTTACGTTTTCTCCCGTTTTAAAAAATAACTTCTTTCTTTTTTGGCAACTCATTATTTCTAACTTTTGATATGGCATGATTAAGATCACAAGATTAAAAGATATTTTGATACATTCTACATATCTCTAGTTTAAGGCTACAAGATTCAAAAATCTTCTTTGCTTTCTTAAACTTTGAGTCAAGTTAAAATAAGACAAATAAATTGAATAGAGGAGAGTAATTAGTTTGCTTGTCCATATCACTTTTTTTTGCTCCATTCTATAAATGTCAATAAATGAGGTTTCTACACTCTTTTCAGCTCAAATAACTTTTGACCCACTTAAATTCAATACAACCCGTCTATTTGACACTGCTAATTAATTATATAGTTTCTTTCTCCTTTCTCACTTCAAAAATTTCTTAATCTTCGAAGAAGGCCTCCTTCAAGGGATCTTTCAAATAAAAAACATCTTTGTTGTAATAAGGTTTAGCAAACCTAGACATGCCCATATTCTTCAAGTTGAGATATAATTGGTAATATTCATCCTCAAGGATCTTTACTTAGAAACAAGATCCTCACCCTCTCATATCCAAAGTCTGGTGCAAGGAAATACATTTCAAGATTTTCTTCATGGGATGGATCAAAAGAAAATTTCCTATAGGAGAGAGATAAACATGCTATCTCTCTGGATGACAAAGGAATGATACTACATTGAGGCTGAACTTCCCAATGACACGAGAGGTAATATTAGAATGGACAGACTTCATGTGCCTTCTTTCATATTAAAAGCGAAGAAAAAATCAAGTTGGCAATTTGACTAGCTGGAGATATTCTTCAGCCCCGTATAGCAAAAGGTGTGAATACTTAAGGCGATGCCTATAGACATCTTAAAGACCATTGCTTCAAGTGATCATCAAGTTTTACGGAAGAGATCATCATCATCTTCCCTATATTCAAAGGCTCTTGTTAGAATTTTTTGGAAGCTTAATTTTTGGTGCTACTACAAGTTGTACTTTTCGGAGGTTTGGTTTTATGTCCCCCTCCTTGTAATTAATTTCATCTATAATATACATTGTAGGGGTACGCCAAACCCCTTACCACCACGGTAAGTGAACTCTCATGAATGACTTCAAAAAAAAATGTTCGCTATAAAATCAACGACATCTATTTTAATTAACTAATTCTCATTGACGTTATAATTTAATTACTTTATAAAATCATATTTATTTGTTACAGTAGGAAAATCTGCTTAAGTGTACCTAATATATGGCTAGCTAATTATGTTTGAAATAAAGTTTGAAAAGAAGTGTATCACAAACAGATGCAACTATTGGGTTTTGCCCCCTTGATGTATGTTTTCTTTTGTCATTTATGCTCTATCCTATTTTTTAATGATTTGCACCCTATCTCTTTATTCTTACAAAATAATAAAATCACTTTAAAAAATGACACAAAAATAAACAGATCTCAATAAAAAAATTATTTAGCCTTTTCTAGTTTTGTCTCGTTTTGTTTTTTATTATTTATATCCCAATTTTTCCATCGTAGAAAATTTGTAAAAAAGAAGGATTTCGTTATTTTTACAAGACAATAAAGAATCTATAAGGGTGTAATGTATAGAAACAAAAAATAGTACATGGTGCAAATCACAAAAAAAGATATATGTTAGGGATGCAAAATGAAAAAAATAAACTTTGATATTATAGTGATACAATCTAAATACGGTAAATCTTGTCTTCTAGCTCTATTTTAGGATAAATTCAATGTACAGTCAACTACACTAGTACATAATTGAAGTTGTTACCACATTAATATAATTTGAACCTTCTATTCAAGTCAACCATTTCTTCAAAGTTTTATCACACTACCTCTCAAGCAATTTAGTACTCATCTTCTTCCCTAAAAGAAATTATCAATTGAATATGGATAATGATCAGCCTCCACTTGCATCACAATCATCGCAAACATAATAACAGGTTAATTTCGTTAGAATTTTATTAAAATAAAAATTATCTTACTTTTTTGATTAAAATGTTGTCTTATGATTAAATGGTATATCCTTTCATCCTAAGATTTTCTTTTCAGAACTCTGAATTTTTGTTAGCTTTGCGAGAATAAATAAATAGATCTATTTCAATTAAATTTTTTTACTTTTATTTTAATTCTGTTTAAAAGTAATACTTATAACTTCTTAAATCTAGTTACTGATTTAAATGAGTTTTATATAATTTTTTAATTTATGATGACAAGATCTAAAGGTTTCATTTACATTCATAAATTATGTATTTAATCAAATTAAGACACACAAATGGTGTGTATATATATATTATATGTATATATATATACACACCATTTGTGTTTGTATCCAATAGACACAAAACATTCCCTTTTTTAACAATTTAAAAATTCAAATATTAAATCGGTTATTCTAGCTTCCTTTAACTTGCCTCGGCAAAGAAATGTCATTAGTGAAGAGTGTTTGTAGTTATGCTCGCTCTAATTTGCAAAACCATCGGCCACCATATTGTAATATAATTAGCATACATGGAGTGATAATCTCTTCCGGAATCATCTTCAAAATTGACATATGGAATCAATTTCAAACTTGACCCCTTGATAATTATTCTCCTAACAACAATAATTAGCATTTGATGCCTCAACGATCTGCAATCATCGATAATATATAATATTATAAGTTGCATGATTGTTGAAAATTAAAATAACTTTTTCGAATTGACTGAAATTTCCAATGGCACAAAATTATTTCCCAAGGGTCTCCGATGGAATTAAGTCCATATTGTCATGACCCAAAATTAAAGGGTTGTGATGGCACCTACCTCACTCAGTCGTGGTAGGTAACCCAATCCACACAATAGAATAAATATAGTAATAAAGGAGAAATAACGCAATCGATGAATATAAAGTCGCAACTACAATAAATAACTCCAAACAATATACAATTCATCCCAAAAACTCAGAAGTCATAAGTACATGAGTGACTCTAAAATGCTGTCCAGAATACTAAAGTCCAAACTTTCCAAGAAGTGTAAAAAGACAGAAATAAATGATAGAGAAAGCTGACAAAGTCTCCGAACGGGAGCTCACTGAAGCTTCAAGCCTGCAAATTCTGCATGAATCAAGGTACATGCTACCCACTCGTGCTAGGATCTGCATCAGAAAGTTGTAGAAAGTAGGGGTAAGTACAATCCACATGTACTCAGTAGACATCATAGGCCGACTGAGCTTAAGCAGTTACTATATTGAATAAAGAATACTAAATGACTCGGCACGAAGAAAATCCCAGCAGTTCAATATCAACATATACAGTATATTTCAAACAACATCATCCAAATAATAATGCAAATGCAATGCATTGATATGGGATAAATGCAATGGCCAATGCCTACCGGTATACACCTTTCGAGCATATATCGCTCCAGGATAGGACCTATGGGGGAGTTGCGAGATCCATATACCCCATTTGGGATCCTCCATTGTACTGAGATCAATCAAGTACCACACATTCATGTCCTTGATTCTTCATCGGACTGAATCAGTAAAAACATTTCATTTTCTTTCAAAACTTAGCATTTTCGTCAGTACAACTTAATGATCCATGATATGGATGAATGAATATGCATACACATGAAGAAATAACAAGTCACATGCATAGATATGATCAAATCTCAGAATCACAATAAGTTAATGAGCACAGGCTACAAGCCTCAACCTAAATCCACAAATCCAAGTTTCCTATTATCCAGCTCCTTGTTTGCCTCAACTCGAGCATCACATCGATAAATCATCTTATTTACTATCATGATCAGCACTAACCCCCACACAAGCATCACAATAACATAAATCAACTCAATTGATATTTTAATCACTAAGTTAACCCTCCCATATCATGCTTTACATGATAAGTGCCCACCCAAGGAAAGTCCGAAAGAAGTTAAGCCATAATCTACCTCGACGCTGAACAACAAAACTTTACATGATCACACTTGAGCCTTTCTTTTGCTAAGAACCTTTTAAAGCAATCACTCTATCAAAAATAAGTTCTACGCATAAACACGAGTTCGACGATACCCATATAGCTAAAGTTCTAAATCGGGTCCACAAAGTCAACCCAGAAGTCAACCCCAAGCCTGAAAGGGCAAAATCAAAAATGTATTAGAAATTTAGTTCACCCAAATTATGGGGAGTTCAAATGTAAAATTTCATCAAAAATGGGGTAAGAATCAAACTTAAAATCATCAATTTATCAAACTTTAACTTTACCGAAAAACTCTAAAATTCCAAGTTGAAAAATAAGGATTTGAAGGTATATTCATGAACTTAACATCGAGGAGTAAGTAAAAATAGATTAGGAATGTACCCAAATGAAGAAATCTTGAATTGGATTCGAACCTATGGCCCTCTGTACCCAAAACAGATGCGCTGAACAGACTGCACTACACCTCGTCTCACCACCCCGAAGCATATAAATCCACCCGATCGATAAACACTCAAACCGAACTCGCCCATACTTTTGGAGGGATGCGAGAACCAATCCGAGTAATCAACCGCTTTTTTTTGAATCTGCCTCAAGCACCCCAACCCTACCGCCAAAAAGCCGTCCGTATAGTGCAGAAGCGCTCATCATAGAAAAACTTGGGATTTGCGATCCCAGGTAAGATCGATTCAGGATCATCCGCTAGCTGGCGCATAGCAAGCAAGAAAGCTCACCCACTTTGAAATCGCTCAAAATCAAGTTCTAGAGCTCAAAATATGAGGTAGGAAGAAATAGAGAGAAAATATTTAATCACTGGTAAGTAACAACGATCTCTGCCCCTGCGGAGGTCTGCTTGCAGGTGCGGAGGCACATGTGCGATAAAACATTTGCAATAATGGAAGTAAATTAATTCGGGGACCACCACAGGAACGGGAATCTACCATAGGGGCAAGCCCGTAGGCGTGGTGGATAACCGCAGCTGTGGTGCTGCCGTTTCATAGAAGGCCCTGCAGGAGCGGCCCAATCTCAGCTGGCCCACCCTCGCAGGAGCGACCCCTTTGCCGCAGAAACGGCTCCGCCGGTGTGAGTCAGGGGCCGCAGGTGTGCCACACCAGAACCAGCAAACACCTGCAATAACCAATACTTTGAAAAAAATTGATTCGGCCCTTGGAACCTCTTGAACCCAAACCAACTATGCTACTACACCAAATTTGATGTTTCAGATTTACCAACAAAGGTCATTTTCAAAGAATGTTGACCAAAGTCAACTCTGAGCCAAAATTTTTAACTTTCCAACCGACGACCCAAAATTCAACTGAAAGCCTCGGGACCCGAACCAACAGTGCTACTAGTCTAAAAATGGCATTCCGGAGCTAATAGAGCTGACATAATTCTCATACAAAGCTCTGAACCCCAAATGTTGACCAAAGTCAACTATATCAACTTTAAAGCTTTTAACAATTGAAAACCCCCTTATAGACCAATCAAATGCCTCAGAGACCACGCCACCCATTCCTGCAGATCACAAATACCGAAATACAACTACGGGGAGGGGCAAAATAGTTAAAATGTAAGAAAATCCAAAAGTCATTATGAGGGTTGTTATACACACACACACATATATATATATAAATATATCAATTTACAAGATGAGTGGATAACACAAAAACACAAAGTAGTGAATATGAATTAATTTATGGACTTCATAATATTTTAAATTACAGCACATATATTGTGACACCCCGTACACGTATCCAGCTAACCAAGTTAAAAACTTCAAAAAAATCCAAATTTTAGGGACCACGAGTTAAGTCCACGAGTAGTGGAAGGTTCCACGAGTCGTGGAAGGGACTCGTGATCCCAGCCCTGCAGACCAGCTCCAGTACTAACTTCCACGACTCGTGGAACTTTCTACGAGTCTTGCTGTTGACTCGTGGAACTCCATCAGAGACCAAACATTTTCCTGACTTCCACGACTCAACCCTACGGCTCGTGGAAGCTTCTACGAGTCATCCTGTTGACTCGTGGAAAGTCTTTTGCAGACTGACTTCCTAGTCTGAGTCCCACGACTGGATTTCATGACTCATGGAAAAGTCTACGAGTCGTAGACTCCACTCGTGGACACTGAAGTTGACCAAAATTCCAACTTCTTTTTAATTAAAACCCAGGGTCATTTTGGTCATTTCCCACCCTATTATGTATTAAGTGAAGTAATTTTGACTACTTTTAGAAGGGTTTTCACCCATATTACCCTTGTGCCCAAAATCCCCAAGTCTTAATTTGAATTATGAAGTTATGAAATTAGGGTTTTGATCTAAAATTGGGGAGAGTTTATGAAATTAGTTTCTATATTTAAATTCATGGTTTTCTCTTGATTACTCATGATTTAATTATGATTCTCTCATTGGTTTTAAAATCCCAAGCATAAATGTTGATTTCTAGCATAAAACTATGAATTTACATATTTTCCAGAGAAAATTGGCATGATTAGACATCGTGGCCTTTATGTTATTATGAAATTGAATGACAAATTCTCTAAGTATGAATTTAGCAAGAAAAGTATATTTTGAATTATGGTCTTGCAAAGCTTTAAGATTCATGACTTTTGAATTGCATGACATTAGATATGTCCTTATGCTTTTCCAATAGTTTTGGACATCAGATATGTCCCTATGTTTTATGAAAGGTTTGGCATCTAGATATGTCCACCTAAGCTAAGTGAATTGCATGGTATCAGATCTACTCTTATGCTTTTCAAATAGATTTGGCATCAGATATACCCAAGTATTATATGAGCTATATGTATATATTTCGGGAGTAGTATTAGCACCGAGTTGGATAGGGTGAGAGTACCCAAAAAGGTCCCAGAATTACGTGCCCCCGTAGGTCTTAAGTCCCCTCTGTTGGTCATCAGTTTTAGTGATCACACCAAAGTAATGCCTCTATATCCTGGCAAGGTATATTGGGTCCTTTCGATGGGGCGGATACATCGGATTCCATGTAGCTCACATGGTCTATGTCGGTTAGAGAACCTCACACAGAAACAATTTATGATAAAAGTTGCATTTGATTGTAAATCAGATTTCAGACTTATTACTTATGTTTACATTTACGCTACAGATTATGCTATTTTTAGAGTCATTGCATTCAGTTATCCTTTAAAAGCATGATTTCAGTTATTCAAGAATACTTAGCATATTTTCACTATGTTCATGCATTGATCGGATACTTAGTATATTCCATAGTACTAACACATATTGCGCTGCATCCTTTTATCATGCAGACTCAGGTGTTCCTTCACAGGCTTGTGGCTAGAGATCCATCCACTCCTATTTTATCTTTTGGTGAGTCCTTATGGTCCGAGGTCTAGGCTCCCCTTCAGTTTATGTTTCCTTCTTTATTTTCAGATGTTCGAGTTAGTTGGGGGTGTTGTCCCAACAACTCTCTATGATAGTAGTTGCGCTCTTATACCTTCAACTGTCTTGAAGAAAATGCTATCACACAACCCTGCTACATCATAACACAACAAAAACTAACACCCAACGCATCACAATAAACTGTGAAACCCTAGCCCTCAACTGAAAGAGTCAATATAAGAGCTATAGTCAATAAGGACTTGAGCTTCATAAAGCTTGCCTCACACTCATCGTACAACTAAAAGAGGACATCCTTTCTGGACACCCTAGTAAATGGTGTTGTAATGGAAGAGGCCTCGATGAACCATCTTGAGTAACCAGCTGACCCACAAAACTGTTAACCTTAGTAGGAGAAAGTGGGCCTAGCCCAATCATGAACTATCTCATGCTTTGCTGGGTTTACCATAATACTATTCTTAGATTGCACGTTCCCCAAGAATGCTATAGACTTAAGGTAGAACTCGTACTTCAAAAACTTGGCATAAAGCCACTGATTTCTCAAGGTCTGGAGCACAACCCTGAAATGTTGCTCATGTTTCTCCCTACTCTTAGAATATACAAGAAGATCATCAATGAATACTATAATGAAGGAGTCCAAATACGGCCCGAACACGGGGTTTATCAAGTCCATGAATGCTACTCAGGCATTGGTCAACCAAAAAGATATCACCACGAACTCATAATGGCCGTAGCAAGTCCTGAAGGCTGTCTTAGGGATGTCCGCCGCACGAATCCTTAATTAATGGTAGCCAGACCTCAAGTCAGTCTTAGAAAATATGGTTACACCCTGAAGCTGATCAAATATGTCATCAATACGGGGCATTAGATACTTATTCTTCAACGTCACCTTATTAAGCTGCCGATAATCAATTCACATACACATCGAGCGATCCTTTTTCTTCAAAAAAAGGACAAGCGCATCCATGTAACACCCCAGAATTTGAACCAACTATTGTACTATACTTAGCAGGAAAAATTGCAGAAAATTTCAAGTTTCCAAAAACCACGGTCAAGATTACGGATCGTAGTTCAGAACCACGACCCATGATCTGACCTCCAGTGTTGGTTCCCCCTTCAGTCTACGGGTAACATCATAGACTATGGTTTGAGACCACGGACCGTCCTGTCACTCCTGGACTTGGCCATCAGAGGGGTGTTGGTTTTCTACCTTAGAACCATGAATGGAACCATGGACCATAGTTTGGATCCACGGTCCATCCTGTCATCCGTGGTTCCTTTTGATCATAGAACCCTCAGCTTAAGGCCCAGAAACCATGAGTCAAACCGTGGACCATCATTCAGAACCACGGTCCATCATGTGACTCATGGAATCAGCAGATCAGAAGACCCCCAAAAACTCAGGGATAGAACTACGGATCAGTCGACGGTCCATTAACCAACCCGTGGTTCAATATTCTGAGAATTTTAGCAGTTTTTAATTTAGTTTCCTAGGGGTATTTCATACCGTTCCCTTTTATTATAGTTTTGACTATAAGTAGTTATAGACATAATTTGATAAGTCAAAACCTCCTAAACACATCAGTTCTCCTCATTCCTCCACTCAAGTTAGAAAAAAGCGTTCTTCTCCAAAGTTCAGACCTAGGGCTTCTCTTCCAAGCTTCAATTTCAGATTTATCTTCGAGGATTATCATCCACATGGTATGTGGGTATTTATTAAGGGTTTATTATGCCCTTATGCCCAAGAATCTCATACTTTTACATTAATTATTGTGAATTTAGAAACGAGGGTTCTTATCTTCTTGTGCAAATCTTTGTAGAGTTGAATTATCATGCTTAGTATATGGTTCTATCATGTGTAAAAGAATTATATCACGTTTTCAATGCTTTCCATGAATTTTTACAAGGTTTTGAGAAATCAAGGACTTAGCCCTAGATTGTAGTATTTTTCTAAAGTGTTAGTTTTTTTCTCTTAAATTTAACTTATACTACTAGTTTGGAGTTAAGAACTCAGTCAGATTTTCAGGTTACTACACTATTTCAGAAAAGTAATATTTTCAGACCAGGTTAGTTCTGTCTCAGAAATTCAATTTTAAATGAGCTATTACTATTCAGTTTGGGAGTAATATTTAGCATCGAGTTGGACTAGGGTTCAGCGTACCCTCAAGTCCCTGAACTACATGTCGTCATAGGTTATTTAGCCCCTTAGTTGGGCCTCAAAACTGGTAATCACATCAGTCATGCCTTTATACCCTGGCAAGGTATATTGGGTCCTCTTGATGAGGCGTATACATCAGACTCCTCATTTAGCTCACGTTGTTTATGTCGGTTAATAGACTCTCCCACAATATTAGTCTCACTAAAGTACCTCAGGCCCTCAGTTTATATTTATTTTAGGGTTCAATATATTTTCAGTTTACTCTTGCATTTTAGCTTCATATGCATGATTATATTTTGGGCCTATGTACTATAGTTTAGTTTAGTTAAACACTTTATCAGTATTTTAGCATGTTTACATCTTCAGTCAGCTTTGCATATCCCTCATGCTCAGTACATCCAAAGTACTGACGCATACTCTATATGTTGCATTCTATCATGATACATGTTCAGGTTCTCAGCTTTAGCCTCATGATTAGCTTGCTCTATTGCCATATCAGCGATAGTCAGTGGTGAGTCCTCATCATCTGAGGACATTTCTTTATGCTTTTTGAGTTAGTCAGCGTATTTCTATTTTCAGTATTTGGAGTTAGTTAGGATCTTGTCCCAGTAGCTCATCAGTATTAGAGGTTTTCAGACATAGAGTCAGACTCAGTTGATTTGGGTTTTTATGCTTTTTAGACAGTTATTTGTTAAGATATTCTCAGTTGAATTATTCTTAGATTATATTCTTTATTAAGTTATGTTTTTGCTTGTTTAGAATTATTTCAGGATGCTTGTAATGTACCAGATTCAAGGTTAGCTTGGGGTCACTTATGATCCTAGGTCCTGTGTTATGTCTAGGGGCTAGCCTCAGGGCGTGACAAACTTGGTTTCATAGCATCAGGATCAAGTGTCCTAGGTTGTTTAAAAGCCGCACTAAGTAGATTCTCATTCATGGGTGTGGATCGCGCCACACTTATGAGGGAGAAGCTACGAGGTGTTTTTAAGAGAAACTTCACTTCTTTCATTATCTTTATCGTGCGATGGAGTTTAATTCAATTTCTCCTCTCTAATCCATTTTTTATGAATTTCAGATCATGCCTCCTCGCAGAGCTAATGCACGCAATGTTAATGCTAATCCTCCAACCCTAAACCATGAGGTTACAAATGAAGAGTTATGTAATGTGATCCAGTTGTTGGCTCAGACTATAGCCAATCAAGCTAATCAGTAGGCCCCAATTCCTGCAAACCTAAATGGTGGATTAGCTGCAGTTCGAGTTTGAGATTTTATTCACATGAATCTGCCAGAGTTTTTAACGTTGAAGGTTGGTGAAGACCCACATAATTTCGTTGATGAGCTCAAAAAGATTCTTGAGGTGATGCAACTGACTGGTACTGATAGTGTTGAGTTAGCATCCTATCAACTCAAGGATGTGGCTCATATTTGGTTCACTCAGTGGAAAGAAAATAGGGGTGGGAATGCATCTCCTGTGACATGGGACTGTTTTACTGGAGCTTTTCTAGACAGGTTCTTCCCGAGAGAGTTAAGGGAGGCTAGGGCTCAGGAATATATAAACTTAAGGCAGGGGTCCATGACAATCCAGGAATATGGGCTGAAGTTCACTCAGGTCTCCAGGTATGTTCCGCATACAGTAGCCGATCCAAGGGCTCAAATGGGAAAGTTCTTGTATGGAGTATCCAATTTGGTGGAAATAGAGTGCAAGAATGCTATGTTATTAGGGGATATGGATATCTCTAAACTGATGACCCATACTCAGCAGGTTGAGGAAGATAAGCTTAAGAAGATGGCTAGGGATAACAAAAAGGCTAGAATAGGCAACTACGAATATTCCCAACAGTGGTCGGACGATGGAAATCACTCACAGTTTTAGCAAAGGTCAGCATCCCTAGTGCCTTTATCAGCTAGTGCTTTGACTCCTTGACCTCGACCGGACCAGAAAAAGAAGGCAGCAGGATCTAAGTCATAAGGTAGTGTTTCAGGTAACTGCACTTTTCCAGCCTACCCCAAGTGTGGTAGAAATCATCCAGGTGAGTGTTTTGCTGGCAGAGAGGGGTGTTTTGGGCGTGGTCAGCTTGGACATAGGTTGAAAGAGTGACCCTCTACTAGGTAGGGACAGGGAGGTAATAGAGCTCCGTCTACCACTTTAGCAACTCTAGCAGGTCACACAGTTCAGCAGGGTACTACTTCTTGCACAGGTGGCGGTTAGCATCAAAATAGTCTCTATGCCATTTCTTTATGCCAGGATTAGGAGAGTTCACCAGACATAGTCACTGGTATGTTATCAGTCTTCTCTATTGATGTTTATGCTCTGTTAGATCCAGAGGCTTCTTTATCTTTTATAACCCCTTATGTTGCATGCAAATTCGGAGTCAATCCTGAAAAAATCCTAGAGCCTATCCCAGTCTCTAATCCAGTTAGTGAGTCAGTCCTATCTAAGAGGGTGTATAGAGATTGCCCTATTTCAGTCATTTATAAAATCACCTCAGCAAATTTTGTAGAGTTAGATATGACCGACTTTGACATTATTCTTGGCATGGATTGGCTACATTTTTGTTATGCCTCAGTCGACTGCAGAACCCAAGTCGTGAAATTTCAATTTTCCAATGAGCCTGTCTTAGAATTGAAGGGTGGTCCTCCAATATCAAAAGGTCATTTCATATCTTACCTCAAAGCTAGGAATATGATCTCAAAGGGTTACATCTACCATATAGTCCGTGTTAAGGATTCTGAGTATGAAACCTTACCTTTCCAGGCAGTTTTGGTAGTTAGTGAGTTTCTAGAGGTATTTTCTTAAGATCTGTCCAGAGTCCCTCCTGAGAGGAAGATCTACTTTTGGATAGACCTTCTTCCAGATATTCAACCCATATCTATTCCTCCTTACAAAATGGCTGCAGCTGAGCTTAAGAAGTTGAAAGAGCAGCTCAAGGACCTCCTAGATAAAGGTTTCATCAGACCTAGCATCTCTCTATGGATGCTAGAGTTCTCTTCGTGCACAAGAAAGATGGTTCTCTCAAGATGTGCATAGACTACCGTCAGTTGAACAAAGTCACAATCAAGAATAAGTATCCCATCCCCAGGATTGATGACCTGTTTGACCAGCTTCAAGGTGCCAACTACTTCTCTATGATAGACCTCTGATCCGGTTATCATCAGCTCAGAGTTAGAGAGTGTGACGTTCCAAAGGCAACTTTTAGAATCGATATGGTCACTATGAATGCTCCTGTAATTTTTATGGACTTGATGAACCGTGTGTTCAAAACGTATTTGGATATGTTCATAATTTTTTTATTGATGATATTCTTATCTATTCACAGAGTGAGGAGGAGCATGCTAAACATTTGAGAGTGGTACTGCAAACTCTCAAGGATTGCCAGCCATTCACCAAATTCAGAAAGTATGAGTTTTGGTTATAGTCAGGTGCTTTTCTGGGTCACATAGTGTCAAAGGAGGGCATTCGAGTGGATTCTTAGAACATAGAAATAGTAAAGAATTGGCCTAGACCCACATCTCCGACAGACATTAGGAGCTTTTTGGGTTTGGCTGGTTACTATAGGAGATTTATTGAGGGGTTCTCATCCATAGCTTCTCTATTGACTAGGCTAACTAAGAATAAGGTCAAGTTCCAGTGGTCAGATGAGTGTGAGAGGAATTTCTAGGAGTTGAAAACTAGGTTGACCACAGCCCCAGTTTTGACTCTATCAGAGGGTTCATATGGTTTAGTAGTTTATTGTGATGTGTCCAGAGTTGGCCTAGGTGTGCTCTGATGCAGTATGGTAAAGTGATTGCTTATGCTTCTAGACCGCTTAAGATTCATGATAAGAACTACCCTACTCACGATCTTGAGCTAGCGGCAGTGGTTTTTGCTTTGAAGATTTGGAGACACTACTTGTATAGTGTCCATGTAGAGGTTTTTACTGACCATAAGAGCCTTCAGTATGTGTTCACACAGAAAAAGTTGAATCTTTGTTAGAGAAGGTGGTTAGAGCTCCTCAAGAACTATGACATGAGTGTGCTTTACCATCTAGGTAATTCCAATGTAGTAGCGGATGCACTTAGCAGGTTTTCCATGGGTAGTGTGTCACAGGTTGAGGAAGGAAAGAGGAATTAGCCAAGGATGTTCATAGGCTTGCTCGGTTAGGGGTATGCCTTACAGATTCGTTAGAAGGTGGTGTCATTTTTCAGAATGGGTCAGAGTCCTCATTAGTAGCCGAGGTGAGGGAAAAGCAAGATGGTGATCCCATCTTACTTCAGTTGAAGGATGCTGTCCAGCAACAGAGACTAGAGGTCTTCTTCTAAGGGGGAGATGGTGTACTTCGTTATCAGGGTCGGCTATGTGTTCTTAATATAGGTGAGTTGAGGAAGAAGATTTTGACAAAGGCTCATAGCTCCAGGTATTCCATCCACCCTGGTGCCATCAAGATGTACCGTGACCTACGAGAAGTCTATTGGTGGAATGGTATGAAGAGAGACATTTTTGATTTTATGGTTAAGTGTCCCAACTGTCAGCAAGTGAAGGTAGAACATCAACGACCAGGTGGTATGACTCAAGAGATGGCCATTCCTACTTAGAAGTGGGAGGTTATCATTATGAACTTCATTACAGGCTTACCTCGTACTCGCAGGCTGCATTGATTCTATTTGGGTGATTGTAGATAGGGTGACTAAGTCAGCCCACTTTCTAGCTGTCAAGACTACCAATTTAGTAGAGGACTATTCTAGACTCTACATCCGGGAGATAGTCAAGTTTCATGGAATTTCCTTATCCATCATCTCAGAGAGGGGCACACAGTTCAAATCTCAGTTTTGGAGATCATTTCAGAAGGGTCTTGGTACTCAGGTTAATCTTAGCACAACCTTTCACCCACAGATAGATGGTCAGGCAGAGCGTACTATTCAGACTTTAGAGGATATGTTAAGAGCTTGTGTAATTGACTTTAAAGGTAATTAGGATGATCACTTACCTCTTATATTGTTTGCCAATAATAACAGTTTCTACTCTAGCATTCAGATAGCTCTGTATGAGGCACTTTATAGGTAGAGGTGTAGTTCACCTATAGGCTGGTTTTAGGTAGGTGAAGCAGCTTTTTTAGACCCAAATTCAGTCCATGAGACTATGGAGAAGGTTCAGCTTATTAGAGAAAGGTTGAAGGTGGCTCAAAGTCATCAGAAGTCCTATGCAGATATGAGAAGAAGAGAGCTAGAATTTGAGGTTGATGATTGGGTGTTTTTGAAGGTGTCACCCATGAAGGGAGTAATGAGGTTCGGTAAGAAAGGGTAGCTTAGTCCCTGATATGTGGGTCCTTACTGGATTCTGAGGAGGGTAGGAAAATTGGCTTATGAGTTGGAGTTACCCGCAGACTTAGCATCGGTGCACCCAGTCTTTCATTTATCCTTGTTGAAAAAATACATTAGTGATCCAGCTTTAGTTATACCCTTAGAAAGTGTGGGTGTGAAGGATAGTCTCTCCTTCAAAGAGGTCCCAGTTCAGATTCTCGATTGTCAGATTCGAAGGTTGAGAAACAAGGAAGTTGCTTCAGTGAAAGTCCTTTGGAGAAACCAGTCAATTGAAGTAGCCATGATGACCAAGTACCCCTACCTTTTCCCTTCCGATTCAACTTCATCTTGAGGTAATAGTACCTTCCCAATTCCTAAGTTTGTTCTCAGTTTCTTTAATATGTTTCCTCAGCTATTCATGCATATCCAGCATATTTTCATGTCCTTAGAACTCGATTCAGTTAAATATCAGCTTCTAGAACTCAGCTGGTGGTGATTGCAGTCATTTCCCTCTAAACTCAACATGTTAGTCTTTATTTGAGGACGAATGATCCCAAGAAGGAGATATTGTAACACCCCAGAATCTTAACCAACTACTGTACTATACTTAGCAGAAAAAATTGCAGAAAGTTTCAAGTTTCCAGAAACCACGGTCAAGATTACACACCATAGTTCAGAACCACGATCCATGATCTGCCATCTAGCGTTGGTCCTCGCTTCGGTCTATAGGTAACATCAAAGATCGTAGTTTGATACCACACACCATCCTATCATTCATGGACTTGGTAATCAGAGAGGTGCCAGTTTTCTACCTCAGAACTATGGATGGAAGCACAGACTGTAGTTTGGAACCACGGTTCGTCCTGTCATTAGTGGTTGCTTTTGATCAGAGAACCCACAGCTTAAGGCCCAGAAACCACGAGTCAAACCATGGACCGTCATTCAGAACTACGTTCCATCCTGTGACTTATGGAATCAGCAGATAAAAAGACACCCAAAAACTCATGGACAGAAGCACAGATCAGTTGATTGTCCGTCGACCAACCGTGGTTCGATATTCTGAGAATTTTACCAGTTTTTAATTTAGTTTCCCAGGCTTATTTCTAACCTTTCCCTTTTATTTTAGTTCTGACTATAAGTAGTTTTAGACTTAATTTAATTAGTCAAAACCTCCTAAACATATTAGTTCTCCTCATTCCTCCTCTCAAGTTAGAAAAAAGCATTCTTCTCCAAAGTTCAGACCTAGGGATTCTCTTCCTAGCTTCAATTTCGGATTTCTCTTCGAAGATTATTATCCACTAGGTGTGTGAGTATTCAGTAAGGGTTTAGTCTACCCCTATGTCCAAGAATCATAGACTTTTACAATAATTGTTGTGAATTACAAACTAGGGTTCTTACCTTCTTGTGCAAATCTTTATAGAGTTGAATTTTCATGCTTAGTATATGGTTCTATCCTGTGTAAATGAATTATATCACGTTTTCAATGCGTTCCATGAATTTTTACAAGGTTTGGAGAAATCAAGGACTTAGACCTAGATTGTAGTATTTTTCTAAAGTGTGAGTTTTTTTTTTCTCTTCAAGATTTAACTTATACTACTAGTTTGGAGTTATAACTCAGTCAGATTTTCGGGTTACTACAGTATTTCAGAAAAGTAATATTTTCAGACCAGTTTAGTTCTGTCTCAGAATTTCAGGACTTTAGTTTTAAATGTGCTATTAGTATTCAGTTTGGGAGTAGTATTTAGCCGTTAGCACCGAGTTGGACTAAGGTTCAGCGTACACTCAAGTCCCAGAACTATTCGCTGCCATAAGTTATTTAGCCCCTCAGTTGGGCCTCAGAACTAGTAATCACATCAGCCATGCCTTTATATCTTGGCAAGGTATATTGGGTTCTCTCGATGGGGCGTATACATTGGACTCCACGTTTAGCTCACGTGGTTTATGTCGGTTAATAGACTCTCCCATAGTATTATTCTCAGTAAAGTACCTCAGGCCCTCAGTTTATATTTATTTTTGCTTTCTGTATATTTTCAGTTTACTCTTGCATTTTAGCTTTTTATGCATGATTATATTTTGGGCCTATGTACTACAGTTCTATTCAGTTACACTTTATTAATATTTTAGCATGTTTACATCTTCAGTCAGCTTTGCATATCCCTCATGCTTAGTACATCAAAAGTACTGACGCATACTCTATATACTGTATCCTATCATGATACAGGTTCAGGTTCTCAGCTTCAGCCTCGTGATTAGCTCACTCCAGTGCCATATCTACGACAGTCAGTGGTGAGTCCTCATCATCCAAGGACATTTCTTTATGCTTTTTGAGTTTGTCAGCGTATTTCTATTTTCAGTATTTGGAGTTAGTTGGGGGCTTGTCCCAGCAGCTCATCAGTATTAGAGGCTTTTAGACATAGAGTCAGACTCAGTAGATTTGGGTTGTTCTGCTTTTCAGACAGTTAATTGTTCATATATTCTCAGTTGAATTATTTTTAGATTATATGCTTTATTCAGTTATGTTTTCGCTTGTTTAGAGTAATTTCAGAATGCTTGTGATGTACCAGATTCAGGGTTTGCTTGGGGTCACTTGTGATCCTAGGTCTCGTGTTACGTCTAGGGGCTAGCCTCGAGCCGTGACAACCCTAAGGAGAAATACTTGGCGGATGAAACCCTTCCCTAGAAGGTCCTAAAGCTTAACACTAAGCTCCCTCATCTCAGTAGGAGCCATATGATAAGTGGAATAGAAATGGGTCTGGTGCCTCACTCGACATCAATAGCAAAGTCTATATCACTCTCAGGTGGGGAGGCCAGGTAAGTTTGTAGGAAAGACATCTGCAAACTCACGGACTACAGGAACAGAATCAAGCGAAGGAGTGTCAGCACTAACATCACGGACATAAGCAAGATATGCCAACCACCCTTCAACACAAAACTCCTACCCCAAATATAAGAAATGATCCCAGATGGTGTGTCGCTAACAGAACCCTACCACACACCTGGGGGTATGCGAGGAATATCTAAGGTAACGGTCTTGGTGAAGCAATCAAAGACCGCATGATAAGGTGATAACCAGCCCATGCCAAGATAGCATCAAAATCTACCATATCCAGTACAACAAGATCCACCCAGGTGTCATTCTCCCGAATAGTAACCACACAAGATCTGAATACCCAATCAACTACTAAGGAATCACCTATGGGAGTGTCTACACGCAATGGTACATGAAAAGTCTCACTAGACAAACCCAATTGAGAAGCAAAATACACAGACACATATGAATAAGTGGATCCTGGATCAAATAAGACAATCGCTAGCTTACGGCAAACTGAAATCATACATGTAATCACAATATCTGAAGCCTCCACCTCTTGTCTACCTCGCATAACATACAACTGACTGTGCCCACCATAGGGCTAAGCACCTGCACAACTACCGGTCTTTCTCAGCTGAGCACCATCACGAGCACCCCTACCTCTCTGAGTACTACCTCTACAACCCTGAGCACCACTTTTGACAAATGGCGCTACTACTCTAATAGGCTAGGCAGCTGCTGAAGTCTTGGGCATCCCACGCTGGGAATAATTTCTAGCAAAGTGACCAAACTCCTGCATAATAACAATGAGAAGCTTTACCCTAATGTGTAAAACCTGTTGAACCAGAATGGCCACCACAGCTTGAAAACCCAGATTATGGACCCTTCATATGCTGACTAGAAGTCTGACTATTGTACCTAAGCTAGCTGCTACTACTAGAAAGCTGAAGTGAGTTTTGAATGGGCTAACCAGGATGAAAGTACCATTGTTGCTGACCCCTATCCTAATACCCCCTAACTATGAACTAGGAACTTCTAAAACTGCACTGATGATGGGGCCTCCTATCTCTGCCCCCGTGGGCCTCATAGTGTATGCTATCAATGGTGCAGGCATAGTCAACAACATCTAAAAAGGTTTGGCCCAAAGATACTATACTCTCTATACCCAAGCAAAATGGAAGTCTCAATCCTTTGACGAAGAAACACACTCTCTCATGCTCAATAGGTAGAATCATAGTGGTATGCCTGGCTAACTCATAAAATTTATACTCATACTCTTCCACATACATGGAAGCCTGCTCCAACCTCAAAAAATCATCCATGAGTCTCTCCCTCTTATTGCAAGGCATGTACTTCCCCAAGAAGGCCTCAGAGAACTGTGCCCAAGTAATAGAAGGGGACACAGATGGTCTACGCTCTGAATAAGCTCTCTACTACTGCCTCATCGAATCATCAAGTTAGAAAGAGGTGTAGTCTGCCCTATGAGAATCCACTAGATTGAGGTTATGCAACCTCTCCCGATAACTGGTAAAAAAATCATATGCATCCTCCCGTGGAGTGCCAGGAAACCTCAGTGGGGAAAATCTAAGAAACCAACCCAGCATCTTTTTCTCCTCAAAACTCATGACTGACTGAGATACTATAAGTGGGTCAACTTACTAAACTGGCAGTACTTCAATAATGGGAGCTACATCGGCAGGCTGCACTTCTATACCCTGAATACCCTGCACTGCTCCATGAGATGAAGTCTAAGGTAGGACTCCCAAGGCACTCAACAACTAAGCTATAGCGTCCTATAGTGTCAGTGAAACCGTAAGTCTGAGTGAAGACTGGGCTAGTACCTTCCCCACTAGTTGTTGCGGTGGCGGATCCCTTGCTATTATCTATGGAGAAATCTTAGGCTCCTGCTCATAAACTAGCTCTGGTGATGGATCTTTGTCCTAGCCCCAAGCTGGGGATACAGCTCGTGCCCAACCTCGACCTCGGGGTCGACCTTTACCTCTGCCCCGTGCTGGGGCCTTAGCTGCTGGCGCAAGGGCCTCACTCTTGATCGCTGAAGCCCTATCCTAACCATCTAGAAATAATGACACAAGCAATATTTAGAAGTTGATATAAGTCAAGGATGCATGATAGAGGATCAAACAGGTGGAATTTCCTAAGAATGCCCAATAGCCTCCCGAATATAGGATATGGACGTCATTGTATCGATTTGCAGGACTCTACTAGACATTTTCTCTTATACCAATGACACCGGTAAACCTAGAGCTCCAATACCAAGCTGTCATAACCCAGTTTCTTAGGTTGTAATGCCACCTACTATACCCCACAGTAGGTAAGCCAAACCTTTCACTCGAAATAGCGAGTAGAGGGCTAATACGAGAACAAGGTAAAAGAGAAAGGATAAATAGCCAATAGAGATACTAAGTGTAACACAACATAATATAATGGAGGAGAAATTAGCAAAGTAAGTAGGAAATTACCCAAAACTTGGTATCAGTTGGTACATAAGCTACTATAACATAGGGAGTACTTAATAGAAATAAATATATATATATATACACACAACAGTCCCTAAAATATAAAAAAAAGACAGTCCTAAAGTGCATGGAGATGGGCCAACTCTGAACACCAAAAGCTCACCCTGGATCTCTGAGTCAGCAACACAGCACCAGGACAACGTCAGCGGTGATAAATTATGCTCGGGTTTGCATCAGCAAAAAAGATGCAGAAGTTAGCATGAGTACCAAAACACGCAGTACCTGGTAGGCATCATAGGCCGACTGAGCTCAAAAAAGAAAAAGAACAGTAAAATGCGAATATACTAAAGGGAAATAAAGAGGGAGTCAATATGAAGATACATGTCATAGCTAGACAATATCGAGGGAGATAGTAATTAACCGAGCAAAGCGTAAAGCAAAGAAAGGTAAAGCAAGGTAAAGTAAGGTGAGGTACAATAGTCTAGCTAAAACCTAATCGAACCCTCGTAAGTCTGTAAGGTACACACAGTCAAAGAATAACCTAACCTGACCCCCATAATCCCGAAAGGTTACAAACAACAGACAATAGACCCAACCAGACCACCCATAAGTCCAGTGGATACAAACAGCAAGCAATAGTAGCTAGCAGTAAACCTGGTAGGGAAAATTCATGTTCCATCATGCCATGATATGTTGTATGATATGATTCAAGTGCCAACAATGTCTTATACTCCTCCTCTAGTCGTAGCTTGCAAAGGAAGGACCTATAGAGGACTCACAAAACCTATATACCACATCCAAACTGTATCTCAATGAATATTCCATGATAAGAGTCAGTAAAACAACCGAGAATATGTGTCTCCTCGGGCATGCAATTTTAAAAATAGTAGTAAAACCACCCAGAACACTTTCCTCTGGGCATGCAAGTTTAAAAATAGTAGGAAAACCACTTGAACACTTTCCCTCAGGAATGCAAGTTTTCTCAAATCAGAACATCAAAAGTATACCATGTCCTCACTAGAAAAGTTCCAAAAGTATCACATATACAAATCAACAGTCCATTTCTGAAATCAAAAATTGTATTTGAAACAAAACCATTCATATGGCATGATGAAACAATCAAAACTCAAGAATAAAAATGGAAACTCATGACAAACATCATAATCAAGCCTAACCCAACCGCATTGATGCAAACTAAGCCTATCAACTAACGAAAAGATCTCAATTTTAAAAGAAGACCATCAAAAAGAGCCAAACTCCTAAAAATCTCCTATGAAAACTCACCCTAAGGCAATATATACCCAAATCTAGACTAACAGTATAGTATTTTCTGAGATAGCTAAAAAGAGTACAAACCAAGAAAAGTTAAGGACCAAGTAAACTTACATGATATCTCATAATCAGGCCTGGCACTCGAGCAGGTAAAATGCCTAGGGCCCATATTTACAGGAATACAGAGAGATAATTATGAAATAAAATAATAATATAAATGAATTACAAATCCCTAACCTACCCCTAAATCTATCGGCAATTCTATACTGAGGATTTCTAACTTAACCACCCCAAGACCCCCAGCAGACTAACTAAGCTAAGCCAAGAAAACATCAATAATTAAAGGCACTACACAGGCTACGCTGCCACATAAAAAGACCTGGAAAGGCTAATTAAGGATCCCAACCCTACTTCTACCCTAAAGCTCCTAAGTCTGCTACAAGAATCATGTTCACTTAGCAACAATCTACCCGATCCACAGAGTCCCACCAATAATTAGCACATAATTACACATTCATCTTAAATGACCTAAGTCTAAAAGTAAGTAAGTCATAGCCTACTTGAAAGCCGAACACGCTTGTTGATACATTCATGTTAAACCCTTTAAAAAGTGTAAACGATTGTTGTCAAATATAGTAATCCAACAATTAGAATGGGGTCAAATCCCACAGGGAATAGAGTAAAAAATAAAATACTTAAAAATTTTGATTCACTTCACTTTATGTCAAATCTTATCCCTTAACAAAAGAATAGGATTTGTTGTATTGAAATTTAGACTAATGAAATGTAAATAGTTAAGATTAAAAGGGTTAAGGAAATCCAGAATTGTTTCACCATATAATAGAATTCCTCTAAAGGTTACAAGTGTTAATGTAGTCGATCTTAGGTTGCATTCGGGTGAACAATGATCAACAAGTTACCAATTATTATCTTCCGATCTGGAATTGGTCTATTCTTCACTTGTTTTCCCAAATCAAATGAAGTGCATCAATCAAATGATCAAAATATGTTTAGTAGAATTAGCGTATCCTACAAAATCCTATTAAACAAGGATTAACTCCTTGAGTGATCCAGAATTGATAGTACCTTTAGAGAGTGTGGCCGTGAAGGATAGCCTCACCTATGAGAAGGTTCCAGTGTAGATTCTTGACAATCAGGTTCGTAGGTTGAGAAATAAAGAGGTCTCCTTAGTAAAGGTTTTATGGAGGAATCAGTCCGTAGAGGGATCTACTTGGGAAGAAGAAGCAGCCATGATGGCCAAGTATCCCCACCTCTTTCCTTCAGATTCAGTTTCATCTTGAGGTAATAGTTCCTCTCCAGTCTCCCATTACTTTTGTGTAATTCAGTTTCTGTACCTTTTTCCCTCAGTTGTCCTTGCATTTAAGCATGTTTGCATGTTCATGGAACTCAGTTCAATTAGATATCAGTTTCTAATACTCAGTTGGTAGGGATTGCAGCTCTTTCCATCCAAACTCAGCTTGTTTAGTCTTCATTCGAGGATGAACGATCCCAAGGGGGAGATATTGTAATGCCCCAGAACTTCCAAGCCCAGACTCAGCCCAGAAAATGAGAAAAAAATAAAATTTCCAATTGTCAGTAGAAGCACGAGTCACTCCCACGAGCCATGGAACGTTCAATGAGTCATGGACTGGACTCGTGGAACAAGGATCAGAGGACTTCTCTTCTGAAGTTTGGACCATGACCCATGATTACGGTCTGTAGGAATTTTCATGGACCGTAGATACCATCCATGGAAACTCTTTCGAGTAGTCCAACTTTAAGTCTCCAGGAACCACCAGTGGGTTCCACGACCCATGGAAGCTTCCACGAGTCGTGAACCCAACTCGTGGAACCAAGCTTTAGAGAGCCATGAATTCCAGCACAAGAACCACGAGTGGGTTCCATGACCCATGGAAGCTTCCACGAGTCATGAACCTAACTCGTGGAACCCATTCCAGTAGCTCTATTTTCTAGGTCTAGGAACCACGATGGGGTTCCATGAGCCATGAAAGTTTCCACGAGACGTAAAACCCATCTGTGGAACCTGAGACGTGATTTTTGCAGCAGCTTTTAAGTTAAATTCTCAGGGGTATTTTAGACCTTTCCTTTCTATTTTTCTCCGACTATAAATAGTCTTAGTCTTATTTTATTAAGTCTAATTCCCCAAAACAAAGTCATATCTCCTAAATTTGATTTTAAGACAAAACAGAGTGTCTTCTCCAAAGCTCCATACCTAGGGTTCTCTCCTCCAAGCTTCAACTCCAAATCTCGCAGGGATTTTCATCCACAAGGTATGTGGGAAATTAGTAAGGGCTTAGTCCGCCCTTATGCCCAAAAACCTCAAATCTTTTCCATGATTCGCATGAATGTAGAACTAGGGTTCTTGTCTTTTTTACAGATTGTTCCAAGGAATCCATGCTCATGAGTTATATATGATCCTTGCATTATTTTAAATATTATATATTGATTATCTTGCACTACTTAGCTGTTTACGAGATCTTTAGGAATCATGGACTTAGCCTTAAACTATAGCATTTGTTCAAATGTGTTCGTTTCCTTCAAAATTCAACCTAGCTTATTATTATAAGTTCCAAAAGTAGAATTTAGTCAGTCTTTAGTCCACTACAACATTTCAGAAAAACAGAGATTATAGACTAGTCTAGTCCTGACCCAGAAACTCAGGATGCAAGTTTTGAATTGAGCTATATTCAATTTGGGAGAGCATTTAGCACCAAGTTAGACTAGGGTTCAGTGTACCCTCAAGTCCTAGAACTACGTGCCATTGTAGGTTTATAAGTCCCATGTGTTGGGCATCAATTTTAGTGATCATGCCACGGTCATGCCTTTATACCCTGGCAAAGTATATTGGGTCCTCTCGATGGGGCGTATACATCGGACTCAATGTTTAGCTCATGTGGTTTATGTCGGTTAATAGACTCTCCCACAGTGTTAGTTTCAGTAATGTGCATTAGGCCCTCGGTTATGTTTACTTTTAGCTTTCAGCATGCTTCCAGATTACTCTTGCATTTCAACTATTTATGCATGATTTTTACCTTGGGCCTATGTACTGCAGTTTAGTTCAGTTTACAGCTTTCCAGTATTTTAGCATGTTTATACATTCAGTTAGCTTTGCATATCCGTCATGCTCAGTACATTCAAATAATCATTACTTGTAGTTGGCATCAGCTACATATGCACAATCTTCCACCAGAACATTGCTGCAAAGCTTAATGAACTCTTCTATATGGTTGTCTTGGCTTCCCTTAACCACGGTGGCTCCTTGTCAATAATCAATTATGCTAACCAAGCCTGCTCAAACTTTTGGCAATTGAGATTTTGTGTGTACTACGGAGTAGCTACTGGAGCTATGTATTCAAGTCAAAAATAGAATCGGTTTATGGTTTGTTCATAAACATCAATGTCAATACCCCGGATCCACACACTATTGAGAGCTAGTAGTGATTTATGTGGTGTGTCTTTAGATACACTGCTCTTTACAGTGGCCAGAGAGGTGTCATAGAACTCAAGAACTAGAGTGGTGCAGTACTGACCCGACAGTGCACTCATCCATTCAAGCTGGTAGTATCGGTACAAGGCATAAAGTGTCGGGTAGTCGGCAAAACCCACTGAGTTGATCCTGATTTACTATGCTCAAGGATAGAATTATAAATCTCTTTCATGCCTTCAACTCCCCAATGAATATTGTCTCGATATTGACTATCCTTCTGCCTTTGTTCATTGAGGTGTTGTTGCTCTATTGTGAGAACAGTTCCCCCTGAATACTTGACTCATTGGTCAGTTTCTACCTCGGCTGGTTGCCCAGCTCTGATGTAGTTGGTGTAATGCCCAGAACTTCCAATCCCAGACTCAGCTCAGAAAACCAGAAAAAAATTAAATTTCCAACTGTCAGTAGAACCACGAGTCACTCCCACAAGTAGTGGAATGGTCCACGAGTCATGGACTGGACTTGTTGAACAAGGATCAGAGGACTGCTCTTCTAAAGTTTGTACCACGACCCATGATCACGGTTCGTAGGAATTTTTACGGACCGTAGATGCCATTTGTGGAAACTCTTTCTAGTAGCCCATCTTTAAGTCTCCAGGAACCACGAGTGGGTTCCAAGACCCGTGGAAGCTTCTACGAGTCGTGAACCCAACTCGTGGAACCAAGCTTCAGAGAGCCATGAATTCCAGCATAGGAACCACGAGTGGGTCCCATGACCAATGGAAGCTTCCACGAGTCGTGAACCCAACTCATGGAACCCATTCTAGTAGCTCTATTTTCCATGTCCAGGAACCACGATAGGGTTTCACAAGCTGTAGAAGTTTCCACGAGCTGTAGAACCCATCTGTGGAACCTGGGACGCGAGTTTTCCAGCAACTTTTAAGTTAAATTTTTAGGGGTATTTTAAACCTTTCCTTTCTATTTTGCTCCGACTATAAATAGTCTTAGGCTTATTTTATTAAGTCTAATTCCCCAAAACAAAGTCAGATCTCCTAAATTTGATTTTAAGACAGAACAGAGCGTCTTCTCTAAAGCTCCAGGCCTAGGGTTCTCTCCTCCAAGCTTCAACTCCAAATTCTCGCAGGGATTTTCATCCATTAGGTATGTGGGAATTTTGTAAGGGCTTAGTCCGCCCTTATTCCCAAAAACCTTGGATCTTTTCCATGATTCGCATGAATGTAGAACTAGGGTTCTTGTCCTTTTTACAGATTGTTCCAAGGAATCCATGCTCATGAGTTATATATGATCCTTGCATTGTTTTAAATATTATATACTGAATATGTTGCACTACTTAGCTATTTATGAGATCTTTAGGAATCATGGACTTTGCCCTAAATTATAGCATTTGTTTAAATGTGTTCGTTTCCTACAAAATTCAACCTAGCTTATTAGTATAAGTTCCAAAAGTAGAATTTAGTCAGTCTTTAGTCCAATACAATATTTCAGAAAAATAGAGACTTTTAAACTAGTCTAGTCCAGACCCAAAAACTCAAGATGCCAGTTTTGAATTGAGCTATATTCAGTTTGGGAGTAGCATTTAGCACTGAGTTGGACTAGGGTTTAGCGTACCCTCAAGTCCCAGAACTACATGCCATCGTAGGTTTATAAGTCCCCTTTGTTGGGCATCAGTTTTAGTGATCACGACACACTGATGCCTTTATACCCTGGCAAGGTATATTGGGTCCTCTCGATGGAGCGTATACATCGGACTCCACGTTTAGCTCACGTGGTTTATGTCGTTATTAGACTCTCCCACAGTGTTAGTTTCAGTAATGTGCATTAGGCCCTCACTTATGTTTACTTTTAGCTTTCAGCATGCTTCCAGATTACTCTTGCATTTCAACTATTTATGCATGATTTTTACCTTGGGCCTATGTACTGCAGTTTAGTTCAGTTTACAGCTTTCCAGTATTTTAGCATGTTTATATGTTTAGTTAGCTTTGCAAATCCCTCATGCTCAGTATATTCAAAGTACTGACGTATACTCTATGTTGCATCATATTATGATATAGGCTCAGGTTCTCAGCTTCAGCCTCGCGATTAGCTCGCCCTGGTGCCACATCAGCGATAGACAGTGGTGAGTCTGCATTATCCGAGGACATATCTTTTAGATGCTTTTTGAGTAGTCAGTTGGTCTTTACTTTTAGTATTTTAGAGTTAGCTAGGGACTTGTCCCAGCAACTCATCAGTATTAGAGGATTTTCAAACATAGAGTCAGACTTAGTTGATTTAGGTTATTCTGCTTTGTAGACAGCTATTTGTTCAGATACTCTATTCTCAGTTGAATTCTTTTTAGATTATACTCCTTATTCAGTTATGCTTCCATTTGTTTAGAATTATATTCAGTATACTTGTGATATTCCAGTTCTAGGGTTAGCTTGGGGTCACTTGTGATCCTAGGTGCCATGTTACGTCTAGGGTCTAATCTCGGGGCGTGCAATTGGTGATGAAGGTGAGGAATCCCCCTATTCAGACTGATAGGGTTTGGGGCTTGGACTGACATGTTGCACTCTCTGTCTAGTCGGGGGCTGCTCTAGTGGGGTAACTTCGTTTGCTGATACTTTCAACTATCCGGTAATCGGGTCTTAATTTACTTTCCCCGACTAGCCATTCCCCTACTGCTACTTCCTCTCCTTGGTGTATTTTTTATGGACCATACCTACGGAAAACATGTTAGTGCTTACAAAGAAGCAGTCATCATAAGAGTGCAGGATCCTAGAATGATTAAGGAAATGAACCATTCTAGAGAAGAATAGATTATTTCTATGCCATTCCAGATTAACAGAATGTGCAGAAAAACAAATAACTTATAACAGTTGAGGGAACATACCATTTTGGATGGAAACAGTCATTTTCTCTTCCATTTTTGCAAAATAGAACCAGACGAAAAATCAACAGTTATAACAGACATGGTTATGAGCCATTTTGAATGAAAATGGTTTGTTTCCCTTTTCATTCTAGAGAAAATCGATAACATATTTTGACAAAATTTATTACGCTCTATGGAACGGTTCATTCTTTAGGAGAACGGATCATTTCATAGCTCGTAATGATGAACTGCAACCCCCCAAATCCCAAATATTTCTCTGTATGATTAAGGTTGGAATTTGTAGAACATTTTCGTGGTTCCCAACTCTCATCATAGGGAGAAAAATAAGTAATTTGGTGATAGTTCAACTTATCACAACAAGTGCATAGACTATGATCATCGTAATTGTAACGAGTGCAATTCTCCCGTAATCACCAACCTAATTGCTACATCATAATATACAACAACAACTATATACACATGCTACTCAGACTTCACATGTCCCATTCTGAATCCAAAACCATACTCTCACCACATTAATGGCACACACTACCTTCAACCCAATCCCATTATGACGCTATGAATCAGTAACTAGGGTTCCATAAGATATCAGTCACTCATGGTCAGAGCCCTAAGTTCCAACTTAGAGAATCAAGATGGGTGGAATCAATATAGCTTGAGACTTCAAGAGTGAAAGTAGGAAAGAAAATACCTCTGATTTATTGCTTCCCTTACTTGAGATAAAGAGAAAGATAAGAGAGAGAGAGAGAGAGAGACGATCGGTGGTGCATGTAAGTGGTGTTGGTGAGAATGATGAAAGAAAGAAAAATAAATAAGAAGAGAGAGGTGCGAGGGAGTGAATTTAGGGGCGGTTACCTTCTTTGTGTGAGAGGAAAACTAAAAACAAAGAATTTGCAATGGGTCTTTAAACCCTTCTTCACCCGATTGAAAACATTTTTAAAAAAATCCCGTACGATCATCAAAATTGACCGCTTTGGGGTAAAATGGACAGTTGTGGTGATCGTTTCTTAGTTGGCAAAAAATATTGGCTCCCAACTTTTTATAAGTTATTACAGGAGTCAAAACGACCCATTTTCCTAGAGAACAATCCATTTTATCTTCCGTAATGACTTACCAGATTTTCCATATTTTAGTAATTTTATCACGTCCTGACCATGTCCTCCTCTGCACATTGAACACCCATAACTCTATTCCAACTACAAAAATAAACAACTAATGAAAGCGGTAAACTCGAGTTGCCTCCCAAACAACGCCTGATTATACTTAGCAACATGACGCGTTACCCATTATTATTCTAGTTCTGGTCCATCCTTAAGACGAATTTCCTTGATTAGTTTGTCTCCATCAGAAACACCTAGATAGTATTTCACGCTCTATACATTTAATTTGAATGTCCGATAACTATGTTTGGACTCTAGCTCGACCACTCCATGTGGAAACATGCTCACGACCTTGAAAGGTCCAGACCACTTGGATTTGAGTTTACTCGGGAACAACTTTAACCTGGAATTGAACAGCAACACGAAATCTCCAGGTTGGAAATCTCTATTCACGATATTCTGATCATGCACCAATTTCATTCTTTCTTTGTACAATGTGACACTTTCATAGCTGTGAAACCAAAACTCTTTTATTTCATTTAGTTGCGATAGCCTGCACTTTGCTGCTTTAGCCTAGTCAAGGTTTAGTTTTTTAAGTGCCCACAGCGCCTTATGCTCTAGATCAATCGGCAGATGGCATGACTTTCTGAAAACCAAGTGGTATGGTAAAGTACCAATCAGATTCTTGTAAGCTGTGTGATATGCCCATAGAGCGTCATCCAGTTTTTGGGACTAGTTTGTCCTGTTAGCATTAACAGTTTTTGCTAGGATGCTCTTGATTTCCCTATTAGATACCTCGACCTGACCACTTATTTGCAGTTGGTAAGGGGTGGCTAACTTGTGCTTGACTCTGTACTTTTCAAGTAGCCCAACAAATGCACTATTACAGAAATGAGAGTCACCTCACTGATTATTGCACGAGGTGTGCCAAAATGAGTGAAGATGCTCTTTTTAAGAAACATTGTGACATTCCTTGCTTCATTGTTTGGTAGAGCAATTGCTTCCACCCATTTAGAAACAAAGGCCACTATAACCAAGATTTACTTCATACCTTGCAAACTGACAAAGGGTCCAATGAAATCAATCCCCCATATGTCGAAAAGCTCAACCTCCAGTACAAAGTTCAGAGGCATCTCATGTCTTCTGGATATGGAAACCTATCACTGGCATTAAGCATAGCTTCTTGACATTTGATTCGCATCATTATACAAGGTTGCCCAATAATAGCCACATTTCAACACCTTAGCCACAATTCTATTCTAGGAATAATAACCCTCGACTAAAGAGTCATGACATGCCTTCAGGATAGGGAGGAACTCATCCTCAATAACACATTGCTTGATAATGTTGTTTGCACATATCTGGAATAAGTAGGGTTCCTCCCAATACTAATTTCGGACATCCCGCATGAATTTCTTCTTCTAGTAGTTCTTAACATCATCTAGTATAACACCTGCAACTAAGAAATTGGGAAAGTAAGAATACCAAGGGACTGTGTAATTAGACACAGCCAACAACCTCTCACCAAGAAAGGCATCATCAAGATCTAGCTCTTTAGAAGACTGTGCATTCTCTTCCAATTGTGACATGTAGTCAGCCACTTGATTTTCTGTTCCCTTTATGTCCTTTACCTCAAAATCAAACTCCTGTAGCAATAATACCTATCTAATCAACCTGGTTTGGTTATCCTTTTTTGACATCAAGTATCAAATAGCAGCATGATTATTGTATACTACTACTTTAGGACCTAGAAGATATGATCTGAACTTTTCAAGCGCGTATGCAATAACCAACATCTCTTGCTCGGGCACTGTGTAGTTTTTCTATGCCCCATTAAGTGATTTTCTTGCATAATATAATGGATGCATGACTTTGTTATAGTGCTAGCTGAGGACATCCCCAACTGCATATCCACTAGCATCACATATAAGCTCGAAGGGAAAGGACTAATCCGAAGCTACAATAATTAGTGCCTTCGTCAACCTACGCTTCAACTCCTCGAATGCCTTCAAACGATCCTCATCAAAACTGAATTTAGCCTCTTTTTCAAGAAGCTTGCACATAGGCATGGAGATTTTAGAGATGTCTTTCATGAATCTTCTGTAGAATCTCACATGCCCCACGAAAATTCTTATTACCTTCATAGAAGTGGGTGGTGGAAGCTTAGCAATAATATCAATCTTCTCTTAATCCACCTCAATTCCCTTCTCGGAGACCTTATATCCTAAAATAATGCCTTCTTGGACCATGAAGTGGCACTTCTCCTAGTTTAGAACTAGGTTTGTTTCCTCACATCTTGCATGAACTTGCTCCAGATGATCTAAGCAGTCCTCAAATGTATCACCCACGGCTAAGAAGTCATCCAAAAACACTTCAGATAATCTTTAACCATCTCAAAAAATATTGACATCATACAGCGTTGGAACATTGCAGGAGTATTGCAAAGACCAAAAGGCATTCGGCTAAATGCAAATGTCCCATATGGAAAAGTGAATGTGGATTTATCCTTGCCCTCCAATGCAATATTAATTTGGTTGCAACTAAAGTAACCATCAAGGAAGTAGTAATAAGCTCGCCTAGTCAACCAGTCCAACATTTGATCAATGAAGGGCATGGAAAAATAGTATTTATAGGTTGCTGCATTGAGCTTCTGGTAATCTATATAGACACGCCATCCAATGATAGTTTTGGTTGGTATTACATCATTCTTTGAATTCTCAACCACAGTCATGCCTCCCTTCTTGGGCACACACTGTACTGGACTAACCCATGGATCATCAGCAATTGGATAGACTACCCCCATATCCAACCACTTAATAATCTCCTTTTTGACTACTTCCTGCATGGCCTGGTTGAGTCTCCTGTAGTGTTAAACACAGATCTCCTATCCTCCTCCAATTTGATCTTATGCTCACAGATGCCTGCTGGAATTTAACGTATATCATCTATTATCCATTGAATAGCTTTTCTGTACTTCTCTAACATGGATATCAACCTTTTACCTACACATTAGAAAGCAAAGCAGAAATAATAACAGGTAAAGTTTTATTAGGTCCCAAGAATTCATACCTAAGGTGAGTGGTCAACATCTTTAGCTCAAGTTTAGGAGCCTCAATGATAGACGGTTTCACTGGTGGTGTGGCTCTATTCTCCAAGTCCAGAGAGAGTTTATTTGGGGTGTAAATATAAGAACTAATCCATGTTAGGGCATTCACGGTCACCACATAGCCCTTCATGTCTTCCCTATTGAAGTTGACCAAAATTGTAGCCAACACCTTCACCAAAATTGTCCTCCTCTACTTTCAATTCAATTGCCTGCTCCACTGCATCCTCTACCACATTTATCATCGAGATGTTGTGGTAATTGTTTGGTAAGGACATTACTTTGATAGCTTGAAAGGTAACTTCTTTATCATTTACTCAGAATTTAATCTCATTCCTCTTCGAGTCTATTAGTGCTCTTTTGGTTTCTAGAAATGGACATCCTAAAATGATAGGAATCTCTTTGTCCACCACACAATTGAGTATCACAAATTCAACCGATAACATGAAATTTTTGACTTTTACTAGCACATAATCAACAATATCGATGGGTTATTGCATGGACTTATCTTCCATCTACAAACTCATGCTGGTAGGTTTTGGGAGTCCAAGTCTGGGCTGCTTGTATATAGCCAGTGGTATCAAGTTTATGCTAGCACCATTGTCACATAGTGCTTTTTCAAACTCTCTTAACCTGATGGTGAAGGGTATCGTAAATACACCTGGATCACTCTTCTTCTTTACTAGGAAGTGTGAAATGATAGAGCTCACCCTATGGGTAAGATGTACATCTTTATCTTTTGTAGATCTCTTCTTCTTGAGTAGCTACTTCAGATATTTGGCAAAACCAGGCATCTCCTGAAATGCATCCAAGAACGGGATGCTCATTATTAGATGCTTCAACTGATCATAGAACTTCAAACATTGGTGTCCTATATCTTTATCGCCAACTTTTGGGGGAATGGCGAAGGGAATTGAAATGTTTGAACAATCTTCTTAATTTTCCCTTTCTTCGTCTCATCCACTGTTTTAGTGCTTGGGGTTTTATCCTCCACTGTGACATCTTCTTCAGGAACAACTTCTGCTTCTTTTACTTGTTTTTCAATAACATCCTCCTTTTATGTGCTAAGACCACTCCGAGTGGTGATAGCCATACATTGTGAAGTACTACCACCACCCTTTGTATTTGCAATGGTATCACTGGGAAGTTGGACTTTTAACTTTGGGTTTTGCTCTCTGGACAAATCTCAGAACTGCTAATCCAGATTCTGAACTGATGCAGTGTGAGAACTTACCACCTCTGATTCTTCGCCGAAGTGTCTGCCTTTTACTAATTTGCTAAAATTCTTTCTAGCATGCTTTCAATTTTTGATGATCCTTGCTCCTTCTAATTTCCCCTTAGCAGGATGTACGGATTTACACTTCAGTTGCCAAAGTTATGGTTGCCAAAGTTTTTATTTTGGTTGTTGTTATAGTTCCCCTGGTTTTGTTGTTGCAGTTTCCATTGTTGTTGGTTATTATATACCTGCCCTGAATACATTTGCCCTTGCCTCTGCTGACCACTCAGAGTGTTGTTGCTGTAGTTTGCATCTTCAACTTATGTCGCATGTGCTTGAGTATACTCACTCTCCTCAGGAATATAGACCGGTGTTTGTGGAAGAGGTATGCTCTCAATCACATTCACCATTTTAGTCTCATCTTCAGATAGTCTTTTGTAGAGCAACTCAAGGCTAGTGGCAAGCCTTGCAATAGTCTCATTTCTTTCATGGTTCTCCTTGGTTAAATTAGCCAAAGAGGAAGATATATAACCAGCATTTGACCCGCTCGAGTGTTAGGCCTGATTATGAGATGTCAGTCTGTTCATCATTTGAGTGACTCTCGCAAAGGTTTTATCCATAAAGCTCCCTTCAGCAGTATTGTTTGCAACAGATTGAGAGATGGGGTCCAATCCCATATAGAATTTCTCCATCAGTGTGTTATCTAGAAAACCATGGCTTGGGGACATCAGGAGATAGAGCTTGAATCTTTCCCAAGCCTCATATAGTTGCTCCCCTGGTAGCTGCTTGAAGAAGAAGATCTTATCTCTGAGCTCAGCTTTCTTTCTCGGAAGAAACCACTTCTTCATGAATGTGTTCACCAACTCATTCCAGGTGTGAATTGAGTTTGGAGGAAGGTGGTTAAGCTAGGTGCGAGCCTTTCTAGTCAATGAGTATTTGAACAGTCTCATCCTGAATGCCTCATAAAACACATAGTTCTACTTTTAAGTTTGACACACATCTATGAAGTTCTTCAGATGCTCATACGGATTATCATTAGTAGAAATCCGGAATAGTCCCTCAGCCCTTGGCATGGCGTACACTCCCTATTAAATCTTGAATGTGGCCGCATCTAATCTCGGTGGAACAATGGCACTAGCATAGTGAAACTCAAGTACTTTCTCTGCGAACAAATTCACATCCTCATTAAATAATGGATTTTCAACGTTCACGTTCACATTTCCTGGAGGCTGATTGTTCCCTTGATTGCCTTAGTTTCCCATGTTGTTAGCAGCCATAGTTGCATGCAACCAATTCAAAGAATACCAAGTGTGATGGGATAATTAAGGGACACAAAGTAAAGTAAAAATTACTTTAAGAAAATTTCAAGACCGTATTCTCCGGCAATGACGCCAAAATTTGATACGTTCAAATTACACTCTTTAAAAAGTGTAAATGATTGTTATCAAATATAGTAACCCAACGATTAGGCTGGGGTCGAATCCCACAAGGAATAGAATAAGAAATACAATACTTAAAGTTCTTGGTTCACTTCACTTTATGTCAAATCTTATCCCTTAACAAAAGAATAGGATTTTTTGTATTGAAATTTAGACTAATGAAATGTAAATAGTTAAGATTAACAGGGTTTAGGAAATACAGGATTGTTTTACCATATAATAGAATTCCTCTAAAATTTACGAGTGTTAATAATGTCAATCCTAGGTTGTATTCATGTGAACAATGATCAACAAGTTACCAATTATTATCTTCCGATCTAGAATTGGTCTATTCTTCACTTATTTTCCTAAATGAAATGAAGTGCATCAATAAAATGATCAAAATATGTTAAGTAGAATTAGCGTATTCCTACGAAATCCTATTAAACAAGGACTAACTCCTTGAGTTCTTAGTCATTTAATAATTCCCAATCATAATAAGCCCTTCCAGAACCACACTAAGATATGAAGGCATTCAATCAACGTTTGCAACCATTAATTTCTAATAATTCAATTGTCAGCAACTCACCCACAACCTATTCACTCCTATATTAGCACTTTTACCCTAATATTCATTCATTATATGGATTCACAATCCCAAATTTGAGGTTTAGTTACCCATGCTTTAAGAAACATACTTATGAATTCATTGATCACCAAAAATTATTCTTCAAAAAGAACTAAAAGTAGCGCTCAACCCTTGTTCAAAAACCCAAAGCAAAAGTAACGTATTATCCCAAGGAAAGCGTGTACACTATAGACTAAAAAGTGTCTACAAAAATACCCTAGAATTTCTATTTATAGTCTAGTACAAACCAAGTCCTAATTGGTCTAGGAGAAGAAAAACATGTCATCCTGCAGGGATGCAAAAATGATCCGTAATAGCTGGTAATGGTCCGTTCCTTGAACTGTTATAACTATAACTTTAGAGTAGATTTTTGGTCTCTAGAACGGTCAAGGAAACAGACTGTTTCTTCTGAAAATGGTTCGTTATGGTGACCATTGTAACTCTCTTCTATGCTTGAGCTTTTGCTTCTGATGTTGAGTGTAACGGGTGTACCAACGGCTCGTTTCAACTCAAAACGGTCAGTAAGGCTTCTCATTTTTTGACAATCCTCCATCCTTTTACTGAATCAAGTTTATCTTCCTAAAACACAACCAAAGAGCATCAATTTGTACAATACATACTTGAGAACTACAAAACTTCTTCATTAAAAATCATCAAATGTGCCATAAAATCCCAACACATCATGCACTTTCACTTACTAGATCGGAGCTTTTCCTTTCTGGGAAGTCTCCGACTGCTGCCACGCTATCAAGATCATAATCTACTCGTTAAAATATGACCAACAATACCCATATTGAAATTTTACAATTCAGGCCGATAGTCAGGTGGAAATTCCCCCATGGGACCCATATGCAAATGTCAAAAATGAAACTAGGGAACATGTCCCTTGTGGGACAAGTAGCACGTGCCCAAATTATTTAGAAAAAACAGGCTCAAAATTGATCCCAAACAGCCCCCAAACCAAAGAAACAAAACAAGAATAGAAATGGAAGAATTCATGGAATTGAGGGTCGGAAACTTACTGTCTAAAGGCAAAAAATCAAACCCAAACAAGAATTAACTGTACCCAAGTAATAACATTAGTTCCCTTAGAGAAATATGGAGCTCAAGCTCTCAACAATGGAGGATTTTCAGGTTGAATGATTTAAAAATGAAGAGGATGAATTTATATACTGTTAGGGGTTCTTCATCACGATCGCGAAGGACCCCCATGTAGTGCAATGACCACGCAGGCTAGAACAGCATGATCGTGATGGTCCAACCACGTGGTCGCGTAGAACAAGAGGATGCTAGGCCCGCAACCCCTTTATCTTGATGGCGAGAAAAGCCTCGCGATTGCGATGATCAAAAAGTTAGACCATCGCGATTGCAATGGTCTTCATCGTGATCACGAAGAACAACTTCAGCTGCACCAGCAACTGAAAATAAGTAGTTTCCACGAGGCACAAATTGCTTGAATGGACCCTCGGGATTCATCCGGGATCCCACGCAAGCAAACAAACTATGGTACCCTAAAAAAAACATTCCAAACTCGACAAAATTCCCAATGAAGATTGTTTCAACAAAAATGGGCCCCACACCCAAAACCAACTTTTAGTCAAAAGTAACCCGATAGCTCAAAATGAGTTCAGAAGCCTCGAGATCTGAACCAAAGGTCCCACTAGGGAAAGTTAATATTTCAGAGCTAACAATACTGACTGAATTTTCATCAGAGGTCGTCTTCTCCGAATATTGACCAAATTCAACTCTTTAAACTTTAAGAGTGTTAAAATAGGAAAATGGGCTTAAAACACAAACTAACTGCCCAAAAACTAAACCGTAAGCTTCAACAAGTCATAAATGACCTGTAGTCATTATGGAAAAATGCAAAACACAAAAAATGCACGAAAATGAAAAAATAACATAAAGGGTCATTACAAGAGGAGAGTAATGAGTTTGCTTGTCCATATCATTTTTTGTTGCTCCATTCTATAAATGTCAATAATAGATGAGATTTCCACCAATTTTAGCTTAAATAATTTTCAACCCACTCAAATTCAATCCAACCCATCTATTTGACACTCCTAATTAATTATATAGTTTCTTTTTTCTTTCTCACTTCAAAAATTTCTTAATCTTTGAAGAAGGCCTCCTTCCGGGGGTCTTTCAAATAAAAAACATCTTGATTGTGATAAGGTTAAGCAAACCTATACATTCCCATTTCAAGGTTCAAATTAGTCCCTTAAATTTGAGATATAAATTATATATACATCCTCAGGGATCTTTCACTTTCTCATCAACTTTTCAAGCATTCAAACAGAAACAAGATCCTCACCCTCTCCTATCCAAGGTCTGGTGCAAGGAAATACCTTTCAAAATTTCTTTCGTGGAATGGATTAAAAGGAAACATCCTATCGATGAGAGGGAAATCAAGTAGCAGACATCTTAACTAAACATGCTATCTCTCTGGATAACGAAGGAATTTTACTAAAATGAGGTTGAACTTCCCAGAGACACGAGAGGTAATATTAGAATGGACAGACTTCATATTCCTTCTTTCATAATAAAAGCAAAGAAAAAATTAGGTTGGCAATTTGACCCTTTTGGAGAAAATAGATAGCAAACTTAAAGAACAGAGGCTCAAAGTTAAAAGAATTGGATATGTGCCAATATCTCAGCTTTGTTTGTATATTAATTTAATGCAAAGTACTGCCTTTATATAGGCTTAGAAATAAACACACCACTAAGCCACTAAGTTGACCACTACTACCATAAATTAAGCAACAACTAACTAACAATAGTAAACTAAAAAAGTATTGCACCATGACATGCTAACAGCCCAAGAATATAGGACACTACTAACAAATTAAATTGACCAGGTCATACTTTGAATCAGTCTTCAATACTCCCCCTTGATTCAAATTTACAGACATCAAGCAATGCCCTTAAATAGATAAACTTGTCTGTTGCTAATGACTTTGTCAGTATATCAGCTAATTGCTTATGAGTGTTTCAATGCTTCAATTTAATCTCCTTCTTCGCAACCAAATCACGAATGAAATGGAAGCGAACATCAATATGCTTAGTTCTTCTGTGAATACTTGGATTCTTTGTCATGGAGATTGATACTTTGTTGTCACGGTATATCATTATTGCACTTTCTTGCTTATGCTGAAGTTCTGCTAACATCCTTCTTTGACAGATGGATTGGTAAGTGGCTGAAGTAGCTACAATGTACTTATCTTCAGAGGTGGACAAGGTTGTTGTAGCTTGATTCTTTAAGCTCCAATTTATTACTCCTTTCCCAAGAGTAAAAACATGTGCTGAAATGCTCCGTCTATCATCCAATGAACCAGCATAGTCACTATCAGTAAACCCACACAATTTGAGATTGGAAACTTGTGAGTACCAAATTCCATAGTCCATAGTTCCAGTGATATAATGCAAAACTCTTTTTGCTTCTCCAATATGAACCTTTGAAGGTTGTTGCATAAACCAGAAAATGATACCAACAGAGAATGCAATATTGGGTTAAATAAATTAAACCTCCAACAAGGCTTCTAAAAGTTCTAGCATCATCCATCTCTGCTTCATCATTAAGATGCAATTTTTCACCAACACTTGTAGGTGTAGTTTCAAGCTTGCAATTAATCAAACCAAATTTGATGAGAAGGTCCCTGTCATATTTCCTTTGTGAAAGAAATATTCCATCTTCAGCTTGATGCGCTTGAAGGCTAAGAAAATAATGTAATAATCCCATATCCGAAATCTCAAACTCATTCATCATTTGGGACTTAAATTCATCCACAAGAGAAATAGAAAAGCTAGTGTAAATTATATCATCAACATAAATGCAAAAAATGATGAAATTATTACCTTCCTTCTTTACATATAGCGTAGGTTCATTCTCACTTCTCATGTATTTTTTTTGAAAATTCCCATTAATTTAGCTAGACCACGCTCGAGGGGCTTGCTTCAAACCATACAATGCCTTTTTTAGCTTGAAAACCTTTGTTTCATCGCCCTTCTTAATGAAACCTTCTTATTGTGCTACGTAGACCTCTTCTTATAAGTCTTCATTGAGAAATGCTGACTTGATATCAAATATATAAACTATCCATTGTGACTGTGCAACCAATGCTAGAACAAGTCTCATAGTTTCAAACCGAGTGACTGGAGAAAATGTTTCTTAAAAATCAAAACCATATTGATGTGCATATACTTTTGTCACAAAGCGAGCTTTATGCTTCTGTAAGTTCCCATCCGTTGCAAACTTTGTCTTGAACACCCACTTCAAGCCAATTGCATTTTTGCCTTCTGGTAATTCCACCATCTCCCATGTGCCATTCTTTTTGATAGATTTTATCTCTTCTGACATTTCTCTCCGCCACTCTTTCTTTTCAGCTACTTCTCCATAATGTGTAGGATCTGAAACAACAAAATAAAGTTAACACGTTGTATACATGTCATTAGCATACTTGGGGTTTGGCTTTGTATTCTTGTTGATCTTCTCAATGGAATTGGCTCATCCGAAAACTCTTCAAGAGTTGTAGATGAAGAGTTTCTTCTCGGTGAAGTTGAAGAAGATGAATCTGGAGAAGTTGTAGAAGAACCAACTGTTGTAGCTGTAGGAGTTGGTTGTTGAATTCCATCAATAGTGATTCCAGTAGGAATAGGAATCTATTTTTTCCTCTTCTCATTGTTTCCACTCCAATTCTAGCTTGCCATTTCATCAAATACTACATCCTTTCTAACTAAAATCTTGCTACTAAGAGGGTTATACAATCTATATGGTTTGGATTGTGTACAATAACAAATAAAAATGTATTTTTGTAGATTTTTCATCCAACTTATGACGAAATTGGGAATATACCAAAGCATAAGAAATACAACCAAAAATTCTTAAATATTTTACAGATGGTTTTCTACCCTTCCAAGCTTCAAATGGAGTTTGATTCATAACATATTTTGTGGGAGAAAGACTCAGTAAATGGATTGATGTCGCCACAGCTTCAGCCTAAAAATAATTTGGAAGTCCCTTCACTTGTAGCATGCTTCTTGCCATCTCCACAATAGTGCAATATTTTTGCTCAGCGATGCCATTTTTCTCTGGAGTATAAGGTGTGGTCAGCTCCCTATGGATGCCACTTTCTTCACAAAAGATATTAAACTCCTTGAAAAAAAATTTGCCACCTCTGTTAGTGTGAAAAGTTTTGATGCACAGACCACTTTGCTTCTCAACCTTGACTTTGAAGTGCTTGAATTTCTGAAAGGTTTCTGATTTGCTTTCCAAAAAATAGACCTAACTCATGCGACTAAAATCGTCAGCATAGGTAGAAAATAATGACTCCCAACAAAAGATGTAGTATGCATAGGTCCACATAAATCAGTATTTATTAATTCAAGACACTTTGAAGCCCTCAAAGCCTTTCCAACAGGAAAAAGACTTTCTAGATTGTTTTTCATAAATGCACCCTTCACACAATTCAATAGAATCAATTTTAGGTAGTCCAAGAACCATACCTTTGTCAACTAGAAATTTGAATCCCTTTATGTTAAGATGACCATACCTTAAATGCTACAACTTTGAGTCATCCTTTGCACTTGCAGAAAGCACAAAGTTTTCCATATTAGAAACATCCAGCGGAAACATCTTGTTTGGTATCATAGTGATGCAAACCTTTTTGACTGACTTCTTGTTTGTAATGACAGAAGCATCATCATCAGACCAAATAGAATGCCCATCGGTCATTAATTATCCAACACTCAACAAATTGTATCCTAAATCAGGTACAAATTGAACGTTGTCCAGCATTTTTACTTTGTCGTGGCTAGTGTCGACACCCGTGGTGCCTTTTCCTTCAACCTGCATCTCTTTTGTGTTGCCAAGCTGTACCTTTTTCTTTTGATTCTCGTCAAGCTCCCGAAATAAAGATTTGGCACCTGTCATATGATTTGAACAACCACTATCTACAAACCATAAATCACTTGGCTTATGGTTAGTATCAATGCAAGCCATAAAGAGATAATTCTCTTCCCCGTTTTCTGCTACTGCAAAATTTATTTTCTGGTCTTTATACTAGAAATTAGCCTTTATATGCCCGTAGTGCTGGAAATAGTGACATTGAATGTCATTCTTTGTGTTACCTTGCTCGTTGGACTGCATGTGCCCATCATTCCTTCCTTTTCCTCTTCCATAACCATGACCTCGACCACCACGGAATCCTCCTCTTCCTCGACATCTGCTTGCTGGACCATTATTTTCTCCATATTAAGTGACTGCGTCTTTCATTTGGAATGCCTTCTCTTCATTCTCTTCTATAGATCGATTGAGTCTCACCGCATAAGCTTGAACAAATCCCATCAGTTCATCTAAGGAAAAAATGGATAGATCCTTAGACTCTTCTATAGCAGCAACTACATGATCAAATTTGGGGTCAAGCTTCACAGTATCTTTTTCACAATGGTCTGATCAGTAATTTTTTACACCATAGGATCACATTTTGCTGACAATTGCCACTCTCTGGACAGAAAATCAGCAATGGATTCTCCACTTTTCATCATCAAGGATTCAAAGTCACGTCGATGTGATTGCAATCTGACCATAATGACCTTTGAAACACCTTCTGCAGAATGGACCAAGATTGCTTTGATGTGGTTGCGGCTGAGATCCGTGAAAAGTTGCTATCATGGACAACCTACTGGATAAACACCAGTTCCTTAGCATCTTTTTTATTATTGTCGAGCAGTCTATTTCATTGTCAGGATTTGGAAATCCTCGTTCTACCAAGTCTCAAAGATCTTGATATTTGAGTATAGTTTTTATACGAATACTCCAGAATTCGAAGTTTTCTCCCTTGAAGACAAAAATGAGTGGTTGTGCCACACTCAATGCATTGCCATTAGTTGTCATGGCTCTTGATACCAGAAGATGTTGGAGAAAATAGACAGCAAACTTAAAGAATAGAGGCTCAAAGTTAAAAGAACTGGATATGTGCTGAAATCTCAGCTTTTTCTGTATATTAACTCTAAGCAAAGTACTGCCTTTATATAGGCTTACAACCAAAGACACCACTAAGCCACTAAGTTGACTACTACTACCATTAATTAAGCAACAACTAACCAACAACAATAAACTAAAAAAGTACTGCACCACGACTTGCTAACAGCCCAAGAATATAGGACACTACTAACAAATTAAATTGACCAGGTCATACTTTGAATCAGTCTTCAATAGACCCACCTTGAGCAAAATTGTACTGTCTTACGAGCTGGAGACCTTCTTCAGCCTCATATATCAAAACATGTGATTATTCAAGAGTCAAGGAGATGCCTCTAGACATCTTAGAGACCACTGCTTCAAGTTATCATTAAGCTTTATGGAAGAGATCATCATCATCTTCCCTATAGTTCAAAGGCTCTTGTTAGAATTTTGGAAGCTTAATTTTTTGTGCAACTGCAAGTTGTATTTTTTGGAGGTTTGGTTTTATGTCCCCCTACTTATAATTCAAATCCTCCACCACCATGGAAGGTGAAAGCTCGGGAGAATGGCTTCAAAAAAGAATGTTCTCCTTAAAACCAAAGACTTCTTTTTTTAATTAATTAATACTCATTAATGTTATAATTTACATTATAAAGTCACATTTATTTGTTATAGTAGGTAAATTTTCTTGAGTGTACCTAATATATGGCTGGTTAATTATGTTTAAAAATAAATTTATTCAAAACAAACAAGTCTATTGCATTTTCCCCCCTTGATGTATGTATGTTTTCTTTTGTGATTTGCACCCTATCTCTTTATCTTCTTACAAAATTATGAAATCACTCTTTTTAAAAAAAAAATCAAGAGGGCAAATTGAAATACAAATAATAAAAAAGACACAAAATTCGAAAAAAGCTCAATAAAAAATATTGTTGAGCTCTTTTTAATTTTGTGCCATTTTTGTTCTTTTATTATTTCTATTCCAATTTTACCATCGTGGGAAATTTTAAAAAAGAGTGATTTCATTATTTTTACAAAAAAATAAAAAGGTTGGGGTGCAAAGTATAAAAAATAAAAAAACATGATGCAAATCAATATCAAAGACATACGTTAAGGATGCAAATAGAAAAAAATAAACTTCGATATCATTGTGAAACAATCTAAATAGGATAGGTCAAAAGTGTAGTCTACTACACTAATTAATACTTGACGTTGTTTCGAGAACCTTTTATTTAACTGAACCATTTCTTTAACAATCACACTATTTTTCAAGCAAATTAGAACTCATCTTCTTCCCTGAAAGAAATTATCAATCACGGCTAACCCTTTCTTCAAAGTTCAATTGGATATGGACAATCATCAGCCTCCACTTGCACCGCAATCATCGCCAACACAACAACATGTTAATTTTTTTAGAATTTTATAAAATAGAAATTGTCATACTTTTATTGATTGAAAGATTATGTCTTATGATGAAATGGTACATACTTTTATCCTAAGTTTTTTCCTTCTAAACTCTGAATTGTTGTTTGCAATGTGAGAAAATGAATAAAAATTTTGTTTCAATTAATGTTTTTTTACTTTTATTTTTAATTTTTCTAAAAGTAATACTTATCCCTTTTAAAGATGACAAGATTTAAAGGTTTCATTTTCTTTCATAAATTATGTATTCAATCAAATTAAGACACACAAATGGATTATTTTTTAATAAAAAATGAGATTTCTTGCCCTTTTACAATTTGAATAGAAGAAAATGACTTTTTCAGATTTCTTGAATGTAAAAATGAAGGTCTCTTGTAAAAAGACCATAAACTAATAAAAAAAAGAATTTGCAAAAAGCCAAAAAATCATTTTCCTTTTTTTTTTTTGAAAAAAAAAATTCTCCAAAACAATATTGTCCAAATTTCATCTCCAAATAGAATTTTTGCACTTCACCAAAATTATTTGATTTAGTACTTCCATAATTGAAAATTTTCCATGCTATAATTGATATATGTTAGGATTTCAGAAGAATCCACTAAGCCTATATTTGCATTAATTCTATCTGTATCCAATCATTTGGCAACAGGTTTATTTACACTCATTCTTGATCGTTCAGCAACCCAAGGTGATGTTAAGACCAACAATGCTAATTCTCTCAGTCGTATCAATGCACAAATGTTTAACTCCCCATGTGTTTCAACTACATTGACAGAAACTATCATGGCTAGGGCTACTCAAAGGTGGGTGGATAGTAACAAAAAAGATGGTGAAGAATTCAGTTGTACTACTGCTAGTATTGGGAATAAGAGGAATGTCACGACCCGATTTCTCAGGTCATGATGGCACCTACAATCCCCCAGTAGGTAAACTAATTCCCGTAGTTCAGAATGGTTAGTAATGGGCTACTACCAAACCAATTCATACAATAAGCAGAAAGTAAGCGGACGAAGAATAAAAAGTAAGACAACGCGGAAGCAATTTACCCGAATATATACATAATGAAACTACACCAACCCCAAGACTTGGTATCGACAGTACAGAAGTTTCTAATAGAATACAAGTGCTAGAAGTAACAAAATGATAAGTACAACTATCTCCAAATATACAAAGAGTAACAGTACAAAAGATGAGATGTGGTCAAGCCCTGACCGCCACGCGCTCACCCTAGTCTCGAATATCCACAAAATCTGCACGAGTCTCCAACGCGACCAACGGCGAGAACTCAACCAATATCTGCACAGAAAGTGTAGAAGTGTAGTATGAGCACCAAAAAAATGGGTACTCAGTAGGCATCATCGGCCGACTGAGCGCATATAAAATATAAAAGTAGTAAGTAACAGATAGAAAGAAATCAGTCACTGGAGCAATAAAGGAAGCACAAGGAGCTAGCACAGAGAGTAGAAAACCAAAAGCTACAAGTAAAACATGCTAGCATAGAAAATATAATTACCCAGAATCACAGGTGAAGGAAAGAAGAACGCACCTGGAGTCCTTGCACAATAATATAAGTAAGTAGAGAGAGAGAGTTGAGAAAATGGCGGTATACCGGTAACCTCAAGTAAAAGGAAAAGACGAAAAGCAGTCTAACATACTCAAAATGGAATCAACAAGTATAAGGAAATCATAACACCAATCCAATCACATGATAGCATAACCAGGGAATCACCTCACAAGTACAACCCTAGGATAAAATAACTAGACCTCAATAACCGAGAGATACCACTCAACTTCCCACAAGAATAGCACCAGAATCTCACACTCTGCTCTGAAGGCCACACAAAAGTGCCTCAATAAGATAGGACTCCTTAGCCCTCTCAATAATCAGACATCCCACAATCGAAGCCTCAACAGGTTAACCATCACTAATCCTTTGTTAACAAACTGCCAAGACCAGCTCTAAATAAAAACAGGAGTAAATATAGTCTACCTACAGTCCCAACGGCCACCCATACAACCGAGGAACGCAATCAAGTGAAAACAAACCCTCCAGCATCCCATACTACCGGAGCGTACAATCAACAAACAGCAAACAAAGGTGGAGCCTTAAACAATGAACGATATAATGCATGAAGATCTCAGTTGAAATGGTATCTCTGCATGTACCTCCTCTAGTGTCGATCGGGTTCAGCAGGTAGGTCCCATAGAAGGACACTGCACGTATAACTCTAATCTGCCATATACCCTCCCTCCGTCATACGCAGCTTGAAGCCCCAGGTCCGGAGCGACAAGGTCCATGAGGTCCCGAACCCCATACTAAAACTCAGTATCAAGACATGTCATCCGGAAGTAAGTTCGAGATCAAGATAGAAACCCAGTCTCGAATATACATGCCCAGACCCTGTCCAGGATTAAAGTAGTAGAAAATACCTCAGAACCCCCTCCAAGGGTGCCCGAGCGTAACTAGGTCTAAAACTGTAGTAAATCAAGTCTAGTGCTCCACCCGGCAGAGACTAGTATCAGTAATAAAATCAAGTCTGGTGCTCTGTCCAACAGAGACTAATACCAGTAATAAAATCAGTGCAAAAACATCAAAATATCCCCTTTTCTATCATCAACAGTACCAAAAATGGGCCCCCAGGGCCATGCAAATTTAGGAAAACTATCGGTAGTGGTTCACAACAAAAATTGTAGTAAAACATCCAGGGGAAAACCTTTTTCATGGATGATATGCTCGCACACAAATATAAAAGTAGCCCAATGGCTCACAACAACTCCTATCATCCCTGCACAGGCCCAGCGTCTACTCAGCAGACATAACCAGCCTAAAAGGATCATCTCTACGTTCGGGACTCGAGGACATTCCCTAAATAACCCACCATCTATGTTCCAGAGTCAATACAAGGCCACACAGGACCACAAAGGTAATATACATAACTACACGAATACTACAAACAACGTATGAATTAAACGGACGAACAGGGCAGACAAGGTCTGGGGTACCAACCTATAACAACCCACCCAAGGATGTTAATTAATGCAGTTATAGCCTATATACGCAGAGTCTAAGTAGGGAAAGCCATAACCTACTTGTCATCTGATGACTAGATGTGGGAACGACATCGTCTAGGATCGAACTGCTCTGGGAAGCTCTGAATCACAAAAAAAATACTTTCAACTGAAGCCCCAAAGGCGTCTCTATGAAGCCTAACCAACCAAGGTAATGAAACAATTGCTAGAATCGACATAGCTGCAAGAACGAGCCAAAGCCAATTGATAAAGTGTTAATGTCACACTCGCGACCAGCCAACTCCAAAGTATAAAATGAGGCCAATAAAAATAGTAAATGGCGGCTAAATCCAACAATAATATGTTAACCACATCTCAAAGGAGCGACGAGCTACCGAGGCACTATTTCAAGGCGTACTTCATGTTGTCCGATCCAATCACTATCGTATGCGATCCCAATAAGAATCGCACAATCTTCCTAATTCCTCCAGCACCTTACCACAACCAGTACACCACAACAATAACCAAACATAATAAGATAAAGGGGCTATCCAAAGCCACAATATCCAAAACACCACTTCGTGGCTCGAAAAGCTGTAAAAAAAGATACTGGAACCTGTAATACGAAGGAGGATCATAGGGGAGAGATTTCCTGGACAAAAATATTCAATATCCCAAGCTAAATAACTTACCTCCTTGCAGGAACAACAAACAAATCCAACTCCAACAACAAACTACTACAAGTTATCGGAAAATATAACTTTTCCTGACTAGAAGCTTAGAATCTCGATTTAACAAATAGATAAGTGTACGGGATCCTTACCTTGCCAATATAACTCCATAGTTACTGCCAAATACTGGATAAACATATGCTAGATCTTTGCATCAACACCCACGAAGATACGCCATGAAAACAACGGGACAAACTACACCAAAATGACGAGCTCGCGACATAGAGCAACTTCCGTTAAACTTCCGAATTGAAAGCATTAAGGTCCATGGATTATTTAGGGACTTTCCCTCTGATTTTCAGTAGATTTTGGGTGAAAAGTATGAGTTAAAACAAAGGAGAAATCAGCTTTTATAAAGCTAAACCGACTTGGGATGGGGGGCCTACCTTGACATGCCTGCTTGTGCAGTCTTACAAAAATGTGAATATCTCTCTATTCAGAAGTCGTATGGATAAACGGTTTAGTGAGTTGGAAACTAGACTTGTAGACCTTCGATTTAGTATATTGGGGGACCACTAATTATTTATATATTGGGAGAAAAACCCCAAGATATTTAACCCAAATTTAAGGAGAACTCCTTAAAGGAATTTACAATAACTCTTTCTGACTTTTGTTTCGCAACTTGCTTGACTTCAAAACTTATCATACGACCATTTTGCGATTATAATACCTCATAACACATCCTTCTTAGTATATTAGACACTATTAGTCTTACCCCGAAGGTACGGGTTAATTTAAACCTTCCAAACGGGCGAGGTGTTACACGAGGCATTTCTTTAACTCGAACTTTTGTGTAAGGGATTCCTTTGACCTAGAATCTTGGTTTAATTCTCCGATATTACCAAGAATGTTGACTAAAGTCAACGATTTTCAAAGTTGAAGCTCTAAAATGAGGAACGACCATAAAGCCCAAACAAAAGGCTCGGGTACCGAACTACCGGTCCCGACAAGCCATAAATGACTTGGGGCCACTACAAGTAAGTTCTAATGGTACAAGAAAGGCAAAAATGCGTACATGACCGGAAGGGTCATTACATCATCCACTACTAAAAAAGTTTTTTGTTCCCGAAAGTCAGGAAAGAAGAAAACACTAGAGATTTAAGAACAACGAATACAACGCCCGCACTACTCTCTCGGACAACCCGGGTATCCTCCACGACCGGACGACACCCAACAGAATAGAACCAAAGAAAGCAACCAAGCCTTAATTTCTTACTAGCCAAGCTAGATTTCAACCTCCAAAGATCTGCCAACCCAAACTGAACCTCGAGAATCTCAACCAAATAGAACCGACACAACACCGAAACCAGAGCACCAAGGCGATCAACACACAGAACTCGAATCGTCAAAACCATACCAAGTTTACAAGAAAATCCATCAACCCAAAACTCTAAATCATGAACCCGCTGTTTCGCAAAACCCTTTTTTATTCTGAACTGAATCCTTTAGCACCACAAACAGGTAGTTGCATATAAGTGGAACACCCAAACTACCCTCGAAGCATCAACTGACACACCGGAGACCCAAAGTTCCTGCTTATACTTTACCACGAACGAAGTCACCCATTTTATTCAAACTCATTTCAAGCCAAGATATAGGTTACTAGCCTTTGCTATCCAAGATAACAACCCGTAGCATATGATAGAAAACTAAAGTTACCTGCCCTGACTGACCATCAACCAACTAACAAACACTTTTGCTAACATCAAACTCGCTAGCTCAACCTAACAGAACAACCTATCTGAACCCTACTGAAGTTTGCACACCAGGGTTAGGAAAGGCATGAAAGAACACCCTGTGTTGATGGAGAAACTTCCAAACTGTAGAACGAACAAAGTCAACCTTACTGAACCGTGCCAAGTCTGAATCAACTAAAAGTGAATGAACCAGGTCAACCTACCCAAAAGACCCAAACCAAAACCACGATCCTGTAAGAAGTGTGGTAAGCCTACCACGAAGTCTGTAACCATGAGCCAAGCTCCCAACTCTAGAAAACATTGTTGCTACTCCAAACACTCGAACACCATTTGGATGTGAAATCTCCTTACGAATATCACCTCAAGAAGAAGTCCACCGTGCCACAATATCAAGCCCAAACACCCCGAAGGCAAAGGAAAAAGGTGCCTGGGGTTAAAAGTTACCATCTAGCCATAGAAATTTTTGCATATACTTTCAACTCATTCCTTTGGCTCGAATCAACCGCTCTACTGGTTCTGCATACAACAAACCACTTTGAAGCATATATCATAATGAACTTCTAGTCCATACTGGCCGAGTCTAACAAGCACTGGAACCCCACTTAAATAACAACTCTGGAGGAATCAATTAAACAAGCTTTCAAATCCTCGGCAAACGAATGGCATTTACTAGTCTCTACGTATCATCAGAACTCAAAATAGCCTCGCTAGTCTCAACCCGCACAAGCTGACCACATAAATCATACACCATTGTTGAAGCTCAAACTTACGCCGCTGAGTCTCTCCAACCATGGTAGAAGGACCTTGTACTAACTGGAACACTGTTGAAATCTGGAATATCCCGCCTCTTGCAGAGGTTAGCCAAGGACTAGGTGTCCAAGGCCAATAGCCAAGAACTACGATCAAGATTTATTCCAACTGGAGCTGGGGATAAAACAAAACACCCAACGGACCAGGAACTGGAGGAGACTATGGGAACAACCCACATACCTGCCAACCTCCTAAACTAATCAACAAAGAGGGTCGACTCTAGACACTCGGGAGGCCAAACTAATCTATGCACACTAGCATAACTAATATCTCCAAACTAAGGCAAAATCTCAACTCCGGCCCAACTACCGGTAATACACCGAACCATCACATGAATCTCTAGCCACACTAGATAACGTCCTAGGTAACAACTATCTAGGACCGCTAGAAAGGAAGACTTAAAGCAAGCCTAGAACCACAACAAACAGGAAGCGAGCTCTACAAAGCCTACTCACAAGCTACAACTCTGGGTAAAACACCTCACAGGGATAACTCACCCCCATCCACTACTAAAGAATAAACTACCAATAAAATAGCACATTGATGCTATAATTCAGGTAGCCAAACACTAAACAAGTAGCAGGTAGGCATGTAAGAAATTACATGACATAAGGGATAGAATCGCAACACGAGCGAGACTAACACAAGTCAAAGGTAGCAAAGGCCTGACCTGGAGCAACGGTCTCAGGAACCTCTACCTGTGACCCACAAAGAAGAGCATCAAGCTGACGAGATCTAACTATAGACTGAGTGGTCGAAACTGAAGGCCCAACCGACCCACGCTATGGACAAGCTCTATAAAGGTGACCAATATCTCCACAATGATAACAACTAGGCTGTCTGAGATATATAATCGTGGGGCAATTCCTAGTAAAGTTCCCACTCTCACCACATCGAAAATAGCCTCTACCAGATGAAGTGCGATGGGAAAATTTCACCACGTACTCTAATACCGAGAGACAACCCTGCTTAAGAACTAGAAGCTCAACCCTAACTGAAGCACCACTCGCAGAACCAGGTTCTGAAACACTCATCGGAGGACTCAGAGTCCTAGCCACGGTGTCCTGATGTGCTGAGGTCTCTATAAATCCAATTGGAGGCTGGGCTGACCCCACACCCCTTATCTAGTGCGGTAAACCCTCACTCTGAAATCCTGGCACTGACGAAGCACTGAAGCAACAGGCACAGAAGCCTCAGCACCAACGCCTATCGTACTCGTCTGAGCCATCTGAGAATGAATGAACAACCAAAGTTTTAAAAGTCAATAAAGCCAGGAACGCACGATAAGGAGTCAAGAAGATGAAACTTTTCCTAACAATGCCCAGTAGCCCCCCGCAGATAAGATACGGACGTCATCGTACTGATTCGCGAGACTCTACTTAGACACTTGCTTCTGTACCACGACATCGGTGAACCTAGAGCTCTAATACAGAGCTGTCACGACCCGATTTCTCAGGTCATGATGGCACCTACAACCCCCAGTAGGCGAATCAATTCTTGTAAACCAGAATGGTTAGTAATAGGCTACTACCAAACCAATACGCACAATAAGCAGAAAGTAAGCGGAAGAAGAATATAAAGAGAAGACAACACGGAAGCAATATACCCAAATATATACATAATGAAACTACACCAACCCCAAGACTTGATATCGACAATACAAGAGCTTCTAATAGAATACAAGTGCTAGAAGTAACAAAATGATAAGTACAACTGTCTCCGAATATACAAAGAGTAACAGTACAAAAGATGAGATGTAGTCAAGCCTCGACCGTCAGGCGCTCACCCTAGTCTCGAATATCCACAAAATCTGCACGAGTCTCCAACACGATCAACGATGAGAACTCAACCAATATCTGCACAGAAAGTGCAGAAGTGTAGTATGAGCACCAAAACAACAGGTACTCAGTAGGCATCATCGGTCTACTGAGCACATATAAGATATAAAAGTAGTAAGTAACAAATAGCAAAAAATCAGTCACTGGAGCAATAAAGGAAGCACAAGAAGCTAGAACAGAGAGTAGACAACCAAAAGTAACAAGTAAAACATGCTAGCATAGAAAATATAATTACCCAGAATCACAGGTGAAGGAAATAAGAATGCACCTGTAGTCCTTGCACAGTAATATAAGTAAGTAGAGAGAGAGAGTTGAGAAAATGGCGGTATACCGGTAACCTCAAGAAAAAGGAAAAGATGGAAAGCAATCTAACATACTCAAAATAGAATCAACAAGTATAAGTAAATCATAACACCAATCCAATCACATGATAGCATAACCAGGGAATCACCTCACAAGTACAACCCTAGGATGAAATAACTAGACCACAATAATCGATAGGTACCACTCAACTTTCCACAAGAATAGAACCAGAATCTCACACTCTGCTCAGAAGGCCACACAAAAGTGCCTCAATAAGATAGGACTCCCTAGACCTCTCAATAATCATACATCCCATAATCAAAGCCTCAACAGGTTAACCATCACTAATCCTTCGCTAACCAAGTGCCAAGACAAGCTCTAAATAAAGACAGGAGTAAATATAGTCTACCTACAGTTCCAATGGCCACCCAGACAGCCAAGGAATGCAATCAAGTGAAAGCAAACCCTCTGGCATCCCATACTACCAGAGCGTACAATCAACAAACAGCAAACAAGGGTGGAGCCTCAAACAATGAATGATATGATGCATAAAGATCTCAAGTGAAATGATATCTCTGTATGTACCTCCTCTGGTGCCGATGGGGACCCAGTAGGTTAGTTCCATGGAAGTACCTTGCCTGTATACCTCTACTCCACCGTATACCCTCCCTCTGGCACACGTAGCCCAAAGCCCCAGGCCTAGAGCGGAAAGGTCCATGGAGGTCCCAGACCCCATACCAAAACTCAATATCAAGACATGTCATCCGGAAGTAAGTTCAGATCAAGATAGAGACCCAGTCTCGAATATGCATGCCCAGATCTAGTCCAGGACTAAAGTAGTAGAAAATGACTTAAAACCCTTCCAAAGGTGCCCGGGCGTAACCGGGTCTAAAACTGTAGTTAATCAAGCCTAGTGCTCCACCCGGTAGAGACTAGTATCAGTAATAAAATCAAGTCTGGTGCTCTTCCCGGTAGAGACTAATACCAGTAATAAAATTAGTGCAAAAACATCCAAAAATCCCCTTTTCTATAATCAATAGTACCAAAAATGGGCCCCCGGGGCCATGCAAATTTAGGAAAACTGTCGGTAGTGGTTCGCAAACAAAATTGTAGTAAAACATGCAAGGGAAAACCTTTTTCATGGATAATATGCTCGCACACAAATATAAAAGTAGCCCAACGACTCACAACAACTCCGATCAGCCCTGCACAGGCCCAGCAGCTACTCAGCAGACATGACCAGCCTATAAGGATCATCTCTATGTCCGGGACTCGCGGACATTCCCTAAATAACCTACCATCTATGTTCCAGAGTTAATACAAGGCCACACAGGACCTCAAAGATAATATACAATACTATGCAAATACTACAAATAACGTATGAATTAAACGGACGAACAGGGCAGACAAGGTCTGGGGTACCAACCCACAACAACCCACCCAAGGAAGTTAATTAATGCAGTTATAGCCTATATACGCAGAGTCTAGGTAGGAAAAGCCATAACCTACCTGTCATTTGATGACTAGCTGTGGGAACGGTATCGTCTAGGCTCAAACTGCTCTGGGAAGCTCTAAATCACAAAACAAAATACTTTCAACTGAAGCCCCAAAGGCGTCTCTATGAAGCCTGACCAACCAAAGTAATGAAACATTCTAGAATCGACATGGATGCAAGAACGAGCCATAGCCAATTGATAAGGTGTTAATGTCACACTCAAGACCAGCCAAATCCAAAGTATAAAATGAAGCCAATAAAAATAATAAGTGGCAGATAAATCCAACAACAATATGTTAACCACATCTCAAAGGAGCGACGAGCTACCGAGGCACTACTTCAAGGCGTACTTTATGTTGTTCAATCCAATCACTATCATATGCGATCCCAGTAAGAATTGCACAAACTTCCCAATCCGTAGAGCACCTTACCACAACTAGTACACCACAACAATAACCAAACATAATAAGATAAAGGGGATGCCCAAAGCCACAATATCCAAAACACCACTTCGTGGCTTGGAAAGCTGTAAAAAAGATACTGGAACATGTAATTACGTAGGAGGATCGTAGGAGAGAGATTTTCTGGACAAAAATATTCAGTATCCCAAGCTTAACAAACTGCCTCCTTGCAGGGACAACAAACAGATCCAAGTCCAACAAGAAACTACTACAATTTATCGGAAAATATGACTTTTTGTGACTAGAAGCTTAGAATCTCGATTTAACAAATAGATAAGTGTACGGGATCCTTACCTTGCCAATATAACTCCATATTTACTGCCAAATACTGTATAAACATATGCTATCTCACTGCATCAACACCCACAAAGATACACCATGAATCAATGGGACAAACTACACCAAAACAACGAGCTCGCGACGTAGATCAACTTCCGTTAAATTTCCGAATTGAAAGCATCAAGGTCCATGGATTATTTAGGGACTTTACCTCTAATTTCAGTAGATTTTGGGTGAAAATTATGAGTTAAAACGATGGGGAAATAAGCTTTTATAAAGTTAAACCGACTTGGGATGGGGGCCCACCTTGACGTACCTACTTGTGCAGTCTTACGAAAATATGAATATCTCTCTATTTTGAAGTCGTATGGATGAACGGTTTAGTGTGTTAGAAACTTAACTCATAGTCCTTCGGTTTGGTATATTGGGAGCCCACTAATTATTTATAGATTGGGAGAAACAGCCCAATACATTTAACCCAAATTTAAAGAGAATTTCTTAAAAGAATTTACAATAACTTTTTCCGACTTTTGTTTCACAACTTGCTTGACTTCAAAACTTATCATACGACCATTTTGCGATACATCCTTCTTAGTATATTAGACACTATTAGTCTTACCCCAAAGGTACGGGTTAATTTAAACCTTCCAAAATAGGCGAGGTGTTACACGAGGCATTTCTTTAACTCGAACTTTTGTGTAAGGAATTCCTTTGATATCGAACCTTGGTTTAATTCTTTGATATTACCAAGAATGTTGACTGAAGTCAACGATTTCCAAAGTTGGAGCTCTAAAATGAGGAACGACCATAAAGACCAAACAAACAGCTCGGGCACCGAACTACCGGTCCCGACAAGCCATAAATGACTTGGGGCTGCTACAGGTAAGTTCTAATGGTACAAGAAAGGCGAAAATGCGTACATGACTAGAAGGGTCACTACATCATCCACTACTAAAAAAGACTTTTATCTCCGAAAGTCAGGAAAGAAGAAAACACTAGAGATTTAAGAACAGCGGATACAACGCCCGCACTACTCTCTCGGACAACCTGGGTATAACACCCCGTACCTTTCAAAACCTATGTGACTAAGTAAATATCGACGAAGGTATTTGAGCTCGAGATTGTGAAGGGGTACTTTGGCCTAGAATTTGGAATGGTCAAATGTATATAAGTGTTAAGTTAAATTATAAGGAGGAGGGTTTTTAAAATGAGATAAAACAAGTGAGGTACTTGCTCGACTTATCTAAGCTCTTAGGTGACAAGTAGGTGCATCACCTACCTACGCTAACGAACTAAGTTCGGAGGGCCGATTACGGGCAGCAACACCATGGATTATTAGACCTAATGGTAGCCCAAATGAAGCTTAAAGTTGGCCCATCAAAGCACAACCAAATCTGGCCCAAACAACTACAAAAGGTAGCCACAAATATTGACCACATTTTGACCCAAGAGAAGCCCAAAATCAGCCCCAAAACTTAACCCTTTTGAGGCCCAAGCAAAGGGTAATTTTGGCCCAAGTTTCTTGACCCATTTTGGCCCAAATATACTCAAAAAAAGTCGGCCAAAAAGGTCCCTTTATATAGGCCATTTGCTGATTAATGTTGATCATAAAAAGCTGGAAAATTCTCTCTTATCTCATTTCCTTTTGGCAGCCCTTCTCTCCCTTTAGGGTTCTAAGAAGACCAAGATTAATTGAAGCTTAAGGTGAGTTAAACAACTTGTTATCTTGGTATTAATCTACTACATATAGCTAGGATATCCTATGGTAAGAAATACATGAACTATGGCAGCCCCTTTCTTATGATTTAACACATGGAAATTGTGTAACAATTAAGAGATTTCTTCTTCTGTTGTTGGTGTATGTGTAGGGGGTACTTAAGCTTTTAAAGCATCAATAAAAAGAGGATAAAAACACACCTTCAAGTGTGGTAAGTACTCTGCCCATAATAATATTTTTTTTTTTTTTTTCGGATGAACAATTGTTGTTGAATTGTTGTTAAGAACTCACGGGACGGCGATCGGAAGCCGTGAGTTCAATGTGTTGCTATTGTATTTCGGCATGGTGGGTTGTGTAGGGGATGTTTGATGTGTTTTGTATTATTGGGGGCAGTAGGTTGGTGTGTGTGTGATGTGTATTGGATAAGGGGAGGAAGGTGTGACGATACACCTTTAATTAATGCAAAATACGTAAATCTGCCCGGGAAATGTTTAGCTACTGTTTTGGGAGTGTTGCAGCAGGTTTAAGAGCTAATATTAGCTTCATTATACCCTTGTGTTGTAGATTAACTTAATAAGGGAAAGTGCAAGTTGTGGTAAGCGCAATCTTCGAAAGGAACGAGGTATGTTAAGGCTTCTTTATTCCTTATCGGCATGAATCTAGAAATAGAACTCTAAATCTCCGAAAGAAGGAATTTGAGTATTTTGTTGTAAGAGAGCTGATTTGGTAACTCAACAAGTCTTAAGTAACTAATTTATACATTATGGTGATTCAAGTCGCCTTCTTATAAAAATCCGATTCTTTTTGCACGAAACGTAAGTTATCCTTTTGTCGAGTTTCTTCTTTGTATTGTGATCTCTAATCAAGCTTTAGAAAGTATACAAGGAAAGTTAGAAAGTCAAATCCCCATTTATATGTGTTTGATATGTTGATTCCAACACCTAGTAAGCCAAGGCTAAAGAAGTTATCTAAATGAACCTTCATAAATAACAAGAATAGCTTTGAAGGTCAATCTAGTAATACACTTATTATGTGTGGTTTGCGTGTTAGTGTGCACCAAGGTGCTACTGCCATATTGAGGCTATTATATACATAGTGTGCACCGAGGTGCTACTGCCATATTGAGGCCATTATACACATAGTGTGCACCGAGGTGCTACTGCCATATTGAGGCCATTATATCATAGTGTGCGCCGAGGCGCTACTGCCATATTGAGGCTATTAAATATAGGGTGCGCCGAGGCGCTGTTGTGGTTCAGTGTGGGTTATAAAGAGTGAGTTGTAGCGTGAGTTAAGGCATGTGTTGTGTTCTAAAAATAATAAAGGAGAAAGAGCTTAACGAGTCTTACCAATTACAGTTTACAAGTTTCATATTTTATCTTGTTCAGATTTACTACTTGCGACTTGCTTTTATGCTTCTACCTTACATGCCAGTACATTATTGTCGTACTGACGCCCCATTGCCTGGGGGCGCTGCATTCATGCCTACAGGTCCAGACAGAAACCCAGATAGACCTCTTCAGTAGGAGTTGCGGAGTTCAACCATTTTGGTAAGCTCCATTCTTCCTGGAGCTGACGAGTCAGAGGTCTAGCTTATATTTTGACCAGGTTATGTATATGTACAGCTTATGGGTAGTCCAGGGCCTTGTCCTGGATATGAGATATTTTACTTACTCCTAGAGGCTTGTAGACGTGTATATGTACATCAGTGTTGGGTATGGCCTTGTCGGCCTTGTTATTAGTTATCTACTATGATAATAGCCTTGTTGGCCTTGAGTTGCTTAACTACTATTGAGCTTTCAGTGTTTCAAATTGTAATTCTTAGAGACCTTGTCGGTCTCAGACCCCCAGCAGGTTCAACAGAGATACACTCTATTTTGGCACCCTCGGCCTTTTGGGGCTCCGGGTGTCGGTCATGCCTCCCATGGTTTGGGGCGTGACACTGGGTAGCCTCCACGACCGGATGACACCCAACAGAACAGAACCAAAGAAAGCAACCAAGCCTTAATTTCTTACTAGCCAAGTTAGATTTCAACCTCTAAAGATCTGCCAACCCAAACTGAACCTCGAGAATCTCAACCAAAAAGCAGCAACACAACACCAAAACCAGAGCACCAAGGCGATCAACACACAGAACTCGAATCCTCAAAACCATACCAAGTTTACCAGAAAATCCATCAACCCAAAACTCTAACTCATGAACCCGCTATTCCGCAAAACCCTTTTTTATTCTGAACTGAATCCTTTAGCACCACAAACAGGAAGCTGCATACAAGTCAAACACCCAAACAACCCTCGAAGCATCAACTGACACACCGGAGACCCATCGTTCCCGCATATACTTTACCATGAAAGAAGTCACCCATTTTATTCAAACTCATTTCAACCCAAGATATAGGCTACTAGCCTTTGTAGTCCAAGATAACAACCCGTAGCATATCATTGAAAACTAAAGTTACCTTCCCTGACTGACCATCAACCAACGAACAAACACTTTTGCTAACATCAAACTCGCTAACTGAACCTAACAAAACAACACATCTGAACCCTACTGAAGTTTGCACAACAGGGTTAGGAAAAGCATGAAAGAACACCCTGTGTTGACGGAGAAACTACCAAACTGTAGAACGAACAAAGTCAACCTCACTGAACCGTGCCAAGTCTGAATCAACTGAAAGTGAATGAACCAGGGCAACCTGCCCAAAAGACCCAAACCAAAACCACGATCCTGCAAGAAGTGTTGTAAGCCTACCACGAAGTCTGTAACCATCAGCCAAGCTCCCAACTCTAGAAAACACTGCTGCTACTCCGAACACTCGAACACCATTTGGATGTGAAATCGCCTTACGAATCTCACCTTAGGAAGAAGTCCACCGTGCTACGAATATCAAGCCCAAACACCCCGAAGGCAAAGGAAAAAGGGTCCTGGGGTTCAAAGTTACCATCTATCCATAGAAATTTTTGCATATTCAAATTGACGCCGCTAAGTCTGTCGAACCATGGTAGAAGGACCTCGTACTAACTGGAACACTGCTGAAATCTAGAATATCCCGCTTCTTGCAGAGGTTAGCCAAGGACTAGGTATCCAAGGCCAATAGCCGCATCTGCAACTAAAGTAAAGAAGCTAAGTTGCCCGCATCCACTGCGTCCCGGCACTAGGATGCTATAACCAAATAGAAACTACCATGAACCATCCGATGTAACCTGCCAAGCCATGATTCTGAACCCCAACTTTCAAATCTTCCAACCAAAGCCTTGGTCGAACCCATTTGCTTCCAATGAACCCTTAAGAACCCAAGCCAACTAGGCTTGAATATGCAAGTTGCCAACACCACAGCTGCTACTGAAATAAAAACCAATCGATGGAAAACCCACGGTAATGTGTAGACGGCTGAATCGAATCACCAACATACAATCCCAAAGCAAACCTTCATCGCCACCTCAGGCAACTACTAGGACACATAAACACAAACAAAGAGTCATCTCCCTCCTTTTTCAACTAAACAAAAATCCTTTCTTAGCACATACTAAACCTTACAAATCCTTTCTCGAATAAGAACCTGAAGCCATTACCTTACTTCTCATAGCTACAAATCAAACTCAATAACGCAGAAGAAGAATGGGCCGGATTCCCAACTCACCCAAAATACTTACTAATACAACCCAACCACGAGGTTACGATCAACACTTAGTCAAAAGTGCTAAAGTCAAAACCCAATCACGATGCCAACATCAAGAACTCATCCAAAGAACTACGGTCAGGATTCGTTCCAACTGGAGCTGGGGATACAACAAAACACCTAATGGACCAGGAACTAGAGGAGACTATGGGAACAACCCACATACCTTCCAACCTCCTAAACTAATCAACAAAGAGGGTCGACTCTAGACACTCGGGAGGCCAAACCGATCTATGCACACTAGCACAACCAATATCTCCCAACTAAGGCAAAATCTCAACTCTGGCCCAACTACCAGTAATACACTGAACCATCACACGGATCTCTAGCCACGCTAGATAACGGCCTAGGTAACAACCATTTAGGACCGCTAGAAAGAAAGGCTTAAAGTAAGCCTAGAACTATAAAAAACAGAAAACGAGCTCTACAAAGCCTACTCACAAGCTAAAACTCTGGGTAAAACACCTCACAAGGCTAACTTACCCCCATCCACTACTAAAGAATAAACTACCAATAAAATAACACTACAATCAGGTAGCCAAACACTAAACAAGTAGCAGGTAGGCATGTAAGCAATTATATGACAGAAGGGATAAAATTGTAACACGAGCGGGACTAACACAAGTCGAAGGTAGCAAAGGCCTGACCTGGAGCAATAGTGTCAGGAACCTCTACCTCTGGCCCACGAAGAGAAGCATCAAGCTGACGGGATCTAATTCTGGACTGAGTGGTCAAAACTTAAGGCCCAATCGGCCCTCGCCGGGGACAAGCTCTATAAAGGTGACCAAACTCTCCATAATGATAACAACCAGGTTGTTCGGGATACATAATCATGGGGTAATTCCTAGCAAAGTGCCCATGCTCACCACACTGAAAACAGCCTCTACCAGATGAAGTGTGATGGGAAAATCTCGCCACGTACTCCAATACTGACAGATAACCCTGCTGAAGAAATGGAAGCTCAACCCTAACTGAAGCACCACTCACAGAACCAGGTTCTGAAACACTCACCAGAGGACTCAGATTCCTAGCCACGCTGTCCTGAAGAACTGAGGTCGCTATAAATCCAATCGGAGGTTGGGTTGACCCCACACCCTCTATCTAGTGCGGTAAGCCCTCACTCTGAAGTCCTGACACTGCTGGAAGCACTGCAGCAACAGGCACAGAATCCTCGACACCAACCGCTATCACACTTATCTGAGGCATCTTAGAATGAATGAACAACCAAAGTTTTATAAGTCAATAAAGCCGGGAACGCACAATAAGGAGTCAAAAAGATAAAACTTTTCCTAACAATGCCCTGTATCCCCCCACAGATAGGATACGGATGTCATTGTACCGATCTGTGAGCCTCTACTTAGACACTTGCTTCTGTACCACGACACCGGTGAACCTAGAGCTTTGATATCAAGCTGTCAGGACCCAATATCTCAGGTCATGATGGCACCTACAAACCCCTAGTAGGCGAACCAATTCCCATAGCCCAAAATGGTTAGTAATGGGCTACTACCAAACCAATACGCACAATAAGCAGAAACTAAGCGGAAGAAGAATATAAAGATAAGACAATACGGAAGAAATTTACCCAAATATATACATAATGAAACTACACCAACTCCAAAACATGGTATCGACAGTATAAAAGCTTCTAATAGAATACAAGTGCTAGAAGTAACAAAATGATAAGTACAATTATCTCCGAATATAAAAAGAGTAACAGTACAAAAGATGAGATGTGGTCAAGCCCCGACCATCAGGCGCTCGCCCTAGTCTCAAATATCCACAAAATCTGTATGAGTCTCCAACGCGATCAACGGCGAGAACTCAACCAATATCTGCACAGAAAGTGCAAAAGTGTAGTATGAGCACCAAAACAATAGGTACTCAGTAGGCATCATCGGCCGACTGAGCGCATATAAGATATAAAAGTTGTAAGTAACAGATAGAAAGAAATCAGTCACTGGAGCAATAAAGGAAGCACAAGGATCTAGCACAGAGAGTAGATAACTAAAAGTTACAAGTAAAACATGCTAGCATAGAATATATAATTACCCAGAATCACAGATGAAGGAAAGAAGAACGCACCTGGAGTCCTTGCACAACAATATAAGTAAGTAGAGAGAGATAGTTGATAAAATGGCGGTATACCGATAACCTCAAGTAAAAGGAAAAGACGGAAAGTAGTCAAACATACTCAAAATGGAATCAACAAGTATAAGGAAATCATAACACCAATTCAATCACATGATAGCATAACCAGGGAATCACCTCACAAGTACAACCCTAGGATGAAATAACTAGACCATAATAACCGAGAGATACCACTCAACTTCCCACAAGAATAGAACCAGAATCTCACACTCTGCTTAAAAGGCCACACGAAAGTGCCTCAATAAGATAGGACTCCCTAGCCCTCTCAATAATCAGACATCCCACAACCGAAGCCTTAACAGGTTAACCATCACTAATCCTTCGCTAACCGAGTGCCAAGACAAGATCTAAATAAAGACAGGAGTAAATATAGTCTACCTACAGTCCCAACGGCCGCCATACAACTGAGGAACTCAATCAAGTGAAAACAAACCCTTCGGCATCCCATACTACCAGAGCGTACAATCAACAAACAGCAAACAAGGGTGTAGCCTCAAACAATGAATGATATGATGCATGAAGATCTCAAGTGAAATGGTATCTCTGTATGTACCTCCTCTGGTGCCGATCAGGCCCAGCAGGTAGGTTCCATGGAAGGACACTGCCCGTATACCTCTACTCCGCCGTATACCCTGCCTCTGACACACGCAGCCCAAATCCCCAGGCCTGGAGCGGCAAGGTCCATGGAGGTCCCTCACTCCATACTAAAACTCAGTATCAAGATATGTCATCCGGAAGCAAGTCCGAGAACAAGATAGAGACCCATTCTCGAATATGGATGCCCAGATCTTGTACAGGACTAAAGTAGTAGAAAATGCCTCAAAAACCCCTCCAAGGGTGCCCGAGCATAACTGGGTCTAAAACTGCAGTAAATCAAGTCTAGAACTCCGCCTGGCAGAGACTAGTATCAGTAATAAAATCAAGTCTGGTGGTCTTCCCGACAGAGACTAATACCAGTAATAAAATCAGTGCAAAAACATCCAAAAATCCCCTTTTCTATCATCAATAGTACAAAAATGGACCCCCGGGGCCATGCAAATTTAGGAAAACTATTGGTAGTGGTTCGCAGCCAAAACTGTAGTAAACATTCAGGGGAAAACCTTTTTCATGGATGATATGCTCGCACACAAATATAAAAGTAGTCCAACGGCTCACAACAACTCCTATAAGCCCTGCACAGGCCCAACAGCTACTAAGCAGACATAACCAGCCTAAAAGGATCATCTCTATATGTCCGAGACTCACGGACATTCCCCAAATAACACACCATCTATGTTTCAGGGTCAATACAAGGTCACACAGGACTACAAGGGTAATATAAAATACTATGCGAATACTACAAACAACGTATGAATTAAATGACCGAACAGGGCAGACAAGGTCTTGGGTACCAACCTATAACAACCCACCCAAGGATGTTAATTAATGCAGTTATAGCCTATATACGCCGAGTCTAGGTAGGGAAAGCCATAACTTACCTGGCATCTGATGACTAGCTGCGGGAATGGCATCGTCCAGGCTCGAACTGCTCTGAGAATCTCTAAATCACAAAAAAAATACTTTCAGCTGAAGCCCCAAAGGCGTCTCTATGAAGCCTGACCAACCAAGGTAATGGAACAATTGCTAGAATTGACAAGGCTGCAAGAATGAGCCATAGCCAATTGATAAGGTGTTAATGTCACAATCGTGACCAGCCAACTCCAAATTATAAAATGAGGCCAATAACAATAATAAATGGCAGCTAAATCCAACAACAATATGTTAACCACATCTCAAAGGAGCGACGAGCTCCTGAGGCACTATTTCAAGGTGTACTTCTCGTTGTTCAATCCAATCACTATTGTATGCGATCCCAATAAGAATCGCACAAACTTCCCAATCCCTCCATCAACTTACCACAACCAGTACACCACAACAATAACCAAACATAATAAGATAAAGGGGCTATCCAAATCCACAATATCTAAAACACCACTTCGTGGCTCGAAAAGTTGTAAAAAAGATACTGGAACATGTAATTACAAAGGAGGATCATAGGGGAGAGATTTCCTGGACAAAAATATTAAATATCCCAAGCTAAACAACTTGCCTCCTTGCAGGAACAATAAACAGATCGAAGTCCAACAAGAAACTACTACAAGTTATCGGAAAATATGACTTTTCGTGACTAGAAGCTTAGAATCTCGATTTAACAAATAGATAAGTGTACGAGATACTTACCTTTCCAATATAACTCCATAGTTACTTCCAAATACTGTATAAACATATGCTAGCTCGCTGCATCAACACCCACGAAGATACGCCATGAAATCGACGTCACAAACTACACCAAAATGACGAGCTCGCGACGTAGAGCAACTTCCGTTAAACTTCCGAATTGAAAGAATCAAGGTCCATGGATTATTTAGGGACTTTCCCTTTTATTTTTAGTAGATTTTGGGTGAAAAGTATGAGTTAAAATGAAGGGGAAATCAGCTTTTATAAAGCTAAACCGACTTGGGATGGGGGACCACCTTGACGTGCCTGCTTGTGCAGTCTTACAAAAATGTGAATATCTCTCTATTCTGAAGTCGTATGGATGAACGGTTTAGTACGTTGGAAACTAAACTCGTAGACCTTCAATTTTGTATATTGGGGGCGCACTATTTATTTATAGATTGGGAGAAACACCCCAAGACATTTAACCCAAATTTAAAGAGAATTCCTTAAAGGAATTTACAATAACTTTTTCCGACTTTTGTTTCGCAACTTGCTTGACTTCAAAACTTATCATACGACCATTTTGCGATTATAATACCTCATAACACATCCTTATTAGTATATTAGACACTAGTAGTCTTACCCCGAAGGTACGGGTTAATTTAAACCATCCAAACGGGCGAGGTGTTACACGAGGTATTTCTTTAACTCGAACTTTTGTGTAAGGGATTTCTTTGACCTAGAACCTTGGTTTTATTCTTTGATATTACCAAGAATGATGAATGAAGTCAACGATTTCTAAAGTTGAAGCTCTAAAATGAGAAACGACCATAAAGACCAAACAAATGGCCCGGGCACCGAACTACCGGTCCCGACAAGCCATAAATGACTTGGGACCGCTACAAGTAAGTTCTAATGGTACAAGAAAGGCAAAAATATGTATATGATCGAAAGGTTCATTACAAGGAAAAAGTCATGGGATGAATATGTTGCTGAAGAATATGAGAACAAACAACCAAAGATACTAGCTAATCAATTAGAATGGACTTTAAACATGAGATCAGAAAATAAGAAGATCAAGATGAATGAAAAAGAAAAACCAGATGCGTTCTAAATGTATTTAAATAATAAGAGTGAAGCTATTAGAAAGTTGTACCTTGCGCCAGCCGGAGAATCATCATCATCATCTTTTGAGGATCATAATTGTCCTAATTAAGTAGACATTTTTGTTATTGTTGTTGTTCTTAGTTTTATCTATCTTTTTATTTGGGCCGGGTACATAACTAGATTAGACAAATAATATAGTCCTACATTCTTCTTGACCTTTTTTTTATTTATTTCCTTTTTACCCTAGTATCGCCATTTTTTATGTTTCAAAGGTCTTGTTTTGTTATTCGAATTTGTTGATTTTAATGGATTACCTATATATATATATATATATATATATATATATATATATATATATATACACGTATACTATTATTCCAAGATTAAAGAAAAAAATACTAATTAATCTTCTGAGATAAGAAAGATAATAGAGTAAATTTTATGGGTGAAATGGTGATCATTCAACTTCAAGGATTATCACATAAAAATTACTTTTCTATTTTTTTATCATATAAAATCATTCAACTCTAGAGTTTATCATGTAAAAATTATTTTTATATTTTTTATCACATAAAAGTTATTGACTAAGTTAACTAAAAAATAAATTTTACCTGAATTTTAATATATATTTTTACCAAAAATATTACATGGCACTCCAAATTGACATATAATAATAATTAACTCTGAATTGATATAGTAACCTGAAAATAGTTTGTTATCTTGTCATCATAATTAGTTAATTAATTAAATTAATAGTACTGTAGAAAGTGTTTATATTTTGTGACATGGTGATTAACTAATTACTCGATCGGCCCTATTAATTCCCTTCTTTGTTGCAAATCTTCTTGCTCTTTATTTTTTCTTTCAAGAACTATGGTGGGAATTAGGCTATAACATCATGGTATCATTCATATATAATGACAAGAGATGAATACATGGAACATGAGAAGAGGATGCATACCTTCATCTTCGATACAACATGAAAAATATGCGCTATTTTTATACAAAAGTGAAGCGAAAATTTTAAGTTTATCTTAATTGTTAGGAACTCTGCCTTAACAAGATATATTCTTAAGGTTGCCGTATATATAAGTATTATATATCCTATTTGTGTATGTATCCATAATCGATTCAAAACAATCTCTTTTTTGACAGTTTTAAAAATTTGAATATTAAGTTGGTAATTCTAATTTCATTGAAGCTCTAACTCGCTTCAGGAGATATTGGTGGTGCTATTTTATCTTGATTAAAGGATTTCAAATATATGTACTGATCATAGTTACATAATAAAATATTTTATGTTATGAATTTAATATAACTATTTTGTTGGTGTCTACTTACCTACGTGATGCACCTTTGCTCTTGCCACGTGCAGAACTCCCAAGGAAAGCCAGAATCAGCTTTCGCACTTTCTTGCTCAAAAATACATTTTTCTTACTCCTCCTCTGCATAAACGAAAAAAGGTTTGCGTCTTCTTTCTTTAATTTTAAAGCTTCTTCTATGTTCTTTTGTTTAATTTGAAGCATCTTCTTTGTGCGCTTAGATTTCTGGTCATCGATTTGTTCCTTCTTCTTCTTCCTTTGTTTGTATGAATATTGTTTCTTCTTCTTCTTCTTCTTCCTTAGGAGTATGGGTCTAATGATAAAGCACTCAAATTCAACAAAAATAAGAGATAATGGGAGAGAGGTACAATTACGTGGGGAGATAGGGGATGGAGGCAGCTAAAACTAAAAGAGTGATTTGTGGAGAAGGAAAAAAGAAAAAGGAGGGAAGGTTACCACCTATTTTTTCCTACAAATTTGGAAAAGAATACTCCATTTGTTTCAATTTTTGTGTCTGATTTTAATTTACACAAAATTTAAGAAGGTGAATAATTTTATCTGATTTTAACTTGACACAAAATTTAAGAAAGTAAATCAGACTTTTGAATCTTGTAATTTTAATCTAAAGATATGTAGTATGTATCAAAATATATTTTAAACTTTTAATCTTAAACATGTTATGTGAAAAATTAAAATAAAGAGTTACAATAAAGGAAATAGACATTCTTCTTTAAATGAACTAAAAAGAAAAAAGTAAGAAAAATAAATTAAAATAAAGAGAAAAATAAATATAAAAAAAATTGGGTAGAAAATTAAGTATTTATCATAATAAAAAGATATTAGCCATGAAAATGCATTGATTTCACTTTATTTTTACACTTTTAATTTATTATATTACCCACAAAATATGTGTATAGACAATAAAATTTGTGTCGAGAAAATAATAATCAAAACAAAAAAAATATTATGAATGTTACAATTTCTATGAATCTTCTAATTCTTCTTTTTCAATATAAATCCAAAGGTTGTTTAGCTTGATCTTAAATTTGTGTTGGATTTGATCTTATTCTGAATTTGAATCTGAATTTGATTCGTCATAAACACTTTGATGACTGCCACAAACAATAATTCTCCCACAGACAAGTGAATCTGATCTTAAACGTCTTGGTATTTAATATGCCTCCATCCTTGATCTTCAAGTATTTGAAATTTGTAGTGGAATGTTTGAATGCTTGCAACTTGCAGGAAATGTGTAATCTTTGATCCACGAGCTCCCTCTAATTTCTTGTTAGAATTCTAATCTCTTTTCTTAATTATATGAAGACAAATCTTTTTCGGCTTGTCAAATTCAAATGACATGGTAATATTTAATTAGTCAGAATATGTCACTTGCACATGAGATATATTTTGATTGTCATTGAATTTAACTAGGCATTCTATGTCATTTTGACATGCGACATGATCTTATTGTCTCTTTTATTTTACTTGACGTGCCGCGTCATTTTATCACGTAACATCGAACCATACCTTTAGGATAAGATGACATCTTGATCTTGACAAAGTGGTCTGATCTATCATTTGTAGCCCTATTAAATGGGCTAACCCAATGTTAGGGGTGAGCATAGTACGATAGTTATTGAGATGAATTTTTTGATATCGTGATTATAGTATTATGGTATATAATATGGTATAAGTATACATTTTTTAAAAAAAAAGTATATTAATTTTTTTATAATAAAAATACCAAACCAAATTAATATTGTACCAAAATATATAGTTACATAAATAATTTATGTATATTATTATAATACAAACAAATATACAACCTAATATTGTACAAAATTAAATGTGTAAACTTTGAAACTTTGACTACTATATTTTGAATATTGAAATATTTTTGTGTGTGTATATATATATATATATATATATATATATATATATATATATATATATATATATATATGGCGTTAATATGATACAATTAAGACATTTTTTGAAAAATAAAAGTCATAAATCTCTAATTTATGAGTATATATAAGTCAAAGTTGAACAAACTATGATTACCAATTTATCATGCATACCGAAAAATACTAAAATTAAATTTAAATTTATCGAACCACATCGAATTAATTTGATATGGTAATAGTATAGTATTTTTGAAAATCAAAAATTAAAATTATCGAACCAAAGTTTTAATTAAGCAAATTTACTGTTTTAAAATGTCCTGAACGTCTGTCTCATGGCAAAAGTTAGAATTTATATTTTATGTTTGATGGGCATACCTAGGTTTTAATATTAAATTGCGCAAGTTCAGTGTCTTACAGTATCCTCCACATTTGCCTTATGGGAAAAAGTTAAAATTTTCTGAACATGAAGCTATTTTTTAAAAGAAATTATTAAGCGGGACCAAAATATCAAGATCATCCATTATGAAGGTTATTTTTGTAGGACTTTTCTTATGGTAAAAAAAATCAAGATCAATCCATCTTAGGGACATTTTTGAACTTGATCCCGTAAAAAAATTAAGATGAAAGGCTGGTCTTTAAAAATGAAACTGAACAAAATTGAATTTAAAAATCAATCAATCCTCTTTAAGCCGTAGCCAAATTATTTCAAACATAACCGACTTGCACTGCAATTGTGACCAATTGTTAATAAAATAATCAAATTAAATCAATTATTTTCGATTAAAGATATTTATAAAATGGAGATGATTTATAGTAAATTTGAGATGTATCATTTAATCGTAGTAAATATTTGGGTTCGACTCTATGTTGCTATTTTTTTTAATATATATTTTTAAAAAAAATGAGGGACTTAATTGATTTTATAAAAAAAACGACAGACATCTCTCGGCTTAACCAAAGCACGCTGTTGATTTTCTTAAATTGACCCACCATTTTATAATTTTATTGAGACTATCGATTTTGCATCAATTTTAGTTAATAAATTGAGGGCGTCCATCGATTTTGATCCTCAATTTTTGATCTATTTTTAATAGTGATAGGAGTACTATATATAGGAATTATTAACCTCCATGAATTGCAGTGGCATTGAAAACCCTCTGCAGTTTAATGCAATTTGTGGAGGTTATCACAACCTCTACAATAAGACTGTCACAAAAAAATTATACAGTGTGAATTAAAATAAATGCTATAAAATAATTTTATAAGAGGGGTTCTGAAGACCTCCACAAATAAACCTCCACTATTAAGCTTATTTTTAGTAGTGATATGGAAAATAGTTAACCAAAAATCACAAAAAATTTTAAATTTTTGCAAAATATAGACTTACAAGTCGATGTTATGTTCATATAATTGTTCTTTGTGATATCACAACCCCGATTCACATTAGGTTTTTTGTTTGTATTATCACTTAAATTCTCGTAAGATATAGTTTGATGTTATTGTATTATTTTATGGTTTCATCTTGTTGTTATCTATAGAAAGCGCTTGAAAAAATATTTGACAATTGTCAGTTGTCACTAGCAATCGTAAACAAGCATAATTAAAGATTATTTTATATTTAACTACAAAATATTTCGTAGCAAATAGTTAAATTATTTAGCTACAAATTTTAAATCGTCGCTATTTAAACATTGTATATTTTGTGACAAAACTATGTTATCACTAAGTCACAGATTGATTAGAGACAATAAAATGACCATCACTAATTGGTTATATTATTAGTGACAAAAACTAAGGTCACAATTAAATATAAAATTTTGTGGCTAAAGCTTACAACATTTAACTACAAACTCTAAATTGTCGCTATTACAATAGCTTATTTTTTGTGAATTTTTTTTTTCGCGACCAAAGTTATAACTTATTTAAGACAAATAATAATTTATCACAAATATAATGCATTATTACTGACAAAATAATATGTTCCTGATAACTTAAAATTCGTCACTAATGATACTTAATATATGGCGCCAAATTATTTTTTGGTGGGAAACTTTAGTTGACAAAACTTTGCTACGAAATTGTATATTTCACAAAACTTTGCTACGAAATTGTATATTTCGTCACTAAAAGTATGTTGCTCATACATTTAAACACGAAATGTGATTTTGTCACAAAAAGTGAATAATTAGTGATAAATTTTTTATCCTACCCAATAATTTCGTAGCTAAATATCATATTTGTTATAGTGATTGAAGTTAAAGCCCTTCTAGAATTGTCGAAAACGATCTCACTTAGAAGTTAAGAGGGTAGGTAATTACAAAGTACCCCTGGATAAAAGTTGGGAAAAACAGATTAAAATCTCGACTTCAGGTTCCACAGAACCTTTCCACGGACCGTAGATGGAACCACGGTTCGTGGATTGGAGTCGTGGTTTCTGAGCCCAAAATACAAGTTGGGGGTCATTTTTCACAGGTTAACAGTATGGCTCGTGGAACCATCTACGAGTCCTAGAAACCATTCGTGGTTTACTGAGGAACTGATTACCCTCAGTCTGAGTTCCACGAGTTGGTTCCACGATCCTTGGAACCACTCATGAACCGTGAAAATCACTCGTGGTTCTCAGACCTGAGGATGGTCTACAGTACTAGTTTCACGAGTCTTTTCCACGACTCGTGGTTCCGTCCATGGCTCGTGGACTTGACTCGTGATTCCTGAAAGTTCAGTATTTTATAGAGTTTCTGAGTTTAAATGCTGGTTTGAATTTTGGGGTATTACAATATCTCCCCCTTGGGATAATTCGTCCTCAAATGAAGACTAAGTAAGGAAAACTAGAGAGAAAACAGTCCAACCAGCCAACAAAACATGAAAACTGAAGAATGATCATGAAAAATGAGCTTTAACTTAAAAACATGATTGAACTAACTCCAAAAACATGGATACATGCTGAGATCATGAGGAAAACTGATGGAATAGAATCGTAGGGACATACTAAGAAGGAAACTATTACCTCAAGCTAAAACGGGATCGGAAGGAAAGAGATGAGGGTACTTGGCTTTCATGGATGCTTCTTCTTCCCAAGTAGCTCCCTCAACTAGTTGGTTCCTCCAAAGAACTTTCACTGAAGCGACTTCTTTGTTCCTCAACCTCTGAATCTGACGATCAAGAATCTCAATGGGAACTTCTTCATAAGTGAGGTTATTCTTCACCCTCACATCCGCTAAAGGCACAATCAAGGTCGGATCTCCAACACACCTCTTCAACAATGAGACATGGAAATTTGGATGAACCACTTCTAGATCAGCTGGAAACTCCAACTCATAGGCAACACTACCAACTCTTCTCAGAATCTTGTAGGGACCTACATAGCGGGGACTAAGTTTACCTTTCTCACCAAACCTCATCACACTCTTCATGGGTGACACCTTCATAAATACCCAATCATCAACCTCAAACTCCAATTCTCTTTTCTTCTCACATCAGTATATGATTTCTATCAACTCTGAGCGGTCTTCAACCTCTCCCTAATAATCTGAACTTTCTCTATAGTCTTATGAATCGAATCTGGACCAATCAAAATTGCTTCACCTACCTCAAACCAACCAATAGGAGATCTATAACTCCGCCCATAAAGTGCCTCATAAAGAGCCATTCAGATGCTAGAATGAAAGTTGTTGTTGTAGGCAAACTAAATAAGAGGTAAGTGATCATCCCAATTACCCTTGAAATAAATCACACGGGCTCTCAACATGTCCTTTAGGGTCTGAATAGTACGCTCGTCCTGGCCATCCGTTTGGGGGCGAAAAGTTGTGCTAAGTCTCACCTGAGTACGAAGGCCCTTCTGAAATGATCTCCAAAACTGGGATGTGAACTAAGTACCCATATCTAAAATGATAGACAATGGTATCCCATGCAATCGGAATATCTCACAGATGTAGAGTCTGGCATAATTCTCTGCTGAATCGGTAGTCTTAACAGCCAAGAAGTGAGATGACTTAGTCATCCTGTCGACAATCACCCAAATAGAATCATGCTGCCTGCGAGTACGAAGTAAGCTTGTAATGAAGTCCATATTAACCGCTTCCCAATTCTAAGTAGGAAGGTCAATATCCTGAATCATACCACCCGGTCGTTGATGTTCTACCTTCACTTGTTGACAGTTGGGACACTTAGCCACAAAATTTGCTATGTCCCTCTTCATGCTGTTCCACCAATAAATTTCTCGTAGATCATGGTACATCTTGGTGGAACTAGGGTGGATAGAATATCTGGAGTTATGAGCCTCTATCAAAATCCATTGTCTCAATCCATCTACATTAGAAACGCACAATCGGCCCTGATATCGAAGCACACCATCTCCTCCTTGAGAGAAAACCTCTACTCACTGCTGATGGACTGCACCTTTCAAATGATGTAAAATAGGATCATTGTATTGTTTCTCCTTCACCTCAACTACCAAAGATGATTCGAACCTATTCTGAACAATAACACCACCATCCGCTGAATCTACAAGGTGAACTCCTAATCGAGCAAGTCTATGGACATCTTTAGCCAATTCCTTCTTTATGTCCTCAACCAAGAACACACTCCCCATAGACAACCTACTAAGTGCATCAGCCACCATATTGGCCTTACACGGATGGTAAAGCACACACATATAATAATTCTTAAGAAGCTCAAGACATCTCCTTTGATGAAGATTCAATTACTTTTGAGTGAACACATATTAAAGGCTCTTATGGTCAGTAAACACATCCACATGGACACCATACAAGTATTGTCTCCAAATTTTCAAAGCAAAAACCACCGCCGCTAACTCAAGATCATGAGTCGAGTAATTCTTCTCATGAATCTTAAGCTGTCTAGAAGCATAAGCAATCACCTTACCACGTTGCATCAAAATACAACCCAAACCAATCCTAGAAGCATCATAATACACAACAAAGCCATCTGAGCCCTCGGGTAGAGCTAAAACTGGGGTTGTAGTCAACCTAGTCTTCAACTTCTGGAAGTTCTTCTCACACTCATCAAACTACTGATACTTAACCTTCTTCTGAGTCAATTTGGTCAATGGGGTAGCTATGGAAGAGAACCCTTCCACAAATCTCCTATAATAACCAGCCAAACCCGAAAAACTCATAATATCATATAGGAAAATGGATCTAGGCCAGTTCTTCACTGCCTCTATTTTCTGTGAATCAACCCGAATACCATCTTTAGTCACAATATAACCCAGAAAAGCAATAGACTACATCTAGAATTCATACTTGCTGAACTTAGCAAATAACTATCGATCCTTGAGAGTTTGCAACATAACTCTCAAATGTTCTGCATACTCAATCTCACTCCGCGAGTAGATAAGAATATCATCAATGAAAAAAATCACAAACATATCCAAATACTGTTTTAACACACGGTTCATCAAGTCCATAAAGGCTGCAGGAGCATTAGTTAGTCCAAAAGACATAATCACAAATTCATAATAACCATACCAAGTTTTGAAGGCTGTCTTTGGAATGTCACACTCTTTTACATGGAGCTGATGATAACCGGATTTGAGGTCAATCTTGGAGAAATAACTAGCACCCTGAAGCTGGTCGAACAAGTCATAAATCCTGGGGATGGGATACTTATTCTTGATTGTGACCTTCTTCAACTGACGGTAGTCATTACACATTCTAAGGAAACCATCCTTCTTATGCACGAATAGTACGGGAGCACCCCATGGAGAGATGTTGGGTTTGATAAAACCCTTATCTAGGAGGTCCTTCAACTGATCCTTTAATTCCTTAAGCTCCGTTGGAGCCATTATATAAGGAGGAATAGAGATAGGCTGCATATCTGAGAGAAGGTCTATCCTAAAGTCAATCTCCCACTCGAGAGGGAATCTGGGAAAATCCTTGGGAAACACTTCAGAAAACTCATTTACAATAGGAACTGACTGGAGAGATAGGATTTTGGACTCCATGTCCATAACCTGAACTATATGATAGACATAACCCTTAGAGATCATCTTCTTATCCTTGAGATAAGATATGAAATGGCCCTTTGAGGATGGAGGACTACCTTGCCACTCTAAGATAGATTCATTTATAAATTTGAAACTGACAACTACGATACGACAATCAACCGAGGCATAACATGAATGTAACTAATCCATACCAAGAATAACATCAAAATCAATCATCTCCAACTTTACTAGATCGGCTGAAGTAACTCTATAAAGGACTGAAATAGGGCAATTTCTATAGATTCTCTTGGCTAGTACAAACTCACCAACAAGAGTGGAAACACAAAAGGGTTCTAAGAGTTGTTCAGGACTAACTTCGAATTTGCAAGCAATATAAGAGGTCACAAAAGATAAGGAGGCTCCGGGGTCTAGTAAAGCATAAACATCGAAAGAGAAGACTTACAATATACCAGTAATCCGGGGAGGTCTCCTGATCCTGGTGAGATGATACAACATAGAGACAGTTCTGGTGCTGACCACCACCCGAACCAGAAGCAGCACCCTGTTGGGCTGGACGACCTACTGGGCTACTGGAGTAGACTGAGTCCTGCCATATCCATGTCCCTTCTAGGCTGAAGGAAAATCCTTTATCATGTGTCAAACCTGTCCACACCCAAAGCATCCACCTGTGTCATAACGACACTCTCCCGGGTGATTCTTTCCACACTTATTGCAAATAGGGTAGGATGGCCCTTTTGCAACACTCCCCTGAGACTGCGAACCTGATCCTCTACCTGGATGAACATTCCTAAGTCTGGGGGCCTGAGTAGGAGCACTAGCTGAAGAATGTACGGGTCTTGATGACCTTTTATAAAATGATGAACGGTGTCCGGCCCTGGACTTCTGATGGCTAAAACCCAAACCCTCTTATCTAGACATTTTGTTCTCCCTTTCCATTTCCCTCAACTTATCCCACTCGATCTGATGGGCATGAGTCATAGGTCTAGAGATATCCATGTCCCCCCAAAGCATAGTGGACCTGCACTCCTTTTTCACTAAGTCTGACTCTCTATAAATGAACTTACTCATATTATATCTCCAATTGGCCACCATAGCTGGAGCATACCTAGAAAGCTGGTTGAACTTTAATCCATATTCCTGAACCCATATGGATCCTTGCCTCTAATTCATGAACTCTTCGGCCTTAGCCTCCCTCAACTCCTAGGGAAGAACCGATCAAGAAACATTCTCTCAAAGCACTCCCAAGTCATAGGGACCGCATCCCTAGCCCTAGCATCCTTACACTGAGTATACTAAATGTGAGCCACATTCTTGAGCTGATAGGAAGCTAGCTCAACACCATCCATACCAATAACTTGCATCACCTCCAAAATCTTCTTTACCTCATCCATGAAATTTTGTGGATCCTTACCAACCTTAGAACCCAAGAACTCAGGAAGGTTCATACGAATGAAGTCTCAAACTTTGGCCGCAACTGCCCCACCATGAGGGTTAAGGAACAGGTGCTGGTGGATTGGCCTGGTTGGCCATTGCATGAGCCAATATCTGAATGACATTCCTGAACTCCGCATTAGTGACCTCGTGGTTCGGAACTGGAGGATTAGCATTTTGGGCATTGGCCTGGCGAGGCATAGCACGATGAGGAGGCATAATTTCAAGTGCATAAAGATTGGATTAGAGAAGTATTAGAGTTAAACTCTAACGCATAATATTGATCATGAAAGAAGTGAAGTTTTGTTTTCCTAAAACACCTCATAGCCTCCCTCTCATAGATGTGGCACGCTTCACACCCATGAAAGAGACTCTACTTGATGCGGCTTTCAGACACCTTAGGACTCTTAAACCTGATGCTCTGATACCAAGTTTATCATGCCCGAGGCTACCCCCTTAACGTAACACGGGACTCGGGCCCATAAGGAACCCAAGTTAACCCTTGGATTTAGCATGACATATCATAACATGAATAACAATAGTGGAAGCATAACAAGATGGGCAAATATATTAACTCAATCATAAGCATAAAGGATCTAGGAATACCATAATCTGAAATACAAAATCCTGAATAATTGTCTATATCTGAAAAGCCTCTAAAACCATCATAATGAGTTGCTGGGACAAGACCCCAACTAACTCTAAGTGCTGAAGTAATGGAATCATGCTAGTCCTCGAATGAATGAGGGCTCACCAAATCAAACTGGATTGCCTGTGATGTCACGCCCCGAGGTTACCCCCTAGATGTAAAATGGGACTTAGGACCATAAGGATCCCAAGCTAACCCTTGGTCATAGCATTCTCAAGCATAACAAAAGATAAGCGAAAGAATAATAGATAAAGTCGGAATAACATACATGTAGAATCAAGTCAAAAAGGAATACAAGATCCGTAAGAGGACTCAAATACTGTCTATGTCTGAAAATCCTCTACTCATGACATAAAGAGTTACTAGGACAAGACCCTAGCTAACTCAAAGTACGGAAATAAAAATCTAACAAAGCTAGAAACATAACTAGTCCTCGACCTAAGAGGACTCACCAACAGCTATCTGGGAGTGGCTGGGAAACTCTAGCCATGAATCTGAGGAGGTACAACTGAATCTGCATCATCAAAGATGCATCACAAGATATGCATCAGTACTATAGGATGTACCGAGTATGTGAGCGATGCATGAACATGATAAATAGTTTAAAACATGCTGAGTATGCTTTAGCAATCAAAATCATACTTTAAAATTAAAACTGGATGCAAATGACTCTATAAAACACCATAAGCTGAAAACATGATCATAAACAAGAGTCTGAAATCTGAATAAGAGTCAAGTACACTTTTAAAGCATAAATTGTTTCTGTGGGAGGTTCTCTAACCGACATAGACCATGTGAGCTACATGGAATCTGATGTATACTCCCCATCGAGAGGACCCAATATACATTCCCAGGGTATAAAGGCATGACTGTGGCGTGATCACTAAAACTGATGCCCAACAGAGGGGACTTGCAAACCTATGGGGGCACGTAGTTCTGGGACTAAGTGTACTCTCACCCGGTCTAACTCGGTGCTAAATATTACTCCCAAAACATATATATATATATATAGCTCATATAATACTGGGTCATATCTGATGCCAAAACTGTTCATAACTGGTGACATATCTGATGTCAAAACTGTTCATAACTGGTGACATATCTGATGTCAAAACTGTTCATAACTGGTGACTGATCTGATGTCAAAACTGTTCATAACTAGTGACATATCTGATGTCAAAACTGTTTGAAAAGCAATAGGACGTATCCGATATCATGCAATTCAAAATCATACATCTAAAGAATGTGCATAGCCATAACTCAAAATATACTTTTCCTTTCTAAATTCATACTTGAATAGGTGGGCATGCAATTTCATAAAATACATAAGGACATGTTATCTAAACATGTAAACTTTCACTTAAAATCATGCAATTCAGTTGAATCATGTTAGAATCCAACTTTAATACATGGGTTTTTGAAACCAATTAAGGAATCTTAATAAAATCATGGATACACCATAAGAAACCATGAATTGATGCATAGAAACTGATTCCATAAGGTTTTCCCAATTTTAATCAAAACCCTAATTTCACAAGTTCATAATTCAAAGTAAGAATTGGGGGTTTTGGGCAAAAGGGTGGAACCCATTGTTGAATACCCATATACCTTGGTTGGAGCTAACCCACTTGAATTGAAAAGACTTAAGAGACTTGAACTTGAAGCTTGAGACCTTGAGCTTGGGGGAATTCTTTTCCTTTTTGGGAGGTGAATGAAGGATATAGAAGAGACTTAGGATGATAAGGGTGAAAACCCTTCTTGAAATAGTCAAAATGACCTCACTTAGGAGTTAAAAGGGTAGGTAATGACTAAAATACCTCTGGGACTTAATTTATAAAAACTGTTAAAAAGGGTCGACTTCAGGTTCCATGGGTGGAGTCTACGACTCGTAGACCCAACCACGACCCGTGGTTCCTTCTCATGGAAACTGCCTAAGATTTCAGGCTGCTGAAGGTTTTCTATGACTCAGTAGGATGACTCGTGAAAGCTCCCACGAGTTGTAGAACTAAGTCGTGGAAATCAGGGGACTTGACGACTCTCTGTCTGAGTTCCACGGTTTGGTTCCATCACTCGTGGAAATTTCACAAGTCATGAAACTGACTCGTGGTTCTCAGACCTGAGGATGGTCTTCAGAACTAGAATCAAGAGTCACTTCCATGACTCATGGAACCACCCACGGCTCTAGGACTTGACCCATGATTCCTGGAAGTTCAAAAATTCCTGCAAGTCCTGAGCTTAAAAGCTGGGTCTATTTCCGGCGTGTTACAATATCTCCCCCATGGGATCATTCGTCCTTGAATGAAGACTAAACAAGGGAAAACTGAAGAGAAAACAGCCCAACCAGCAACAGAACATAGAAATCAAAGAGTAAACATAAAAACTGAACTTTTTAACTTGAAAACATGATAAACTAACTTCGTAAAACATGGATGCATGCTAGAATCATGAGAGGAACTGATTGGATAGAATCGGAGGGACATACTAAGAAGGAAACTAGTACCTCAAGCTGAAACTGAGTCGGCAGGAAAGAGATGAGGATATTTGGCCTTCATCCCCCTTCCGCTTCCCAAGTAGCTCCTTCAACAAGCTGATTTCTCCAAAGAACCTTTACCGAAGTGACTTCCTTGTTCCTCAACCTACGAATCTTACGATCAAGGATATCCATGGGAACCTCCTCATAGGTGAGACTATCCTTCACACTCACATCCTTCAAAGGGACAATCAAGCTCGGCTCACCAACACACTTCTTTAACAAGGAAACATGGAAAACGGGGTGAATCGCTTCTAACCCTGATGGCAAATCTAACTCATAAGCAACCTTACCAACCTTCCTCAGAATTTGATAAGGACCTACAAAACAAGGACTAATCTTTCCTTTCTTGCCAAACCTCATCATACCCTTCATGGGTGACACCTTAAGGAAAACCCAATCCTCAACCTCAAATTCCAACTCCCTTCTCCATAATCTCATGAACCGAATCCGGACCGATCAAGGCTACCTCACCTACCTCAAACCAACCAATAGAAGATTTTCACCTCCGCCATAAAGTGCCTCATATGGAGCCATCTGGATGCTAGAGTGAAAGTTGTTGTTTTAGGTAAACTTGATAAGAGGTAAGTGATCATCCCAACTACCCTTGAAGTCAATCACACATGCTCTCAACATATCCTCCAAAGTCTGAATAGTGTGCTCTTCCTGACTATCTGTCTGAGGGTGAAAATTTGTGCTAAGCTTCACCTGAGTACCAAGACCTTTCTGAAATGCTCTCCAAAACTGAGATGTAAATTGAGGACCTCTATCAGAAATGATGGACAAGGGAACACCATGCAATCGAACTATCTCCCTTATGTACAGTCTGGCATAGTCGTCTGCTAAATCAGTAGTCTTAATAACCAAGAAGTGGGATGACTTGGTCATCCGGTCGACAATCACCCAAATGGAATCATGTTGCCTTCGAGTATGAGGCAAACCAGTAATAAAGTCCATATTGATTGCTTCCCATTTCCAAGTGGGAAGGTCAAAATCTTGAATCATGCCACCAGGCCTTTGATGCTCCACCTTTACTCGTTGATAGTTGGGACACTTAGCCACAAACCCAGCTATGTACCTCTTCATACCATTCCACTAAAAGACTTACCGTAGATTGCGGTACATCTTAGTAGCACCCGGATGGATGCAATAACTAGAACCGTGAGACTCAGTCAAAATCTGTTATCTCAATCCATCTACATTTGGTACACATAAGCGACCTTGATAACGAAGCACACCATCTCCCCCTTGGGAGAAAACTTCCACCCGCTGCTGATGAACTGCACCTTTAAGCTGAAGTAAAATGGGATCCTTGTCTTGCTTTGCCTTCACCTCTGCTACCAAAGATGATTCAGCACCATTTTGTACAATTACACTACCTTCTGTAAAGTCCATAAGGCGAACTCCCAACCGATCTAGCCTATGAACCTCTTTAACCAATTCTTTTTTCCCATCATCAACGGAAGACACACTTCCCATGGACAATCTACTCAAGTCATCCGCCACGACATTGGCCTTACCCGAATGATAAAGTACAATCATATCATAATCCTTAAGAAGCTCAAGCCATCTCCTTTGTCACAAATTCAATTCATTTTGAGTGAACACATACTGAAGACTCTTATGATCGGTGAATACATCCATATGCACACCATATAAGTAGTGTCTCCAAATCTTCAAAACAAAGACCACGGCCGCCAACTCAAGATCATGAGTAGGATAGTTCTTCTCATGAGTCTTAAGCTGTCTCAAAGCATAAACAATCACCTTACCACGCTGCATCAAAACACAACCCAAACCAATCCTAGAAGCATCATAATACACAAAAAAGTCATCTAGGCCCTTGGGTAGAGCCAACACTGAAGTTGTGGTCAATCTAGTCTTCAATTCCTGAAAGTTCTTCTCACACAAGTTGGACTACTAAAATTTTACCTTCTTCTGAGTCAATTGGGTCAAAGGGGCAGCAATGGAAGAAAATCCTTCCACAAACCTTCTGTAGTAACCAGCCAAACCCAAAAAGCTCCTAATATCAGACGGGGAAGTAGGTCTAGGCCAGTTCTTTACTGCCTCTATCTTTTGAGAATCCACTCGAATACCATCTTTAGTCACAATATGACCCAGAAAAGCAACAGACTACATCCAAAACTCACACTTGCTAAACTTAGCAAACAACTGTCTATCCTTGAGAGTTTGCAACACAACCCTCAAGTGGTCTGCATGCTCCTCCTCACTCCGAGAGTAGATGAGGATATCATCAATGAAAACAATCACAAACATATCCAAATATTTCTTGAAAACACGATTCATCAAATCCATAAAAGCTGCAGGAGCATTTGTTAGACCAAAAGACATCACAACAAATTCATAATGACCATAACAAGTTCTGAAGGCTATCTTCGGGATATCACACTCTCTAACACGAAGCTGATGATAACCGGATTTAAGGTCGATTTTGGAGAAGAAGCTAACACCTTGAAGCTGATCGAATAAGTCATCAATCCTAGAAATGGGATACTTATTCTTGATTGTGACCTTGTTCAACTGACGATAATCAATACACATTCTAAGAGAACCATCCTTCTTTCAAACAAACAAAACTGGGGCACCCCATGGAGAAATGCTAGGCCTGATGAAACCTTTATCAAGAAGATCCTTCAACTGATCTTTCAACTCTTTAAGTTGCGCGAGAGCCATTCTATAGGGAGGAATAGAGATAGGATTCATATCTGGGAGAAGATCTATCCCAAAGTCTATCTCCCACTCGGGAGGGACTCCGGAAAAATCATCGGGAAACACTTCTGGAAATTCATTCACAACAGGAACAGACTGAAGGGATGGGGTTTCAGACTCTGTGTCCATAACCCGCACTATGTGATAAACATACCCCTTTGAAATCATCTTCCTAGCTTTAAGATAAGATATGAAATAACCTTTTAAGGAAGGGGGACTACCTTGCCATTCTAAAATGGGTTCATTAGGAAACTTAAAACTGACAACCCGAGTACGAAAATCAACAGAAGCATAACATCTATACAACCAATCCATAACAAGAATGACATCAAAATCAGTCATCTCCAACTCTACCAGATCCGCTGAAGTGACTCTATGAAGGACTGATATAGGGCAATTTTGGTAGATTCTTTTGTCGAAGACTGACTCACCAACAAGATTAGAAACACAAAAAGGTTCTAAGAGCAATTAAGGACATACTTCGAATTTGCATGCTATATAAGGGGTCACAAAAGATAAGGAAGCACCGGGATCCAACAAAGCATATACATCTAAAGAGAAGACTTTTAACATACCAGAGACCACATCTGGGGAACTCTCCTGATCCTGACGGGAGGACATAGCATAGAGACGGTTCTGGCGCTGACCACCAGAACTAGAAGTTGTGCCCTGCTGGGCTGGTCTACCTCCTAAAGCTGCTGGGGTAGGCTGAGTCGTACCTCCCTGTCCCTTCCTAGCTGAAGGGAAATCTCTAATACGGTGCCCAGTCTGACCACACCCAAAACAACCCTCTCTACCAGCCAAACACTCACCGGGGTGATTCTTCCCACACTTAACACAAGCTGGCTAGGAAAATCCCTTAGCAATACTACCTTGAGACTGGGAATAGGAACCAGATCCTTTACCACCCTGATCATGATGAGGCCTCTAGGCCTGGGTAGGAGCACTAGCAGAAGAATGAATAGGGCCTGAAGACTTCTTCTGGAACAAGGAGTGATGTCCACCTCCGGACCTCTGATGGCTAAGTCCCAAACCCTCAGATCTAGCTCTTTTGTTCTCCCTTGCCATCTCCCCAAGATTGTCACCCTCCATCTGATGGGCATGAGTCATGAGTCGGGAAATGTTCATGTCACTCAATAACAAGGCAGACCTACACTCTTTCTTCACAGCATCAGAAACTCCATATATAAACTTGCTCATTTGATTATGCAGGTTCGCTACCATGGAGGGAGCATACCTAGACAATTGAGTGAACTTCAGACTATACTCTTGAACCGACATCGACCCCTGTCTCAAGTTCACAAATTCCTCCACATTCACTTGCCTCAACTCTCGGGGAAAGAACCTATCAAGGAAGGCCCTCTTAAAACACTCCCAAGTCATGGGGCGTCCTTCACCCTAGCCTCCTTCCTATGCATGAAACAAATATGAGCTACATCCTAGAGTTGATAGGATGCAAGCTCAACACAATCAACCCCACTTGCATAACTTCAAAGATCTTCTTCACTTCATCAATAAAGTTAAGCAGGTCCACACTCACTTTCGAACCCCAGAATTTAGGTGGGTTCATTCGGACGAAGTCACAAACTCGAGCTGCTACCCCACCTTGATGATGAACAGGGGTAGGATCCTGATGATTGGCCTGAGTGGACAAAGTCTGGGCTAGCAAATGGATGGCATTTCTGAACTCCTCATTCGTGACATCGGGGACCGAAATGGGAGGAACAGCGTTCCGAATAGCTCGGGAAGGCATAGCACGTCGAGGAGGCATAATCTTAAACGTACAAGATGAGAATTAGAGGAACATAAGAGTTAAGCTCTATCGCACGACATGATCATGAAAGAAGTGAAGTTTTTCTAAGACATCTCATAGCTTCCCTCTCATATGTGTGGCACACTTCACACACATGAAAAAGACTCTACTCGATAAGGCTTTCAGACATCCTAGGCCTCTTGAACCTGAGGCTCTGATACAAAGTTTGTCATGCCCCGAGGTTACCCCCTAGATGTAACACGGGACTTAGGACCACAAGGATCCCAAGCTAACCCTTGGTCATAGCATTCTCAAGCATAATAAAAGATAAGCGGAAGCATAATAGATAAAGTCAAAATAGCATACATATAGAATCAAGTCAAAAAGGAATATAATATCCGTAAAAGGACTCAAATACTGTCTATGTCTGAAAAGACTCTACTCATGACATAAAGAGTTGCTAGGACAAGACCCTAGCTAACTCAAAGTACGAAAATGAAAAGCTAATAAAGCTAGAAAAATAACTATTCCTTGACCTAAGAGGACTCACCAACAGCTGTCTGGGAGTGGCTGGGAAACTCTAGCCATGAATCTGAGGAGGTACACCTGAATCTGTATTATCAAAGGATGCATCGCAAGATATGCGTCAGTACTATAGGATGTACCGAGTATGTGAGCGATGCATGAACATGATAAATAGTTTAAAACATGTTGAGTATGCTTTAGCAATTGAAATCATACTTTAAAAGTAAAACTGGATACAAATGACTCTATGAAATACCATAAGCTGAAAACATGATCATAAACAAGAGTCTGAAATCTGAATAAGAGTCAAGCACACTTTTAAAACATAAACTATTTTTGTGAGAGGTTATCTAACCTACATAAACCATGTGAGCTACATGGAATCCGATGTATATGGCCCATCGAGAGGACCCAATATACCTTGCCAGGGTATAAAGGCATGACTGTGGCGTGATTAGTAAAACTGATGTCCAACAGAGGGGATTTGTAAACCTATGGGGGCAAGTGCCCATTCTGGGACTAAGGGTACTCTCACTCGGTCCAACTCGATGCTAAATACTTCTCCCAAAACATATACATATAGCTCATATAATACTGGGGCATATCTGATGCCAAAACTGTTCATAACTGGTGACATATCTGATGTCAAAATTGTTCATAACTAGTGACATATCTGATGTCAAAACTGTTCATAACTGGTGACATATCTGATGTCAAAACTGTTTAAAAAGCAATAGGACGTATCTGATGTCATGCAATTCAAAATCATACATCTAAAGAATGTGCATAGCCATAACTCAAAATATACTTTTTCTTTTTTAATTCATACTTGAATAGGTAGGCATGCAATTTCATAAAATACATAAGGACATGTTATCTAAACATGTAAACTTTCACTTAAAATCATGCAATTCAATGGAATCATGCTAGAATCCAACTTTAATATATGGGCTTTTGAAATCAATTTAGTAATCTTAATAAAATCATGGATACACCATAAGAAACCATGAATTGATGCATAGAAACGGATTCCATAAGTTTTCCCCAATTTTAATCAAAACCTTAATTTCACAAGTTCATAATTCAAAGTAAGAATTGGGGGGTTTTGGGAACAAGGGTGAAAGGAACCCATTGTTGAATACCCACATACCTTGGTTGGAGCTAACCCACTTGAATTGGAAAGACTTAGGAGACTTGAACTTGAAGCTTGAGACTTTGAGCTTGGGGGAATTCATTTCCTTTTTGGGAGGTGAATGAAGGATTTAGAAGAGACTTAGGATGATAAGGGTGAAAACCCTTCTTGAAATAGTCAAAATGATCTCACTTAGTAGTTAAAAGGGTAGGTAATGACTAAAATACCCCCGGGACTTAATTTAGAAAAACTATTAAAAAGGGTCTGCTTCAGGTTCCACGGGTGGAGTCTATGACTCGTAGACCCAACCACGACCCGTGGTTCCTTTTTGTGGAAACTGCCCAAGATTTTAGGCTGCTGAAGGTTTTCTATGAATCAACAGGACGATTCGTGGAAGCTCCCACGAGTTGTAGAACTAAGTTGTGGAAATCAGGGGACTTGACCACTCTCTGTCTGAGTTCCACGATTTGGTTCCATGACCTATGGAAACCTTCACGAGTCGTGAAACTGAATCGTGGTTCTCAGACTTGAGGATGGTCTGCAGAACTGGAATCACGAGTCACTTCCACGACTCGTGGAACCATCCATGGCTCGTGGACTTGACCCGTGATTTCTGAAAATTCAAAAATTCCTGCAAGTCCTGAGTTTAAAAGCTGGGTCTATTTTTGGGTTGTTACGTGTGACCTCTAGCCACGAGCTTGAGAGTGGGAGCCTGAATCTACATCATCAAAAGATGCAGCACAAGAATATGCGTCAGTACTATAGGATGTACCGAATATATGATTTTATGCAATAATATGATAAAATATACTTAAAATATGCTTAAAACTGAGTTCATGCATATTAAGAGAGAACATGATTTAAGCTTAAGACATGAAATAAAAGTCAAGTTTCAAAGTAGAATATCATATAACTTCATAGCTTAAAAATAGTCATATGGAAATTTCTCTTAATTGACATAAACCTTGATGAGCTACATGGAGTCCAGTGTCATGCACTCACACTGAAAAAGGTTATCCTAACTGGCCAAGGTTAGAACCATGTCATAAGGATTATGTCATAAGCCACGGAGGGCAACCTACGATGGAAACATAGTTTTGGATTTGAGTTATCTGGAACCCTCATCGCTCGGTGCTAAATACTACTCCCAAAATATAATACAAGGCTCACATACATATGACATATCTAGATGTCAAATCTTGTTCATAAACATGTTCATAACTCGAATCTTCATAATACTCACGAACCTTGTTTTAGAAAATTATTCATTAGTATTGATGGCACATTCGGGTGTCTTGTCTTGCATAATAATTCCTAACTTAAAAACTTACATGGCACTAGTTCAATTTCATAATCACATGTACTTTCATAAAACATAGGAACTAGGCATGCACTTGCTTTAACTTCATGAAATCATGCTATCAAATACCCCACTTTGCCTAAATCAATTCATGCCTGCAAAATTGGCTATAGTTAGCCTTCAATTCATGAAATAGGAGTTCACTTGTAAAGACCCATGCAAAATCATACAATTTAGTATCAGATTTCATTGTAGATTCATGAGAAAATAATTTATAGAAGAGCCCATAAGAATTGGGTAAGAACCCTAATTTAAAATTCATGAAAATCCCAATAAAAATTGAGGGTTTTGGGCATAAGGGTAAAAGGATCCCTTATTGAATACCCACATACCTGAATTGAAGCTTTCTTAACCTAGGATGAGAAGAATGGAAGCTTGAAGATGAAGCCCTTAGCTTGGAGCTTGGAACTTGAGAAAATGGAGACCCTTTCTCCTTTTGGATTGAATGAGAGCTTAAGGGAAAAGACTTAGACTAATTAAAGTTAAAACCTTTCTAGAATTGTCCAAAATGACCTCACTTAGAAGTTAAGAGGGTGGATAATTACAAAAGTACCTCTGGATAAAAGCTGAGAAAAACATATTAAAATCTCGGCTTCAGGTTCCACGAACCCTTTCCACGGACCGTAGATAGAACCACAGTTCGTGAATTGGAGTCGTAGTTTCTGAGCCCAAAATACAATCTACGGGTCATTTTTCACGGGTTAACAGTACGGCTCATGGAACAATCTACGAGTCGTAAAAACCATTCGTGATTTACTGGGGAACTAATTACCCTCAGTCTGAGTTCCATGAGTTGGTTCCACGACTCATGGAACCATCCATGAACCATAAAACTCACTCATGGTTCTCAGACCTGAGGATGGTCTGCAGGACTGGTTTCACGAGTCCTTTCCATGTCTCGTGGTTTCGTTCACAGCTCGTGGACTTGACTCATGATTCCTGAAAGTTCAGAATTTTGTAGAGTTTTTGAGTTTAAAAGCTGGTTTGAACTCTGGGGTATTACAACATCGGATCGTGTTTTATAAAAGTCAATCTCCGTCCAGAATGTCGCATCGAATTGAGTTATACAAAAATACCTCATCCTTTCAAAATCAGTATTTCCAATGGTACAGATCAATGATCCATGATATGAATGAATGAATATGTATGCATGCACAATAACAATAAATCAGTTACAAAGATATAATAAAATCTCAGAATCACAATAATGTCATGATTACCGGCTATGAGCCTCCACCTCAATCCAGGAATCTAAGTCCCTATCACAAACACAGTATAAACCTCAATTTGAGATTCAACAATGATAACTCATCTCATTCACTATCATGATCAGCAAAATCTCCCACACGGGCATCACAACAACACGAATCAACTCAAAAGCTATGATAATCACTATTTCACCTCACCCATAGCATGTTTTACACGATAAGTTCTTATCCAAGCAAAGTCTAAAAGAAGTTAAGCCATAATCTACCTCGAAGTAGAACAACAAACTCTAAGCGATCATACTTGAGCTCGGTACTACAATCCAATGGATTTTCTGGTCCTACTGGTGGATTCTCCAGTTCTGACAGATTTTGAGGTAAACTGAGACCTGTTTCTTTCGGGTTGACAGATCAACTGGTCCAATCTGGGGTTCAGAACATTTAACTGAAGAATGTGTAGATATTGCTTAGCTTTGCTGGATCAGATATGGTACCATGCATTTACTATTAGCAGAACAAAGATTTGCTGAATGCTGATGCTCTATTGTCTCTTGCCTTCTGGATGCATCATTGATTAGAAAACCGACATCTATAGATGAAAGAGCTGGTGTATTACATGTGATACCACTACAGATGTGACTTGAAGGGGTCTGGGAGTCTTCTTTTTGTCCTTGTCTACTGTATCTTTAACTTAGTAATATGTGATTCATTCTGAACTAATTTAACACCTGGTGTCTGTACTTAACATATACTCGTATGGATCCTCCCTGGTATTTCTTCTGGATGAACACATGTATCAAGAACAAGTTCTAGAACATCCAAACGCAATCACTTTATCAAGAACAAGTTCTACGTATAAGCACGAGTTCAACGTTACCCATATTGCTAAGGTTCTAAATCTAGTCCAAAAAGTCAACACAAAAGTAAACCCCAAGCCTGAAAGGGCAAAATCAAAAATTTATTAAAAAATCAGTTTATCCATAGATTAAGGAATTCAAATATAAAATTTCATTGAAAACGGGCTTAAAATCGAGCTCGATATCATTATTTTATCAAACTTTAACTTTACCCGAGAAATCTCAAAATTCCAAGTTCAAACGCAGTTTAAAATGAGAAAAATTGACAAATTTATGCTAAAATCAGATTACTCATACTTCAAGGACTTTAGTTTCCAAAAATCAACAAAAATCCATCACAAATTGATTCTAAAATCAAGAACTTTTCATTTTATAAACTTTGGGGTTTCAAATCACGAGTTGTGAATGAAAATCATGAAAAACAAAAAGAATAATCTTGGAAAATAAATAAAATAAAGTTAGAAACACATATCCAATGATTATACAAGAAAAACACATCGAAAATTCCTTAATCGGAGTTTCCTAGCACCCAAAATATCAAAAATATGAAATTCCAAAATCTGCCCCTCTTATACTCAATGATCTCCGCATTTGCGGATGAATATTTTTTTGGTCCTTTTTTCGCAAATGCGGCATCCGCAAATGCAGCCAAAGTTCGCATTTGTGGTTGCACCAGCACAACAATAATACAAATCGTAAAAAGGCCATAACTTGCTCATACAAACATGAAATGTGATGATTGTTTTTGCGTTGGCTCTAAAATTTTGATACGGATCTAATGGTACCATTCAAACACCAACTAGAGATCATTTTCTTTAGGTGACACTACTAAAACCCTACAATGATAAACTTCCAAACTCTTAACGAGTACCCAAAACTCGTCCAAGACCTATCGGACACAAATCAATAGGGCAAACCAGTTGTAAAATATATTACAGACTTGATAGAATCATCAAAACACCCAAATGGGGTCATCTCGACCGAATATTGCCCGAGGTCAACTCTTAACTTAGAAATTTCTAAATTTCTAAATAATGACTCAAAACTCATTTTGAAGTCTCGAGAATCGAACCAAACTTTCAACTAGACCAAAAGTTAACCCTCGGGACCTAGTGAAATTATCAAAACTCAAAAATAACTTTTCTAATTTCAAATATTAACTTTGGTCAACTCTCTTAAGTTTCCAACTTTCAAAACTCAAAAACTCCTTCAAAATTCATCCAAATATCTTTGTAATAACTTTTTTTAGTGAAGGGTTAATTGGTAATTTTAACCCAAAATAAATAAATAAAGAGAATTAAAAGGAGTGGGCCAAGCCTATTTCTCCATATTTGGTCTGTCACGTTTTAACTGATTAGAGGAATAGAACTCTAGGGCAATTGGTTCTATTATTCTTGAAAAAAAAAAACTCACGAGCAAAATTGGGGAAGTCACAGACAGATAGGGGGGCTAGCAAAATTAAAGATTTTCCAGTAATCAGGTATTGAAATTCCTTGTTACTTTGTGCTCTCGTGAATATGTAAATCATATGGGTGTTGCTGTGATACTCCTCTAAGAAGTATAAGAAGTTATAGCTTAATAATAAGTCAATGATGCTGTAATAATTAGTAGACCTAATCACCTAATGAGAAGTCAATGGGAATTAACTTATTAAACCATTCACTGTGTATGTAAAACCTATCTTCCCAACCCTTGCAGTTGTGTATTAGTGGAGTATGGAAATTGCAGTAAAGTACCTTATACTGCTTATGACTATGGGATCAAATTGATTAATTATCATTGTTAAGGTTTTAAAGTTGGGTATAAGATTTGAATTCTCATATGAGAACCCAGGTCCACAATTGCACCAGTAGAAGCAGGTGAAGTTTCAATATTCTCCTTTAGCTTTGTTGAATGCTTTTCTTTTTATATAAAGACACTTTATTTTAATTAGTGCCCTTGGGTTATGGGTAATTAATTTATGTAAGATCATGGTTGAAAGATTAGGTTAGACAGTGATAATCCTTTTCTTTTAATTCATGGCTTAAGGTGTGAGATAGTGAGGTCTAGCTTTAACCTTGAAAATTGAAAATATGGAATTGAACACCGACTAGTATAATTGACATTGTTAATTAATATTTTTGCATAAATTGAAGCTATTGGGGGCTGTTTGGTTGGTGTTCTATCCGTCGAAAATTTGGGAACTTATCCTTAACAAGGTAAGTGAGACTTTAATCTTTGAGTGCTTGCTTTTCAAATTCGTTTCAAAAATATATTTTGTCTACCCAGTCCATGTGTTGGAACGAGCGTGTGCTTGGCAGAATCGGTGGTCTTTGAGGCTAGCCGTATATATTGTACTTTCAAATACACTAAGATCCTTTATAAATTATTTTGTGATATGATAAAGTTGTGTACTACGAGGTAAGGGCATTGTGTATGCTTCTTGATTTTCATGAGGCATTGTGTATGCTTCCCTTAGCATTGTGTATTCTTCTTTATTTGACAAAGGATATCGTGTATGATTCTTCTAACATTGTGTATGCTTCTTGATAGATTTTGCGCATTGTGTATGCTGCCGGAGATGCGTGGTGTTGACTAATTATTTTAAATGACATTTATGACAAGACCTTAGCGTAAATTGTATTGAGATATATAGTTCTGGATAAATAATTGTTTGAAACTTGTTGGCTATCTTATTATGATATTTTTATGCTTGTGGTGTGTTTGTATTTTCTAACACTTATTCCAGGAGTATTTGAAGGGGCGAGTCGAGGATCTTACTGGGTTATATTTATATATAGCTCACTCCTTACCTGCATGTCCATGCAGATACTATTGGTGTGGACGAGACTAGTGGCTGAAGAGTTGGTTGAGTGAATTCTATTGCTGAAGTGAGCCACCGCATCGTTCGTGAAGGCAGTTGTTTCAGCTTTTCTTATTTAAAGTCATTTATTTCTTTCCTTGGGTATGCATGCCCGACAGTTAAACTCATGTCACTCTTTTAGATTCTCCATGGTCTTATTGTGGGATTTGGGCTAGAAAAAATTAGTATTTGAATAATCATTGAATTAGCAGATTAGTTATGGATTTCGTTGGATTATCATTCCTCATTCATTGATTTTTGTTAATGCGTTTAGACTTGCCCATAATTATTTTTGATGCTTATATAAGTGGATAAGTGAATGGATGTTTGGTTCGCTCGATAGTTGGTGTTAGCGGGTGCCACTCACGTCTAGGGGGTACTTTGAAACGTGACAATCTTTGAACCCGAAACAATAGTCCTACTAACTAAAAAAATGACGTTCCAGAGCTGATGAAACTGACAGAATTTTGATACGGGCTCAACTTCTACGGATGTTGGCTAAAGTCAACCATATTAACTTTTCAATCTTTGAAATGAAAAACTTGCATAATTCTCAATTAACCACATCGGAAATCATGCCGCCTATTCCCGCAAATTACGAATACTATTATAAAACTATGAAGAGGGTTTAAATGGTTAAGATACACCAAAGGTCAAATATAACTGTGAGAGTTGTTACATTTTACTACAATGATGTTGAACTTCCCAGAGACACGAGAGGTAATATTAGAATGGACAAGTTTCATGTGCCTTCTTTCATAATAAAAATGAAGAAAAAAATAGGTTGAAAATTTGACCCACCTTGAGAAAAATTGTACTATCTTCTTTAGCTCCGTATATCAAAACGGTGATTATTCAAGAGTCAAGGCGATGCCTCTAGACATCTTAGAGACCACTGCTTCAAGTGATCATCAAGCTTTATGGAAGAGATCATCATCATTTTCCCTAATAGTTCAAAGGCTCTTGTTAGAATTTTGGAAGCTTTCGGAGGTTTGATTTTATTATGTCCCCCTACATATAATTATTTTCGTCTATAATATATATGGTAGGGATCTGCCAAATCCTCCAGTACCATGAAAGGTGAAAGCTCGGGTGGATGGCTTCAAAAAAAAGTGTGCCCCATAAAACCAACAACTTCTTTTTTTAATTAATTAACACTCATTAACATTATTATTTACATTATAAAGTCACATTTATTTATTACAGTAGGTAAATTTGTACCTAATATATGGCTGGCTAATTATGTTTGATATAAAGTTTGAAAATAAATTTATTCAAAACAAACGAGTTTATTGTGTTTTGTCCCCTTGATGTATGTATGTATGTTTTTTTTTTGTTATTTCCACCCTATCTCTTTATTTTCTTACAAAATAATGAAATCACTTTTTTTTTTTAAAATCAAGAGGGAAAATTGAAATACAAATAATAAAAAAAGACACAAAAAATAAAAAAAAAAGCTCAATAAAAAATATTATTGAGCTCTTTTTAATTTTGTGCCATTTTGTTATTTTTTATTCCTATTCCAATTTTACCATCGTGGGAAAATTTTAAAAAAGAGAGATTTCATTATTTTTACAAGAAAATACAAAAGGTTAGGGTGTAAAGTATAAAAAATAAAAAAACATGATACAAATCAATATCTAAGACATACGTTAAGGATGCAAAAAGAAAAAAATAAACTTTGATATCATTGTGATACAATCTAAATAGGATAAGTTAAAAGTGTCTAAGACTAATTAATACTTGAAGTTGTTTCCAGGACCTTCTATTTAACTGAATCATTTCTTTAAGTTATTTCGAGGATCTTCTATTTAACTGAATCATTTCTTTACATTTAATCACACTACTTTCAAGCAAATTAGGAGCCATCTTCTTCCCTGAAGAAATTATCAATCATGGCTAGTCATTTCTTCAAAGTTCAATTGGATATGGACAATCATCAGCCTCCACTTGCACCACAATCATCGCCAAAATAACAACAGGTTAATTTTATTAGAATATTATTAAAATAGAAATTATCAAACTTTTTTTGATTGAAAGATTGTGTCTTATGATGAAATCTTTCATCCTAAGATTTTTTCTTCTATGAATTGTTGTTTGTAATGCGAGAAAATAAGTAAAAAAATTGTAGATTTAAATGTTTTATTTTCTTTCTTAAATTATGTATTCAATCAAGTTAAGACACACAAATGGATTTTTTTTTCATAGGAAATGAAATTTCTTGCCCTTTTACAATTTGAATAGAAAAAAGTGACTTTTCAGATCTCTTGAGTGTAAAAATAAAGATCTCTTGTAAAAAGACCATAAATTAATAAAAGAATTTGCAAAAACTCAAAAAACCATTTTATTTTTTTTGAAATAATCTTTTTCCCCAAAAACATATTGTCCCAATTTCATCTCCAAATGGAATTTTTGCACTTAACCAAAATATTTGATTTATTACTTCCATAATTGAAATTTTTTCATGATATACTTGACATATATTAGGATTTCAGAAGATTCGTCAAATCCATTAAACCTATATTTGCATTAATTCTATCTATATCTAATCGTTTGGCAACAGGTTTATTCTACACCCGTTCTTGATCTGCCAGCAACCCAAGGTGATGTTAAGACCAACAATGCTAATTCTCTCAGTCGTATCAATGCACAAATGTTTAACTCCCCGGATGTTTCAACTGAACTGACAAAAACTATCATGCATAGGGCTACTCAAAGGTGGGTGGATGATAACAAAAAGGATGGTGAAGAATCCAGTTGCACTACTGCTAGTATTGAAAATAAGAGGAAAAAGTCATGGGATGAATATGTTGCTGAATAATATGAGAACGAACAACCAAAGATACTAGCTAACCAATTAGAATGGACTTTAAACATGAGATCAGAAAATAAGAAGAATAAGAAGATCAAGATAGATGAAAAAGAGAAACCAGATGCGTTCGAGATGTATTTAAATAGCAAGAGCGAAGCTATTAGAAAGTTGAACCATGCACGAGCCGGAGAATCATCATCATCTTCTGAGCATCATAATTGTCCTAATTAAGGAGATGTTTTTGTTATTGTTGTTATTCTTAATTTTATCTATCTTTTTTTCTGGGCCGGGTACGTAACTAGATTAGACAAATTATATAGTCCTACATGTATGTATAGGTTAGCTAGTTGGCTACCCGACCTCTTTTTATTTATTTTCTTTTTACCCTAGTATCATCGTTTTTTATGTTTCAAAGGTTTTGTTTTGTTGTTCGAATTTTTTGATTTTAATGGATTCCCTATAAAATGATTTATTCAATTGTTCGCCATATGTGAGTTTACATATATATACTATTCTTTCAAGACTAAAGAAAAAAAATAAATTAATCTTCTGAGATAAGAAAGATAAAAGAGTAAATTTCACCGGTGAAATGGTGATCATCCAACTTCAAGGATTATCACATAAAAATTACTTTTCTATTTTTTTTATCATATGAAAACATTAAAATCTAGAGTTTATCATGCAAAAGTTATTTTTCTATTTTTTATCACATAAAAGTTATTGACTAAGTTAACTAAAAAGTAAATTTTACCTGAATTTTAATATTTTCCCCTCCAAAATATAGCATGGCACTCCAAATTGACATGATATATTAATATTTAACTCTGAATTGATAAAGTAACCTGAAAATAATTCGCTATATATCTCATTATCATAATTAGTTAATTAATTAAACTAATAGTACTATAAAAAGTATTTACGTTTTATCATGACATGATGATTAACTAATTACTCCATCGTCCCTATTAATTCCCTTCTTTGTTGCAAATCTTCTTGCTCTTTATTTTTTCTTTTGAGAACTGCGGTGAGAATTAGGCTATGACATCATGGTATCATTCATATATAATGACAAGAAAAGAGTACATGGGACATGGGAAGAGGATGCATACCTTCATCTTCGATACAACATGAATAATATACACTATTTTTATACAAAAGTGAAGCAAAACTTCTACGTTTATCTGAATTATTAGTAATTCTGCCTTAACAAGATATATTCTTAGAGTTACCAAATATACAATATTATATATCCCATTTGTGTATGTACCCATAATCGATACAAAACATTCTCTTTTTTGACAGTTTTAAAAATTTGAATATTAAGTTGGTTATTCTAATTTCATTGAAGCTCTAACTCGCTTCAGTAAAGGTATATGGAGAAATTGGTGATGATATTTAATCTTGATGAAAGGATTTCAAATATATGTACTAATCGTAGTATACATAAAAAAATATTTTAGGTTATGAATGTAATATAGTTATCTATAATGTGCCTATTTAATTCCTAGGTACTCGAATTAAATTAAACTAATTACTTTGAAAGTTACTTTGTTATTGATGGAGTAATAAAAATTATATACTACCAAATGCATGAAATTAATTTTTTTATGAAAACTTTTTTGTTTGTCGTTCCAATATCAGTTCATGTACATAATTTTTTTCGCTACTATTTCAAACATATGTTGCATGTCTTTGCACATAATGTATGATGTACTTTAATTTTATCTTAAACACGTGTTGCACATGTTTGAAATCTAATCCTATTTTAAATATGTCTTTATGAACTATACTTCTTTATTTCAGATTTGATAAATTTTTGTTTCTGAAAAATGAATTAACGGGTAACATTATTAAAAGCCTGATTGAATGAATAAAAAATAGTAATTAAGTAATAGTTAACCGGATAGACAATTATTTCTAGAAAATATGATACAAAATAGATACCAAGTCTCGTGTGGCAAATCAAACGTCGACTAGAATTCATTTATTCAACTGCAATAAACTTAACTTTTAGAAATTTATATAATTTTCTATTATAATTTTACTTTGAGAAAGTTTGATCATAAGAATGCAGATGATGCAAACAATGATTCTCTATATATTAATTAGTTATGAGGTGTAAGTTATATTTTTTTATTTAATTTGTAGATTATTTATATATTATACCATCGGTGCATAAAATTTAAAATTCATAAAATATTATTTTATGTGAAGAATAAACAGAGAAAACGAAATAGTATTCTTTATGTAGTGATCTAATCATTAGACGTGATTTGGGTAGCTATTGAACATTAAAAAAAATACTTTTTATAGGAGATTCATCTATGTAAGCATTTAAACTTATAAATATCTAGTACACATATATATTTGAAAAAAATATTTTACGTAAACCAATATATCATACAATATGAGATATACAATACTCTAATTCAAAGAATACACAAGGCCTAAGCAAATTGAAATAAGAAATTATATATATATATATATATATATATATATATATATATATATATATATATATATAATATCTAGAAAAAATTTAAAAACTATACTTTAAATTTTGATTTCAAGATGATACTTCCAAAAAGCCTTAGCTGGATTACATCTGTAGATAATATAGCAATTAAAAGCCTTTGTCATTTTTGTTAGAAAATCTGTCAATAAATCACACTAAAATCCAAAAATTCAGATGCTAAGTCATAAATGTTTTTTTCCCCAAAATCATCTATGGAAAATAAAAGTAAATTTCAGATTTTCCTCTATATTTTGAACAGATGTATGATGACTCATTAAATTTATTTTTCTTTGTCCTATGTTCTAACCCATGAACATTTTGCGTGCTTGTTTCTTTCCAGATCTACTTTCACAATTAATGACAAAGGAGTCAAATGTCCTAGTTCTAACCGTTTTGTTTGCAAGCTTAGTAAATGATAATTTAATATCCACTCAATCCCATGTCCATGCGGTGCTTGTTTCTTTCCAGATCTACATTTTTTAACATTCACAAACGGGTGATTTTCAATAGAATAAAATACGACTAATATGTCTGTGTTCAATATAATAACTTCTAGTATTTATAACAAGTGTAGATCAGGTGTTGTAATGAGCTCAAGATAAGGGAAACAGATTGTAAATGAATTTTATCAGTTCCTCCTATGCATAATTCACCAATTTGGACTTATAATTTTCTAAAGCCTCCTTAATTATAAGACCTCAAAAATGACAAAAGTATCGTGAAATACCAAGCAGATTAGGAATTGGGACATTAATAATTGTTCCGTGACACAAACTGTTCCTCCCACCTAGGTTCCACAAAACTAAGTAATCCAATACTAAACTGATCAAAAGTTATAGTGAACAATTGAAACTATCCGCATGACCTGATTAGACTAGTATCAAAACGTTTAAACTATAAGGCATTATGTGGAAGTTCTGATGAGGGGTCTTTGTGTACAAAAAGATCGACAATACGCTAAAAGTATTCTCACCTTTACTGTGTAAAATTAAATATATAGCATTCTGCAATCGTCTTCTGGTGGGAAATGCTTCTGATGAAGGCACACAGTGATGGAGTGTGTTGCGTCCTTTCGCACACGCAAGTGTACGTGACCGTACAAGTAATATAGGATGTGAGTCCAGATATCGTACCCAAGGGATTTGACGAATTGATTAACTAGGTTAAATTCTTATACGAGCTATTCAGTAGGTAACCAATAATGAAGAATGATTTGTGCGTTGTGAAAACAAATAAATAACAAATGGTGACAAGCTTTGACTTAATGGGTTGTAATTCAGATTTGGGAAAAGTTCCAGGATTATGGTATTTCGACAATCCAGTTGAGTTCTCAAACCATACGTTTAGTTGATTTCCTGAGTTACTAGTTGCGGGTTAATTTTGACCATGTTGAGTGTTTTGCCAACAACTCTAGGTCTCCTCGATTATTCCTAACGCCTATATTCATATGGTCATCGGTCGATAGTGAAAGGCGTATGATTTCTCTTCTGTATCAACTGGGCAAGGCTAACTGATATATTTCTATTCACGTTAGCGAATTGTTCTCCCTTCCCTATAAAGTTCACAACCAAACCCTACCTTCCCTTATTGCGTACATAAACACTCTATTACTAGTCCAACTTATGCACCATATATAGTGTTTAATAGGTGATCAAGTTAACAAACAATTAAGAGCAAAGGAAGATAAATAACTCAATAATGGAAATTCGAACTAAACAATACGATAATTAAACATCAACCTGCATGTATTTAACCACAACCCTAGATACTAAAGGTTTAGCTACTCATGAATCTCTTTAGAAGAAGAGATTTCATGAGTTTACAAGAAAAGAATCAAAAATAAAATAAAGAAATAAAACTAGACCATGTTCTTGAGATTTGCCGTAAGTTTTGCCTTCCCCAAATCAGTTATTGTTCATAGAAAATGTGAGAGGGGGTATTTATAGAGTTTAGTAACCCTTAGGACTAAGAAAACCAATCCCAATCGGGTTAGGATAAGTGCCCGCTCGCGCCACTACCCAAAAAGAAAGCAATGGCCCAAGGAACAACAAAAACTTCAGAACGCTCTCAAAATCCGCGCCATTGCCCTCTTTGGGTGTGTGGCGCAGATCTATACTGCTGGAAAAGTTCAGAGAGCTTGCTAAATCCATGCCATTGCCCTCTTTGGGTCAGTGGCACAAGGCACAACACCCTTATCCAATTTTCGCTCATTTTGCGTTGCTTTGCGGCAGCTTTTTTCTTGGTTCCTTTTGATTCCTTGGTGCTCTTTTTCCTCTTGTTTAACTCCAAATACCTCAAGATACTCCTACATAAATAAAACAAAAATATAAGTGTAATTCATAACATTTACGCTCAAGACGACACAAAGAAGAAGATGAATGAGAAGTGAATGATCGTATAAAAGCGTACTTTTAGCCTCTCATCAACACCCCACACTTAAACCCTTGATCGTCCTCAAGTAAGCTATACACTCATGTCCTAGACTCTACTCCAAACTACACCAATTTAATACAAAAACACTCAAGCTAAGACTATAATGACTAGATGGCAAGCACTTAGCACAACATGCTTCGTTCATTCAAAACTCATAAACGACTACTTTAATACCTCCTAGCCTCAAGAATTGACTCTACGATCATAGCAAACACTCATAACTTACCCAATCAAAAATTCAAATATTTCATCTATCTATCGTCAAACATGTGCCCTCACCACAAGAGAGTTACCTATATTCACTCACAAGAATACAATTTATCACATGAATGGGTATAAGAATAAAATTACGCTCACTCTCACAAAGAAGTTCACATGCAACATACGATGAACTATAAGCTTGTCCTTAGTGTACTACTCCACTAATATAAGAACATTAAACTCAAGATCAAGTAGAACTTTTTGGGTTGTAATGTAGATTAAGGGACGGGTAGGAATTATTTTGGCTAAAATAGTGACTACCTTCCCTAAGCGCTTTAATACATCACATTTTTTCATTAAGCACCTTTCTCAATCTACAAACTTCTTTCTTCTTCTCTTCTTGCCCATATAATTCTTTAATTTTTCATATCTTTAAGCACGTTCACACACCACTATTAAGGAGTACTCAATTAGTAAAAAAGTTTTTTTTTTTTTTTTGTTCTTTTTCTACTCCCTACTAATGTATATGAATTTTTCTTTCTTGCACCCTTAGACTTTTCTACAGGCTTCCATCCTCAACTATTTCCCTTTTTTCTTTTGTACTCCCTCTAACTCTTATTTCTCAATTAAAGCGTTTAGGAGTTTTGAATTAAATTAACGATCCATTGAAACAAGCGGATTAAGCTTTAGATATGGATACCAAAAGAATAGGTTAAAGGCTCAACGGGGCTAGCTAGGAACATCAATTATGGGTAGGTATAGCATAGGATAAAAATTGGCTAATCAAAGAAACGCCTATATCATCTTCTAAACTTAACATTCTTTATTTCATTTTGCAAACACACTGGGAAAGTTCTAGATATCAATATGAAAGCATGAAATATCATAAAAGTCTAACACACATGGCACATGTTCGACTCAAGAGGGATCCATACAGACTCTCAATCAAGAAACCAACAAGAGTTCAAATTTAGGCCAAACATCATATAAGATTCAAGTAAAAGAGCCTAGGTGTCTCAAAAGAACTCATTCAACTTTTCACACAGCATGCTTCAAATTCAAAACCAACTTGCATCATTTAGTCAATTATAATTCCTAACAAGAGCACCTAGCATTCAATTGGTCCTAACGACTCTCTAACTCCTAATGACTAACTCTTCCCTCAAATACTCAGTTCAAAGGGCCCCCCCTCGAAAAAGAACCAAAAATAAAAACCAAGGGGTGGATGAAGTATGCATCTAAAAAGAATTAAAAGCTAAAGACTACCCTAACTAAAGAATAAAAGAAAATCTTTTTGTGTTTTTAGACTTTTTCAAAAAAAAAATTCAATTTTTTTATTTAATCTAAAAAAAAAATAACAACCTATGGCATACTTCACCCATAAAAAAATTTGGAAGATATCCCACCCCACACTTAAAGTCATGCTTTATCCCCAAAACAATAAATAAGATAAAAACTAGGTTAGAGATACTCCCTGAGGCCCTCTAGGGCCTAGGTAGCAGCATGTTTTCTTCAATTCTCAATCCAAAGGGCCAAAAAACCCTACACTTAAGCTTAATACATTCTCCTTAGCTTTCAAATTCGGGTACTCAGACTTCCCCAAAGCTGCACGAAATCACAAACAAAAACAGAAAGTGACACTATATAAAAAACTAAACTATTACAAAATTGGGTTGCCTCCCAATAAACGCTTGATTTAACATCGCGGCACGACGCAAGTCACAAATCAATCAATTTCTCTTAATCTCTTCCTCCCCCTATGATAAAGCTTTTGCCTCTTCTTCACTCTTGGAGGATCACTTTATTCTTTCACTTTCCTCTTTGTCTTAATATCCCTTTTCGGGTCACTGTCCAACCATTTAAACACATGATCATTCTCCCTCAAAAACTTGAGCGATTCTTTTTACTGTACCTTAGAAAATTCAGTAGAAATATTCAAAGTTTCAACTTTTTCAAACCCATTCTCTTCCACCCCATACTTATTTTTGACCACCTCTGTGATCATGCATAAATCTCTATAGTGTGAAGGAGTAGAGAGTGACTTATATACCATGAACGTCGCCTCCTCATCATGAAATCTCATCTTCAATTCTCCTTTTCGCACATCTATCAAATCTCCACCAGTTGCAAGGAATGGGCATCCTAAGATAACTAGTACCTGCTCATCTGCTTCATAATCTAAAATAATAAAGTCGGCAGGAATCACAAACTTACCCACCTTGATGAGCACATCCTCAATTATTCCCTCCAGATATGCACGAGACATGTCTGCTAGCTGGAGACAAATAGTGGTGGGGCGCGGCTCTCCCAAGCTTAGTGTCTTGAAAACAGATAAAGGCATTAAGTTAATACTCGCCCCAAGATCACACAATGCATGCCTAACCTCATATTCACCAATTTGTATGGGGAGGGTGAAGCTCCTAAGGTCTTTGAGATTTTGAGGAAGTTTTCTTAATAGCCTCGAACTACATTCTTCAGTGAGTGCAACCATCTCAAACTCTCTCATCGTTCTCTTTCCAGCCACCATATCTTGTAAGTACTTAGTATACTTTGGTATGTCCGTTAAATCATCAATCAAAGGAATGTTGATGTGAAGTTGCTTAACGATGTCAAGGAACTTCTTATAGTTAACATCTTCCTTGATTTTCTGGAACCTTTGAGGGAATGGTGGTGTAGGTCTTTCTCTTACCATCTCAGGCTCCTCAACAGTCCCTTCTTCAACTACCTTTTCTGTCATACTCTCTAACTCTGGCTCAGGAGTTGATGCAGGAATCAATGCTCGTGGAAATAGAGGTGGATTCTTGTAGTTTTCAAGTCCCTCTCCCCAATGACCTTTTCTCTTTAGAGGCTCTTCTTCTTGCAACTCTCGCCCATTTCTCAAAGTAATGACCATAACCTGCTTAGGCATCTCTGTATTGCTAGGCAAGGTACCTTAAGGCCTATCATGAAGTGTGGTGGCAAGTTTCCCCATCTGAATTTGCAATTCTGTGATGGCCTTCTTATTTTCAATATTTACTTGTGCATGTGCCTGTTGAACTTGTTGTTGTTGGGTCATAAACTTCTTTAGAGTTTCCTCCAAAGAACTACTCACTTGTTGACCTTATTGTATATATTGTTGTCTCTGGCCCTGCTGATTCCACCACCCCCAAGAGAAGTTTGGGTGGTTTCTATAGTTTTGTTATCCCACGTAATAGATGGATTCAGGATTCAAAGGAAAACCTGAATAAGCATCATTCTCACCACACTTTTCACAAAATAATGCAGCTGCCTGGACCTGGCTCACATTTGGGTTGGTGACCAATTTGTTTACCATGTTGACCAGCTAACTAATGTCAGACCGTATGACAACTATATCATCTAATTCAAGCTTACCCGGTGTCTTCTGAGTTGCGGTGAATATTCTGCTGGGTTCTGTATAATGTTTGTGCCCTGCAGGCATAAGGTTAAGCAATGCCTCTATTTCATCATAGCTCTTGGATAAGATTTGCCCTTCAGCTATATCATCAAGAAGTGATTTTGAGTCTGGCCTCAACCCTTCAATAAAATTGTGCCCAATGATCTCCTTGGGATTTTGATGGTGCGGACAATCTCTTAAATATCCCTTGTATCTCTCCCAAGCTTGGGGAAGAGATTCAGCGTATTTTTGAACAAATCCAAAGATTCTGCCTCTAAGCTCTTTTGTTCTTCGAGATGAGAAGAACCTGTTGAGGAACCTTTCAGATAATATGTACCATGATGTGATAGAACTGGCTGGTTCACTCTGCAAACACTACTTCGCCTCTCCAATCAATGAGAAAAGGAACAACATTAACTTCACATATTCATCACTCACATTCTGGTAGTGGAAGTTATCACTCAAGTCAATAAACTCTTGCAGGTTCTTGGTGAGTCTTCATGTGGTTTACCCTCAAATTGATAAGTGTTCTGCACTAGTCGCACTATGCCTTCTCTTAGCTCGAAGTTCCTTGTGATGGTTGGCTTGACAATCGCATTGGAGTCATTTTCTCGATTCGGCCTTGCAAAGTTAAGCACTGGGATATGGGGTGGAGCAGTGGGCTGCCTGCAGCCCTATTTTCAGCATTATTCGGATCAATTGGGTCATTTATGTGGTTATCCATAGCTCTCAGACCTCTGAGAGTGCATTCAACCTCATGATTAATGGGAATCAAGGGATTTCCTTGACTCCTAGTGTTTAGCATAAACTAACCTGTGACCTAAAATAAACAAAAACAACAAACAAAAGTGAAATCTGAATAGTTCAACAAAAATCCAAAGTAGTGCCAATTTCAAATCAAATCTCTGACAACAACGCCAAAAACTTGTTACGTCCTTTTGCACACGTAAGTGTACGTGATCGTACAAGTAATATAGGATGTGACTCCTGATATCGTACCCAAGGGATTTGACGAATTGATTAACTAGGTTAAATTCTTATACGAGCTATTCATTAGGTAACCAATAATGAAGAGTGATTTGTGTGTTTTGAAAGTAAATAAATAACAAATGGTGACAATCTTTGATTTAATGGGTTGTAATTCAGGTTTGGGAAAAGTTCTAGGGTTATGGTATTTTGACAATCCAGTTGAGTTCTCAAACCATGCGTTTAGTTAATTTCCTGAGTTACTAGTTGCGGGTTGATTTTAACTATGTTGAGCATTTTTCCAAAAACTCTAGGTATCCTCAATTATTCCCAATGCCTTTATTCCTATGGTCGTGAGTCGATAGTGAATGGCGTATGATTTCTCTTCCGTATCAACTGGGCAAGGCTAACGGGTATATTTCTATCCACATTAGCGAATCATTCCCCCTTCCCTATAGAGTTCACAACCAATCCCTACCTTCCCTTATTGCATACATAAACGCCCTATGCCTAGTCCAATTTATGCACCATATATAGTGTTCTCTAGGTGATCAAGTTAACAAACAATTAAGAGCAAAGGAAGATAAATAACTCAATAATGGAAATTCGAACTAAAAAATACGATAATTAAGCATCAACCTTCATGTATTTAACCACAACCCTAGATACTAAAGGTTTAGCTACTCATGAATCTCTTTGGAAGAAGATATTTCATAAGTTTACAAGAAAAGAATCAAAAATAAAATAAAGAAATAAAACTAGACCTTGTTCTTAAGATTTGCCGTAGGTTTTGCCTTCCCCAAATAAGTTGTTGTTCATAGAAAATGTGGGAGGGGGGTATTTATAGAGTTTAGGAACCCTTAGGACTAAGAAAACCAATCCCAATCGTGTTAGGATAAGTACCCACTCGCGCCACTGCCCAAAAGCGGAGCAATGGCGTAAGGAACAATGAAAACATTAGAACGCTGTCAAAATCCATGCCACTGCCCGCTTTGGGTGTGTGGTGCAGGCCCATACTGCTAGAAAAGTTCATAGAGCTTGCTAAATCCATGCCACTTCCTGTTTTGGGTCAGTGGCGCAAGGCACAACACCCTTAGCCAATTTTCGCTCATTTTGCGTCGCTTTGCGGCGTCGCTTCTTCCTTTGTTCCTATTAATTCCTCGGTGCTCTTTTTTCTCTTGTTTAACTCCAAATACCTCAAGATACTCCTACATAAACTAAACACAAGTGTAATTCATAACCTTTACGCTCAAGATGAAACTAAAAAGAGGACGAATGAGAGGCGAATGATCGTATAAAAGTGTACTTTTAGCCTCTCATCAGAGTGCATCAAAACTAATGAAGTGGTTAGAGGATACACTCCTTGTTCTTCCTCGAGCTTGACATGTAGAATGTAACACCCCAGAATTTGAACCAGCGTTAACACTCAAAAAACTTTAGGAACTTAGGAGAAATTCAATATTTTTTGTAATTTCTGGACTCCACGGGCACGTGCCATGGGCCGTGCCAGGAACAACGGCCCATCATGCAAGCCATGGGAGTAGTTCAAACAAGATTAGCCCCGATGGAAGGTCACCATGAGCATTGGAAGTCTGACGGTCTATGGGACTCACCGTGGGAATGATCCAGCAGCTTTAAGCCACCTCCCCGACATGGCGGTTAAGGGTGACGGGTGTGGAAGCCACCATGGGCTGTTGACCCTGCAATTGAAATGGACCAGCAACCCATCCCCAGCCATGCCCTCTCCAACGACCAGGGTTGATGGGCCATCGTAGGTTCGGCACCGGTTTGAAATCCCATCTGGTGGGAATACTTTTTCAATTCCTCTTTTATGTCAAGGGCATTTTGGTCCTTTTCCTAAACGTTTTAAATCCTAAACTTAGTTATTTTAGGTGCAAATTAAGAAGATTTTATCAAACTTAGCCAAAAACTTCTCCATTCTCCCAAAATCAGTTGACTTTTAGAAAAAGAAATGCTCTTTTCTTCTCAAGAACAAACAGAGGATTCTCCAACTTTAGACCTCGAACCCAAGGAGATTCGCCAAGGGTTTTGCTTCCAGGTATGTGGGATTTCATCAATGGATATCCTTTCACCCATTGAGTCCCTGAGAAATTTAGTATCTTCAGTTTCCAGTGAATTCTTTAGACCTAGTGTTCCTGAATTCTATTAGACTATTGTATCTCAGTTTCCATTATTGTGTATGGAATCCACTATATGTTTTCTTGAGAAGCTATAATAGTGATACACTCAGAATTCTACAACCCTAGCATGTTGTTAATTTTAGTACTTTAAATTCATGCATGCTAGTTAGATATCTCAGTCAGTTATACTTCATGATAATAATGCTATCAGTTTTCAGTATTATTATGCATTCTCAGAATAATCAGTATTTGAGCTATCCAGTATATTAGTTTGTGATAATTACTTGCATATTCAGTTGGGAGTAGATTCAGCACCGAGCGGACAAAGGGATGAAGGCTCACCTATTAGATTAGGATGATACCTTTAGTATAAGTCCCTAAGTCCCAGAACTACGGCGCCACTGTGGGTTCTAAAGGGGTGACTTGTCAGTTCAGGCTTGACACCCTAGTCCCTTGTTGGACATCATATTTATGGATCCATGCCAGTTTATGTTTGTACCCTTGGCAAGGTATGAACACCCTTCTAGCCAGGGTTATAGATTGGCCCTATAGTTAGCTCATATTGGGGTATGTCGATTAACAATAGCTCCCACAATTTAGATTCATTACTTTCAGTGAACTTGTATTTAAGACTAAGTTATTTAGTTAAGTTCAACATTTTCCAATTCATGTTAAATACTTAGTCATTGCATTAGCTTATATCTTTCAGTTCATGTTTCAGTATATCTTCCATATTCAGTGATCATGTACCCAGTTTTGCATATATCCTGCATGCTCAGTACAATCCAAGTACTAATGCATACTTTTGTGCTATATCCTATTATGATGTAGATTCAGGCGCTCAGTATCCAGATCGCGCGTAGTGCGATTCTCCAGTCCTTTCAGTAGCTCAATTGTGAGTCCTCATTCTTCAAGGACCAGATTTATGCTAACTTAGTCAGTCTTTACTTTTAGTTTTTAGACTTTTGGAGTTAGCTTGGGGATTGTCCCAACAACTCACTACAGATAGAGGCTTTCAGACATAGTATTAGTTTCAGCTTTGTAGTCTGTATTTATCTCAGACTTTTACATATATTTATACTTTCAGATATTATTGGATTACCTTCCGAGTTTTATTTTATTAAATCAGTTTAGATTCCGCTCAGTAGTATTTTATTCAGAAATGCTTAGTTATGCCAGACCATGGGTTAGCTTGGGGTCACTTGTGACACTAAGCACGGTGTTGTGTCTAGGGGGTAGCCTCGGGCATGAAAAACTTGGTATCAGAGCCTCAGGTTTAAATGTTCTAGGGTGTCTGAAAGCTGAGTCAACTAGAGTCTTCTTCATAGGTATAAAGTGTGCCATACTTATGGGGGAGAAGCTATGAGGCATTTTTAGGAAAACTTCCCTTCTTTATTTTCCACCTCGTGCTTTAGAGTATGAACTCTATTTAATATCCTTCTAACTCACACTTTTTGTGTTACAGAAAATGCCTCTTAGAAGAGCAAATGAAAAGGGAAACAGAAACAAAAATGGGAACAAGAAAGCACCATCAGCTCTAGCAAACCCTTCGAATGAGCAAGTCACTTATGCTGAGTTCAGGGCTGCTTTTCAGGTGCTGGATCAAGCCATGTATACTCAGGTAAATCAGCAGGAAGTGGTACTTATCCCACCACAGAATAATTCCATAGCCGCTAGGGTCTGAGATTTCACTCGAATGAATCCTCCTGAATTCGATGGCTCTCAAACTGAGGAGGATCCACAGGAATTCTTTGATGACATCAAGAAGGTTACAGAGATTATGGGTGTCACCCTGGTTGAGAGTGTAGACTTATCCGCTTACTAATTAAAGGGAGTGGCTCACATCTGTTATAAGAAGTGAAAGGAAACTAGAGGCACAAATGCATGCCTAGTGGATTGGAATCAGTTGAAAATTGCTTTTCTGGATAGATACTTCCCACTTGAGCTCAGGGAAGACAAGGTTTAGGAGTTCATCAATCTGATTCAGGATGACATGAGCGTGAAGTAGTATTCCCTCAAGTTTACTTAACTGTCGAAGTATGCTCCGACATGGTAGCTGATCCCAGAGCTTGTATGAGAAATTTCGTGGCAGGTGTGTCTGACGATATGGTAAAGGAGTACAGGATTGTGATACTAGTAAAGGAGATGGATATCTCCAGGTTGATGACTCACGCTCAGTAGATTAAGAAGGAGAAAATTAAGGAGAGAGAAAAAGATAACAAGAGGGCTAGAGCAAGTGACTTTGGTTATTCTCAGCATTGGTCAGATAGTGGTAACCGCTCTCAGTTCTACCATAAGTCTCCAGCTCCAGCTCCATCCTCTGCTAGTTCCCTAGTACCCAAGTTCAGATAGGTTTAGCGGGATAGGGCACTAGGATCTAGGGCCCAACATAGTGTCACTAGTGGGCGCACTCATCCATTTTGCAAGAAGTGTGGTCAGAACCACCAAGGTGAATGTATGGAAGGTAGTGGAAATTATTTTGGGTGTGGTAAGACAGAACACATGATGAATGAGTTCCCAATAACTTCTCTAAAGGGCAAGGATACTCGCCCACTGAATCAGGCTAACTCTACAACAGCTCCTGCAGGGTGCCTCATCTAGTGTAGGTGGCGGTCAGTGCCAAAATAGGTTGTATGCTCTTCAAATTTGATAGGACCAGGAGGATTCTCCCGACATGGTCACTGGCACATTACAAGTCTTTCTTCTTGATGTTCATACATTGTTAGACCTCAGAGCTACACTCTCTTTTATGACTCTCTATATAGTAGTAGACTTTGGTGTCAGTCCAAAAATCCTTCCAGAACCCTTCTCAGTTTCTACACCAGTTGGTGATTCAATCATTGCCAGATGGGTATACAGAAATTGCCCAGTCATAGTTTCTCAGAAAGTCATCTCAACAGATCTTGTAGAGTTATAAAAGACTGACTTCGATGTTATTCTAGGCATGGACTAGTTACATTCTTGTTATGCCTCAGTCGATTGTAGAATTAGAATAGTTTGATTCCAGTTTTTAAATGAACCAGTCTTCAAATGGAAGGGTAATACCTCAGTACCTGTAGGTCAGTTCATCTCTTACCTTAAGGACAAAAAAATGATTTTCAAAGGGTACATCTATCATCTTGTTCGGGTTAAGGATTCAGACTCTAAGACCCCAACTCTTTAGTCAGTCTCAGTGGTTTGTGAGTTTCCATAATTATTTCCAGAAGATTTTCTTGGAGTTCTTCACGAAAGAGAAATCGATTTTGGAATAGATCTTCTCCTAGATACCCAGCCTATCTAAATTCCACCTTACATAATGGCTCCAACTAAGCTTAAGTAATTAAAGGAACAGTTGAATGGCCTTCTAGATAAGGGCTTCATCAGACCCAACATCTCTTCATGGGGTGCTCCAGTCCTTTTCGTGCGTAAGAAAGATATTTCTCTCAGAATGTGTATTGACTATCATCATTGAATACAGTCACAATCAAGAATAAGTATCCTATTCCCAGGATTGATGACTTATTTGACCAGCTTCAGGATGTCATCTGCTTTTCTAAGATAGACCTCAGACCCGGCTATCCTCAGCTCAGAGTGAGAGATTGTGACATTCTGAAGACAACCTTCAGAACTCGGTACAGTCATTATGAATTTGTATTTATATCTTTTGGACTAACAAATTATCCTGCAGCTCTTATGGATTTGATGAACAGGGTGTTCAAGAAGTATTTGAACATGTTCATCATCGTCTTCATCGATGATATACTTTTTTACTCTCGGAGTGAGGAGGAGCATGGAAATCATTTGAGAGTTGTGATACAAACTCTCAAAGATCACCAGTTATTTGCCACGTTCAGTAAGTGTGAATTCTAGTTGAGGTTAGTTGCTTTCCTTGGTCATGTGGTGTCTAGAGAGGGCATACGAGTTGATTCTCAGAAGATAGAGGCAGTAAAAGAATGTCCTAGACCCACTTCTCTGATAGATATCAAGAGCTTTTTGGGTTTGGCTGGTTACTACAGGAGATGTGTTGAAGAATTCTCATCCATATCTACCCCACTGACCAGATTGACTCAGAAAAATCTTAAGTTCCAGTGGTCAGATAAGTGTGAGAAAAACTTCCTAGAGTTGAAGACTAGGTTGACTACAACTCGCATTTTAACTCTACCAGAGGGTTTGGATGATTTTGTTGTGTATGATGACGCATCCAGAGTCATCTTGGGTTATTTATTGATGCAACATGGTAAGGTTATTGCTTATGCCTCCAGACAGCTTAAAATTTATGAAAAGAACTACCCAACTCATGACCTTGAGCTTGCAGCAGTAGTTTTTGCTTTAATGATTTGGAGACACCACTTGTATGGTGTCCATATGGATGTGTTTACAGACCATAAGAGCCTCCAGTATGTTTTCACCCATAAAGAGTTGAATCTTTGTTAGAAGAGGTGGCTCGAATTCTTTAAGGACTATGATATGAATATGTTCTACTATCTGGATAAGGCTAATGTAGTGGTTGATTCCCTCAACAGACTGTCTATGGGGAGTGTGTCACATCTTGAGGAAGAGAAGAAAGAATTAGCTAAGGAAGTTCATAGGCTCACTTGCTTAGTAGTTTGCCTTACAGACACAACAGATGGCGGTGTGATAGTCCAAAATGGGTAAGAATCTTCTTTAGTAGTTGAGGTGAAAGAGAAGCAAGACAGTGATCCCATCTTACTTCAGTTAAAAGGTACGGTCCATCAGCAGAGGGTAGAGGTGTTCTTCCAAAGGGGAGATGGTGTGCTTCGCTACCAGAGTCATTTATGTGTTCCTAATGTGGATAAGTTGACACAAAGCCCATAGTTCTAGATATTCTATTCATCCTGGTTCCACCAAGATGTACCGTGATATATGGGAAGTCTATTGGTGGAATGGCATAAAGAAGGACATCAAAGATTTTATGGCTAAGTGTCCTAATTGTCAGCAGGTAAAAGTAAAACATCAGAGATAGGGAGGTGTGACTCAAGATATTAGCATTCCTACTTGGAAGTGAGAAGTGATCAACATGGACTTTATTACGGGTTTACCTCCTACTCGTAGATAGCATGACTCCATTTGGGTGATAGTGGACAGGGTGACTAAGTCAGCTTACCTTTTGGCTGTCAAAACTATAGATTTATCAGAGGATTATGCTAGACTCTACACCTGTGAGATAGTCAGGTTGCACGGATTTCCCTTGTGTATCATCTCAAATAGGGGTACTCAACTTACATCTCATTGTTGACACCCAATTTTTGCCTTCCACATTACGAATTAATCTTGAGCCTTGTTGAATTTTAAACAATTTTTGAAATAATTGTCTTGTAAAAAGGGGTAAATCATTTTCAAATCAGCTTTATAATAGTTCTGAGTAACAATTTATATTTTTGATATTTAATTATGTGAAATTTATATAAGTTTACTAAAAGAATTATTTTAGAGCGTAGTGTCATAAAAAAGGTCTTTTTAAAAGATTAAACACTTGATTTTCCTCCAAATTAATTCAAATGAGAAATTAATTGAATAAATTAATTTCGTAATTGTAAAAGAGGTAATTGCGTGTTAAATACAGTAATTATTTCAATTTTTTTAAATTTAAGGAAGCTCGAGTGATTAATTTAATTAATCCATCTTTATTTCTATTTTAGCCTAAATCTCTAAAATCCTTTAAAACCTAGTCAAATTCCACCAAATTACTCCTAATTTAGCTGTTTTCTAAAGACCAAATGGCTAAACCACCCTTATAACTCCCTCATTAGCCAACTTTGGGCTCAAAACAAAATTCCACCCGCTCAGCCCACTCCATAACCTGCTGACCCGGTCCACCTCTACACACACACTTATACTCACACACCCTTATTCTCTTCTTTCTTTTCTCACAACAACAATACACCAAACAACCCTTTGTCCCTTTCTTCATCGTACAAATACCAACACCAGCAAACCCTAGCGTCGCCTAGGCAATTCCCAGCAATTTCCTTCGTTCCTCCGTACTGTTCTACGTGCCTAGCACGAGATTGTACCTCAAAGGTCCTAGAACAAGTTACGTGGAATAATCCCACCTCACCCTTCGTCCTTTCTTTACAAATCCCACTCAAAACTTATACCGAGTTGGTACTATTTTCAACAGCTCAGCTTCAACAACGGCTCTAACTCCGTCAAAATTCCCAAATGCCATCCACTCTCCATCGAAATCAAGCTGTAAAGAACATAAAAGGTTCTACAAGAAGCACAGGTGGTGTCCCAACGTTTCTCATCGTGAATCACGGCTGATTTAGCTTGAATTCATACGAGATAGTACAAACGTGGCTCACCTTGTGTGGTTTGATTTTAAAATTCAAATATTTCCTCAAGCAATTCCTAGATTACCTCTTTGTTTTTACCCACCAAATCTCACCCAAAATTTCCCTATAAATACCCCCCAGCTACATGAAAGGGAGCTGATTTTGGGGAAATATTGGGGGTTTTGGAGAATCGATTCTCTAACCTTACGTAACCAGTCAGCTTTGGGAAGAAAAAGAGCTAAAACTTTGAGTTCTAAAGGATTGGGTATTAGTCCGGTGGTGGTAAGCTCTTCCGGTGAAGTTCTAAGTCTGAGTTGCTGCCCTAAAAAAGTGAATCCCTTAACCTCCTCCTTTACTGTTTTTTGTTGTTTTCATTTTTGCTTTTATAATGTTTAAACCTTGGTGAAATCTGGTTTTGGTATTGTTTGTTAGTATCAAAGATATGTGCTTAAATGTTTGACTAATATTATGATTTCGAGTAGCAATATTGTGTTAGAAGTGTGGTCTTTTACTGATTTTGTTTAATTTGTTAAAACAATGAGTATGAGCATAAATTTGAGCCTAGATTGTTGTTAAATGATGTTAAATCTGTCTGGCTTTGTTCATAAAAATGTTTGGTTTTGATCCTTATTTGTTCCCCAATCCCTCTTCATAATCATGTTCTTATTGGCTTACCAACTTTGCCTAAACTGATATTTCGTATATGTAATGATTAAGTGTTGATATGTTTTGCTCATGGCTGTTTGTGATGATTTTTAAACTTATTTTCCCTTCCCCTGTATAAACCCCTTGATTTCATTACCTTGTGTTTGACTTATATGATATTTAAATGCCAGAAACTTAAGCACGAATTTGTTGGTAGAATTTAAGGTTGATTTTGTTCATGAAAAGCTGTCTTTCTCTTTGTTGAACCTGTTTTCTCCTCTTTACTGTCTTAACTATGTATGAACTGTTAGCCTTAATCTCCTATACTTGGGGTGATGCTTAGGTTAGTTTTAAACCTTGATTGTCTATGGTTTAGTTGGTTCTTAAGTAAACTGTGTAGTGTATATATATATATATATATATATATATATATATATATATATATATATATTTGAGTACAAATTTTCATATTTGTTAATTGATTTGAGCATGTTTAACCCCTACCCTAAGATTTGAACTTGCTTTTAAATGATTTTTCTTCCTTTCCCTACTGTTTCTTGATATGTGGTATCAGTCTACATGTTTGAACTGTAAGTATCATTTAGGATGATGTTTGGGTCATCTTTGAGTCCTGATTTCTTCTCATAAGTTTGTTGGTTTGATTAAGTATAGCATGAGCACATGTTGCCTATTGGTTTGTTGATGAAAAATGCTCAAACCCCCTCCTTGCTTCCCTTTGTTTAACAGTAATCATTATTTTCCTCTTCCCTTTCCCTTTTCACTGTTTTGCTAATGCTGAAATGACTAAGTGATGCATATGAAATAGTTAGATCTTGTTGTTATCTTCTTATGTTTTAATTGGAGTCTAGTAATGCTTGTAGAACATTGTGACTTATTAAAGCTTCAAAACTGCTATGTTTCTTTGTTTTCTATATGAAGATGTTATAGGTTTTTAGACATGTTCAACTATCATCCCCTTTCCCTCATTTTTTATCTGTTACCCTGTTCCTTTCCCCCCTTCTCTTGAAATGATTTTAGCATACTAGACGGTTGTTGTGTGATTAGAATTTGTTTAGGTCTAAGGTTTTAAGAATCTGAACTCCATGATTGTTGTGTGTGTAAGTTCTGTCATGGAAAAGAACTAGAGGTGAGGCATGCCTCCATGTGACATGTTCCTCACCCCTGTAGGTTCCTCTGATTCATCTTCATCAAGATGACCACTTCCCTCTTTGCTTTACATGTTACCTGTATGGACCATGAGATGATTTCGGCCTATATCATGTTAATAGCTCTCTCACATACCCCTCCTTTGTATTCTTGAGTGATTACCTATTAGTTATACTAGTAATCAGTGTTAAATACCTGTCCAGCCTGCTTGATTTGTCTGTGATTAATATGTGATTTCTAAATTAGGTTCTTTAACTAGTCCTTTTGCTTAAATTATCTGGAATCTGCCCTCTATGTTTAAATTTAAGTGTTGAAAGTGACTAGATATGATCAAAAGTGCTGAATATGTGCCTTATGTCTATGTGATACCATTTTTGTGCATCTGAGTATATATGTTTTGCTTAAACCAATTCCTCCCCCCTTATGATTTCTGGAGAATAATTAGCCTCTATAAGCGTTTCAAAATGCCTAAGTCTTATAAAGTATATGTATTAATGATAAAATTAGTGATTCTATTGTATGAGTGTCCCTGTTTCATGTGCTTAATTTGGTATAAAAATCTGCGTATATTTCTCTTAAGTGTGAATCTACATTGTTTAAATTACTGTTTTTGCTTAATTTGGTTAAAATATATATTAATATTTATCTATTTTTACTCTTTCTATGCATGAAATATGGTGGAGTCCAATTGGACTCCCAAAATCCCCTTGCATTCTTCAGTTGGGCCTAGCCCAACAACTATCCGGACCAGCTTGTTCAAAGCCCAAAAGGGCCGAGTTGTTGAAAAGAAGGAGAAGCAGCTGAAGAAGAAAATGGGCCAAGCCCAAGCGCTACATCAGCAGAATAGTCCAAATGGACTGAATAAATAAAAATGGGCCAAGCCCATAAAATTCAGCAGCAGCAGTAGCCCAAAGGGCTAAAAGATGAAAAGTGGACTAAGTCTAAAGTGAAAATGGTGGTGGGCCTAAAGAGGGCCCACACACTAGTATTAGGACAGGTTTAACATATTTTAATTATGTTTTCTTGTTACTTAGTTGATTAGTTTGATTGTATAATTGGACTAATTTTGCGAAACTTAGTTAAATTATCTCCAAAAGGAATCAAACTTTCTGATAATTACTGTTTCATTTACTCAATTTATTTAATTTCAACTCTTTTCTTTCCGTGAGTATAAAAAATGGACCCCTTTTTATTTTCTTTTATAAATCAACCTTTTTTCATAATTATCCTCCAAAATCAATCTTCTTTATAAAAACAAGATGTTTTATAAACCAATCCCGTTTTCAAAAGTTAGTCAACAAGTTAGTTTTTCAAACAAGCCCGGACAACCGCGAGTTAGCGGATACTCTTGGTGCCTTAACACCCTTCCAAGAGTATTAACTTGAACCCTTACCCTTAATCTCTTAATTTTTAAAGTCTTTATCTGTTTTGGGATTTTAAAAATTCTTATAAGTTTTTTCTTGGTTTTTACTTTATAAAAACTAAGTGGCGACTCTTGCTTTTAATTGAAAACATTTTGGAAACTTTAATTAGATTTTCGAAACGAACCTTTCAATAAACAAAGCCATATTTTTCCGTCCTTGCTCGAAAAGGATAAAAACAGAAATGGCAATTCTGTTGGGGATAATTCAACTAGGTTCTTTGTTTGAAACTAACTTGTTTAACTAACTATTCGGAAATTATAATAATTGTAACTTTATTGCTTTCCTTAAATTGTTTACTTTTTCCGCGATTATAAGTTGTTCATGGCATTTTCTGCCTCTCTTGGCAAAACATTAGAATGCATTAGGGGTAAAAAGGAGATTACGCAAATCTTTGCAGTCGTTCTTGACAAAACACACAATTTTTGAAACAGACGAGTGAAGTAGTTGACCCGGGGTTGGTTAAGGGTCACTTGTTGTTTCAAGCTTGGGTTGCCCGCCCGGGTTCCAGGTCAATTTCAAAACCTATTCTAGAAACTCAGGATAGAGCAAAACCAAATCCCGAAAATAGGCATTAGCCTAGGATGTCTTAATATCTAAGGGATATTAAGTCCATTAGTAAACCACCAAAACATGTCAACGGGTTTCCGACCCAACGACATAGCATCCAACTACTTGTTGTTTGAAAGACGTATGTGTTGTAACTGGACTATTGTCCTGGAGTGGGGCCTAATAGGTTATTCTGTTTTGTAGGATGTCAAAATTCCTCAAGTTTGACATGGTAAAAGAGGCACCTCTCCTCCTCCAAATGTGGTGGATAAATTTGGGTCCTAATCGTCAGAGGACAGTCCATCAGTAAAAAGGAAGAAGATCGACGCACTATAGCAGGGTTGACTCAGGAACTCGAATATATGAGAATGGGAATAGCCCAGCTTGATTCAAAAATGACCAGGAAAGCCTTAGAGGCCGGGGCATTACCTATGCATGAACAAGTGGTGAAACTCTAGGGCGACATGTGGTTGAGCCAATTCGAGCTTAGGAGCATTGCCGGAGCATCCAAGAGGAGCAGGACCGAGGAAGGACCTTCCACGTCATATCTTTAGTATCTTTGCCCCTGCATGGGTTTTATTTCCATGTATGTCTTTACTTTACCTAAATTCCCCATGCGTGGGCGTGACTTTTGTGCAAATATCCTTTCCCCTAAAATGTATCCCCCTTTTCGGCTAGCATTTGTATCCCTTTAAAAAAGGGAAGTTTTCCATATATATACATGCTATTTTAGGGGGCAATAGAATGGTTCAGATACGTCACATATGTCTTTCAAAGTCGCTAGGCCTAACCTTGGCATAAAAAGGTCACCCAGTTAGGACGCGATATTAGCATGATATTATTGTGATTTAAACTGTTTTATGTGCTATGTGTGTTGCTTGAATCAAGGAAAAATTGGTCCGCTCCATGCTAAAATTTTCTAGAACACCGTAGGCAAAAATATAAGCCCACTGTGTAAAGTCCGACCAAAATACTCCAAGTCTTCCAAGTTTCTCCGAAAATCCTAAAGCCTTCTAAAAACTTCCTAAAAAATCTCAGTTCTTTCAGGAAAGGGTGAAACGGAGGCCATGATATCGAGACTTGTCGCCACTTTCGGGTCGATTTGGAATACCTCACTGACATGGGAAAAATCGAGTTGGAGTTTCCCCCTTATCATCCTTGAAAAAAACTCTAGAAAAGTCTAGCAGATCCCATCATCCAGAGCTGAAAGTAGCAAAAGTAGCAGAGTTTTAGCTTTCAGTTTCTTTGTTTTTATTTTTGATGTCGTCTTTTACTTTCCCCTTGTATTTAGAATAGTAGATGAAATGAAATTAGACAACTTATCTATCACAAGTTCGAACTACGTATGGTCTGAATTCTCCTTCATGAGATACGTAGGCAGCCTTCAAGGCCCGGCCCATGTCTTAAAGAAATTGTCATTTCTCCACATCGACGAAGACGACGAAGAGTTCAGGAGAACAATAGGCAGAGATGTTACAAGATCAACAAAATCAACCTTTCCTGACAAAACCTACTAATCCCAAATCAACGGACAAAATCCTGTCCTTTGAAATGATTGAGTCAAAACCACCTGTGGACCAATTTGCCTTGACGAAAAACAACTTTCATGTGTTTAAATTAATTCCTGTGTTTATTTCTCGCCATATATTTTGTATTATTTTTCACTAACAAAAAACTAACATAGCGGCTTTTGAGTTGTTTTTCATTTCAACAGATACAAGGAACTAGTTTGTGTTGACAAAAACTGGTTGAACACTCTTACTTCACTCGCTCGAAAGCACACTTGAATTCATCCTCTGGCCTTCGCTTTTCTGAAGAAAGAATGACTGATAGTGAGGAAGAAAATACCTTGGCTATAAGAGACAACGTCATTACTGAACAGAATGAAATGATCGCAGATCTTGCGAAGAAATTAGAAAAGTTGCAGGAAGAAGTGCAAAAGGCGAAAGACATGGCTAGCTTGGCAATCGCCGCCAATACTCCTGCTTTGGGCAATTCTCAGCCCCCTCCTCAAAACCCTCCACTCAATTCTCCGCAAACCAGAAATCAACCAAAAGACATCCCCTCCTCTTCCATTCCCAGGCCTTCAAACCAACCTGTACACAATAACCCCTCCCTCGTCAGGTCCCTGTACCAGACCCATACTCCCCTGTTCAACATACTAACCTGAACAACAATCCAGGTGCCTATTTCACACAAAACCCTCCAAACCTCCATAACACTCCACAAAACACCTACAACTCCCAAAACAACCATCCTAATGCCACCAACATAGTTAACCCACATAATTTTACCCCCACATACCCAAATACTATTCCACATGTCCAGCCCCCGCCCGCGCAGAACATACCTCCCACTTTTCGTGCCATAACAGAACCATAACCCATCCTCTAGGAGAACCCTGAGCTAGACCATTATGAAGAGAAAGAAAGAGAGTTGAAGGCTCCGTAAATGAAATGCGACCTCGATATGGCATAAATAAGAGAAGAAATGGCCCAGATTTGAGACTTATAGTTCACCTTACGAGAAAGGTTACGACTATGATGATCTCTGCATTCACCTTGAGATGAACCTGCCAGAAGGTTTCAAAATTCCAAAATTTGAAATCTTCAATGGTGTTGGGAGTCTCGAATCCCATCTAAGGAGTTACTGTGATCAGATGGTCGGTTCACGAAGAAATGACGCCTTGCTAATGAGACTCTTTAGCCAAAGTCTGAATGGAGAGGCATTGGAATGGTTCGCCTTCCAAGAATTGAAGAAGTGGTTCAAGTGGAGCGATCTCGCCCGAGATTTCTCCCAGAGATTCGCATATAACGTAGAAGTCATCCCAGGTCGATATTCCTTGGGATGCATCAGGCAAAAGTCAAATGAAGATTTCAGAGATTATGCTTACCGGTGGAGAAAAGAGGTCGTGAGAGTCCGACCTCCTATGACCGAAGAAGAAATAAGTGCGGTGTTTATGCACGCTCAGGAGTCGAAAGTTTATAACAAGATGATATCGGCGGTAAAGGCCTAGTTCGCTGACTTAGTCAAAATCAAAGAGATTGTGGAAGAAGGGATCCGCAGTGGCAAAATCGCCAAAACCCCGGTTTCTTCAGGATCTACCGGACCCCCAAGGAAAATGAGAGAGGAGGTATCTTCGGTATCTTTCAATCCTAGTCCAAAACCACATAAACCTTTCAGAGATAGTTACAAGAAGCCACTTGTTCCAACAACCCCTCCTCCAGTTCCACAAAACCCTCAACCAATCTTCTATACTCATCCAATCTACCAAACTCCCATGCCAAATGTGCAGCCCATCTACCAAACTCCAGCCCTAAATATACAATCCACCTACGAAGCACCTCCTCAGAATTTTCCAGTATACCAAAGAGCTCCTGAAAACTAGAACAACCATCGGGTCCTCCTCCTGCTAACCCCGGTCTCCCTTGACCAAATTTGGAAAAGAAAGTTCCTCAAACTTTCACTCAATTAGCCGGGACCCGAACTCAGTTATATGAAAGACTGAAGGCCGCTGGATTAGTTCAGCCCATTCAGCATAAACCAAGTAATGTCAACTCTACTTTCTACAAAGCTGATAGGCATTGTGCTTATCACTCTGGAGGCGCCAGACACAACACAGAGGATTGCATTAATCTGAAACACAAGATTCAAGATTTGATCGATCAGAAGGTAGTCACCTTACAAATAGCACCGCCAAATGTTAATAACAACCCACTTCCAAATCACGGAAGAGCCACTGTAAACATGATTGAAATAGAGGAAGAATGGTTCGCAAGCAATTCCATAGTGCTGGCAAGCCCCAAAAATCCTGAGGAACTAGAAAGGTCTGTAGCTTCTTTGAGCATCACGGCGAAGCCGCAATTTGCTGTGTTGGTGCCGGCTGAAAAAGAGTTCATAATTGAAGCCGCCGCAACTCACGGCATGACAAGATATGGGAGATGTTATATCCCTGATAATCTGGCAGATAATGCTTACAAGAAGAGTCTGCAGAAAAGGCCAATCACTGAAGGCGAAGCAGAAGAGTTTTGGAGAAAAATGCAGCCAAAAGAGTACTCTATTGTGAAGCACTTGGAAAAGACCCCGGCTCAAAGTTCTATTTTGGCATTGCTCATGAGTTCCCTGTACCACATACAGGCATTACTCAAGGTTCTAAATGAAGCTTACGTGCCCATGGGTACTAGTGCAGAAAAATTGATTGCCATGGTAAGCCAAGTCCTAGGAAGCCACCGCATCTGTTTCAGTGATGATGAGTTGACTTTTGAAGGTGTGACGCACAACAAGGCTCTATATATCACTATTCATAGTTAAGAAAAGGTTGTGAATAGGGTACTGATCGATGACGAATCAGGATTGAATATTTGTCCATTGTCAACACTGACATAGTTGGAATATGATTTGGGAAAGATCCGTCAAAGTAGGGTCAATGTGAGGGCCTTCGACGGAGGACAGAGAGATACCCTTGGAGAAGTCAACCTATACATCCAGATGGGACCCACTGAATTTCGAACAGAGTTACAGGTCATGGATATTACCACTAGTTACAATTTGTTTTTGGGACGGCCATGGATCCACGAAGCTGGGGCCGTGCCATCAACCTTTCACCAAATGGTGAAGTTCTTTTGGGAAGGGCACGAAGTGGTAATCCATGGAGAGGGGAGCCACCTGAGTCACCCAAACGGTTGTGTCCCCACAATCAAAGAGGTCCTGAGAGGTAGTGACTTCTACACGGTGGAAATTATGAATGCCACAGAAGAGGACCTAGCTCCTCAAATTCCTATGCCTCCCATTTACAAGATGCTTGCGAACACAATACTGACGTGTGGTTATAAACCAGGCTCGGGGCTAGGAAGGAACTATAACGGTCGGATCGAACCTTTAAGTATCCCTGGACAGTTGAGCAAGCACGGATCGGGGTATGTGATCCAAGAAGGTGAAGCCAGCAACAAAGAAAAGAAGAGGTCAGGACTGCCCAAGCCTTTTTCTCATTTGTATCAATCGTTCCCGGTACGCTTCAGTCCCCCAAGCGATGGGTTGGAGGATGGAATAAGGGATCTGTTTGAGGAGTGTGATGCTATCACGGAAGAAGCTCCCGAAACAACCACAATCAGGAACCTCAAACCCGGTGAGGAATTGCAAAACTGGGTCGCCACTCCCTTGGCTACACTCCACTCGGCTGGGTAGACAAAGACTTTATTTTACAAAATTCGATGACGGTTTGGATGAGGCTCCGTGACCCGCCCTTTATGTTTTAAATTTCCTCGTATTGTTTACTGCTTTCTAAAAGGCATGAACCTACATTCATGTAGGTTGTAGCCATAGTTTGTAAATATTTCCAAATTCCAAATGAAAGCCTCCTTATTTTGAAAATATTCGCCGTTTAAAGATTTATTTTTATTTGCTTATTATTATCTAACCCGTTTTGTTTTGGTTTCAGTAATAATAAGTTAAAACCTGTCACTGTCATGTCATGTCAAGGGCTTAACGAAAAAATTGAGCTAGGTGACGATGATTTCGAGGAATATGATGAAGAAACTATGGTTCCCGAAGACTTGACAGAGGAATTAAAAGACTTTGAGAATCGAGAAAAGCCTAATCTAGAGGAAACTTAGACGGTCAATCTAGGAGACGACCAAGAAGTCAAAGAAACCAGAATCAGTGTCCATTTGACAGAAACACATAAAAGAGAACTTATCATTTTGCTCCAAGAATACATCGACATATTTGCTTGGGCCTAGAGCGATATGCCAGGACTAAGCACATACATAGTCTACCACAAGATGCCTATTAATCCAGGGTTTGATCCCATCAAGCAGAAGATCCGAAAGTTCAAGCCAGATCTAAGTATGAAGATCAAGGAAGAAGTTACCAAATAGATTTAGTCTAGAGTGGTAGGGGTTACAAAGTATTCGACCTAGTTGGCAAATATCATCCCAGTTTCTAAGAAAGATGGGAAAATCAGAATCTGTGTCGATTATCGAGACCTGAATAGGGCCAGTCCCAAAGATAACTTCTCATTGCCCAATATACATATCCTTATCAATAACTACGCGAAGCACGAAATGTAGTCATTCGTGGATTGTTTTGCTGGATACCATTAGATCTTAATAGATGAATAAGATGCGGAGAAAACAGCCTTTATCACCCCCTGGGGTATCTACCATTACCGAGTGATGCCATTTGGTCTCAAAAATATGGGTGCTACTTATATGCGAGCCATGATAACTATTTTCCATGACATGATTCATAAGGTGATCGAGGTATACGTGGATGACGTGATTGTAAAATCCCGCGAGAGTTCGTATCACTTGACCTATTTGAGGAAGTTTTTTGACCACCTGCGAAAATACAACCTAAAGCTGAATCCCGCAAAGTGTGCTTTCGGGGTGCCAGCTGGCAAATTATTGGGTTTTATAGTCAGTGGAAGGGGCATCGAGCTCGACCCTTCAAAGATCAAAGCAATTCAGGAGTTGCCTCCCCCGAAGACCAAGAAAGAGGTCATGAGTTTCCTGGGAAGGATGAATTATATTAGTCGATTCATAGCTCAATCAATGGTTATTTCTGAACCCATTTTCAAGTTATTAAAGAAATATGTGCCGACTGGTTGGACCAAGGAGTGCCAGCAAGCTTTTGATCATATTAAGGACTACTTGTCCAGTCCTCCGATATTGGTTCCTCCAAGATAAGGGAGCCCATTATTACTGTATCTATCGATTTCAAAAAATGCCTTCAGATGCATCCTGAGACAACATGATGAAACTGGAAAGAAAGAACGAGCGATTTATTATCTGAGTAAAAAGTTCACTCCATGCGAGGATCATTATACTTTGTTAGAAAAGACTTGTTGTGCTTTGACTTGGGTCGCTTAGAAGTTGAGAAATTATTTGTCGTCCTATACGACATATCTCATTTCCAGAATGGACCCCCTGAAGTACATATTCCAAAAGGCCATGCCTACGGGGAAATTGGCCAAATGGAAAATGTTGCTATGTGAGTTCGACATCATATATGCGACTCAAAAATCAATCAAGGGACAGGCCTTAGCAGATCATTTAGCAGAAAATCCGGTTGATGAAGATTATGAACCGCTCCAAACTTACTTCCCCGATGAAGAGATTTTGTTCATAGGTGAGGATATTATTGAGTTATACCCCGGTTGGAGATTGTTCTTCAACGGAGCGGTCAACTTCAAAGGTTCGGGCATTGGAGAAGTCTTGGTATCAGAAACTGGTCAGCACTATCCGGTGACAGCCAAACTCCGTTTCCCATGCACTAACAATATGGCCAAGTGCAAAGCTTGTATTCTTGGTATCCAACTAGCTATTGATATGAATGTCCGAGAACTTTTGGTCATAGGTGATTCCGATTTGGTAATTCACCAAGTTCAAGGTAAATGGGCTATGAAGAACTCCAAGATCGTGTCTTATGTGAAGATGGTTCAAAGTTTGTGCAAGAGATTCAGGAAGATCAAATTCAAGCATACACCAAGGACTCTGAATGAGTTTGTCGATGCCTTGGGAACCATATACTCCATGATTCAACATCCCGATCATAATTATATCGATCCATTGATAATAGGTCTCAAAGAACAACCTGCACACTGTGTGCATGTCGAAGCAAAATCAGACGGAAAACCATGGTATTATGATATCAAGAGGTATCTAGAAGTTTAAGTCTACCCCGAAGATATGACCTCCAACCAAAATAAAACCATTCGTCGAATGGCCAACAACTTTTTCCTAAATGGAGAAATCCTGTATAGGAGGACTCCAGACCTTGGATTCTTAAGATGCATTGATTCGGTTGAAGCCACAAGACTATTGAAAGAGGTACACACTGGAGTGTATGGTCCCCACATTAATGGGTTCACCCTAGCCAAGAAGATTTTGCAAACTGGATACTTTTGAATGACCATGGAAAATGACTGTAGCAAGTTCGTACAAAAATGTCACAAGTGCCAGATCCACGGAGATTTGATTCGAGTACCACCTAGCGATCTTCATAAAATGAGTGCACCTTGGCCTTTTATATCCTGGGGCATGGATGTCATTGGTCCCATTGAGTCGTTTGCCTCGAATAGACACAGATTCATTTTGGTAGCTATTGATTACTTCACCAAGTGGGTAGAAGATGCTTCTTACAAGTCTGTGACCAAGAAGGTTGTAGCCGATTTTGTTAAAAACAACCTAATCTGTCGACTCGGGATCCCCGAGTCAATTATTACCGACAACGGAACAAATCTGAATAGCCACTTGATGAAAGAAATATGTGAGCAATTCAAGATCACTCAACGTAACTCAACCGCATATCGGCCACAAATGAATGGAGCTGTGGAAGCCGCCAACAAGAATATCAAGAAGATCTTGAGAAAAATGGTCGACCATCACCGATCTTGGCACAAGATGTTGCCTTATGCTTTATTGGGATACCGGACGACTGTCAGGACTTCGATCGGGGTGACCCCTTATATATTGGTGTATGGGTCGGAAGCAGTGATACCTGCGGAAGTTTAAATACCATCTCTTAGGATCATTCGAGAAGCCAGACTGAACAATGAGGAATGGGCTCGTGCCCATCATGAGCAACTCATGTTGATTTATAAGAAAAGGATGAGTGTCGTATGCCATGGTCAGTTGTACCAGAAAAGAATGATTCGTGCATTCAACAAAAGAGTGAGAGATCGCATGTTTGCCATAGGACAACTGGTTCTCAAGCGCATTTTTCCCCACCAGGAGGAATACAAAGGAAAGTTTGCACCCAATTGGCAAGGTCCGTATGTCATCCAGAAATAGTTTTCCTTTAATTTCATTTCCCTGTAATTGCATTTCCTGATTGTAATCATTTTTATGCCTTGTAATAGCTTAGAACATCCTTATCCTCTTGTACAAACTACGTTTCACCTGAATTCTCAAGAATGAGATACGTAGGCGGCTTGTGTCAGCCTCGATCAACCCCTTAGAAAAATCTATCTTTTCCCGTACGAACTACGTTTGACCTGAATTCTCAAGAATGAGATACGTAGGCGGCCTTTGTCGGCCTCGGTCATCCCTTTAATTATTTCCAATAATCTTCCACTATAAGTGTGGGAACTACGTTTGACCTGATTTCTGCCTCAACGGGATACGTAGGTGCCACAACGGTTCGGTCATATCACCCCAGGAAATGGAAACTGGGGAAGAATTTTTTAGAAAGGAATCTCAAAAATTCAGAAGATGAAGGTTGTTGCCAACAAGACAAGAGGATGCTTGTAGATACGCAAATGCCAAAATGGTTCATCCGTATCACCCAGGAAATGGAAACTGGGGAAGAATTTTTTAGAAAGGAATCTCAAAAATTTAAAAGACGAAGAGCATTAGACTCCGAAGAGTTCTCCAACAAGAATGCAGAGTATTCCGAAGTGCAACCAAAGCAAATATCGAGAAAGAATCTCGCGATCCCCATAGAGTCTCAAGTCTCGTGCCGGGAGGAATAAAATCTGCTAAGAAACCCTTGGGCAGAAATTTTGAGAAGGATCCAAAATTTCCACCAAGCTTCATTCAAGAGTTCAACATTAAGCTCCAAGGAATTCCCCGGCACTGATAGATCAGAGTGTACTTCAAAGAAATCCCCAATTCCTATAGGGATTAATCCCCGGCTGTGATAGATTTCTTGAAAATCATCTTTCAAGTTCCCCAGTTAGGATGACGAAGGACCTTTGTAGTCCGCCAGCAGTATGTCTAAAATGTCAATACCTCGAGTAAAGGACGTTTGTTGGACTAGTACATGACATGATAGGAAGAGACATTTCCAAATCATCTCCTTTTTAAGCCCTTTGTTTTCCAAAGAACTTATTTGAAAAATATTTAAAAAGATTAGTTTTACTCCTTTAATGTGATTTTGTCTTATGTATACCTTGGTCCGGGGAGAGTTGAGGGTGACAAGTACCTGAGATTGGAAAGCATACGGAGAAGATAGAACCAGGAGCAAAAGATCGAAGGAGGTCAACGCAAGCCAGTTTCGACAAAACTAATAATTTTTCTGTGGATGCAGGTTGTCCCTAAAAGTATATCAGAGAGTGGTCCTGCATTATCCAATGAGTTCAAAGAAACGCAACAAGACCATATGCTTTAAAATTTGGCGAGAAAAGCCCAAAACAGCAGGAAGAGGCCAAAGAGGCAAAATCCCCTAAAGCGGATAAATTTTCTGGTAGTTCACATAAACTACCAGATAAAGAGAACCCAAAAACGTTCTTAAGTCCCCAAAATGGATCAGGATATCTCGGTCAGCTTCAAAATTGGGGGCACCAAACAAAGAGCAACAACACTCCCCACCAATGCCTAGCAAGACAGGGATCACCCCGAACAGACAATGTTCAAAAAACGGTATTCATGGTTGTCCCTGAAAGCAGGCACGACCATTTTCCTCGCATTTTTAAAGTTATTTTGATCAGCTTCATAGACTCTGTCTTTAAAGTCTTTCAAATCTTGACTGTAGTCGCTGATAAAAGTGACATTGTGTCTGCTAACCATTTTCCTTGAGCGCAGGTACCCACAAAGGAGTCGACATTAAGATCAAAGGTGATTTTTTCATGACTTCCATATGGGACATTGCATCATGCTACATGGCATCGCATTTTGCATTCACGTTGCATCATGCTGCATGGCATCACATTTTTGCATTCACATTTGCATCATGCTGCACTGCATCACATTGCACCATATTGCATCACCTGGCATAGCATTGTGTTGCATCATATTATGACATATCTCATTGCATCATATTATATTATGTTGCATCGTATTGTATGGCATCATATCACAGGAGCATGCCAAGAGGGCCATTCATATTTGCATGCCGAGAGGGCCATTCATATTTCCATGTCAAGAGGACAATGCCGAGAGGGCCATTCATATTTCCATGTCAAAAGGACCATGCCGAGAGGGCCATGTCAAGAGGACCATGCCAAGAGAGCCATTCATATTTGCATGCCGAGAGGGCCATGTCAAGAGGACCATGTCGAGAGGACCTTTCATATTTCCATGTCAAGAGGACCATGCCAAGAAGGCCATTCATATTTCCATGTCAAGAGGACCATGCCAAGAAGGCCATTCATATTTGCATGTCAAGAAGACCATCATCATCATATATCGCAGACGCATATCCCCTGCGAAGATTATGTCCCTCTGCCAGCTGGCTTCAAAGAGGATGACATTTATTAGGCGTCCCCAAGTCTCACTAGCTGTGCAGGATCGACCTCAGCATACTTATATCCGAAATTATCCTCATTCATTATGCCAAATACGGCATGCAGCATGCTTATATCTGAAATTACATGAGGCGAAAGAGTATGACGTTGAGGATATAATTATCATTTATTATGCCAAGTCTGGCATCCAGCATATTTATGTCCCATATTGCGTAAGGCAGAGGAGTCTGACGTCAAGGATATTTTATGCACCTTTATTCGAAAGCATCAATCACCGGAAGATGTTGTTATATACCACCTGTCATCAAGGTTCGAAGCATATTATCTGACGGATATCTGTAAGTCGTCTATGCCCAAATCGGACAATAAATCAGATTTTCCAACATTTGAAGGTCAAAAGTAATCTATAAATCACAACGATATCCGAAATCGGATAGTGTGCAAGATTGCCCAAAACTTGATAGAACTAAGAGCTGTCTATAAGACGCAATGATATCTGAAACCGGATAGTGTGCAAGATCATCTGAAGATTGACAGTTCAAAGATAACGCGTAAGTCGCAATGATATCCAAAATTAGATAAAGTGCAAGACTACCAAAAATGGATGGTCCAAGGGTTATCTATAAGCCGCGACATATCCACGTTGATATTGTGCAGGATTACCCAAAGGCTAATAATTCGAGGCAAATATGTAAGTCATGTCACGTCCAAGATCAGATAAAAGGGTAGGATTACCCAAAAGCTAGCAATTCGAAGGATATCTGTAAGTCGCCTCTATCCAAAGGCGGATAATGTGCAAGATTACTCGAAAGCTGGCAAATTAAAGGCATCTGTAAGCCACCTCTATCCAAAGTCGGATGATGTGATAGATTACCCAAAGCCTGACAATCCAAGGGGTGTCTGTTAATCATGTCGATGTGGAAGATACACGAGATCTACCCCAAAGACATATGCAAAAGACCACCACCAAAAGCCAAGAAGGCTATCGCATTCAAGAGAATGCCCTTAAACAATCAAGAAGTCGTCATCATTCAAAAATTGCTACACAAGCAATCTTATCCAATAGCCAAGAAGGCTATCACGTTTAACTATCATGGAAGTGGACATTTCCTAAAACAGAGACAGGAAAGGACATCATCTTCCTCAAGAAACAACAGATAAAGGAAAATGAGGTACGAAGCTATCTATCCTTAATTAATTCTATTACTACTAACCATTTGGTTTCGAGATATTGTCAAGAGCATCCAAGAAGGATGAAATTCTCAAAAGCAAAACCACAGGTGCGGACTACACCAAAAAGGATGCATCACAACGTGGAACTTTTTCTTAGCAGCAACTTGTGACACAGTCCGGAGAGGGACATCAAACTCTTTGGACGCGAACTGAGGAACAACTCACCACCACCATCAAACCATACCCCTATCAGAAGGCATGTGGGTATTTCCTATCTTTGGGTCTTGGTTTCACATCCAAGGTTTCTGAACTCGCGTAAAATCTTACTTTTTAAATCCGAGCGGCGATACACCTCGAGCTTTGGAAATTATGTCCAGGTAAAATCTTACTTATGGGTGTGAAATGCACCACATTCATAGTTGAAAGGTTACAAGCCTCTTTTTTATAGCTCAACTTATTCGTCACTCATCCCGAGCCAAAGGTCGTCTTAACATAAAGATTACCTTTTCCACCGATTGAGTCAAACTACAAGCAGCCTGATTCCCTGAGTCCTAGGATATGTAGGCGGGCTCTATGATGAAAACTCGGCTGCATTCCTAACTCCCCCCAATCCTCCTACTCCCCAGCTTTACGGTCTCTCCATACTCTGAAATCGGGAAAGTTTGGAATTCCTTGAAAATCATGCATAAAATCAAGCATCTTGAACTACAAGTGGCCTGAGTTCTCATGTAACCTGATATATGTAGGAAACTCGATGCCAGTGTTTGGCCATAACTCCTTAAAATTCGTGCTAAAACCAATCGCTTCCTGAAGATGGACCTGTGATCGGATAAAATTGAGAATGTCAATTCCCTTTGCCCAGGGTTCATTACACTCATTCTACCCAAAGGGAGGGGTAGCGGTTGACACCCAATTTTTACCCTTCATATTAAGAATTAATCTTGAGCCTTGTTGAATTTTAAACAATTATTAAAATAATTATCTTGTAAAAAGGGGTAAATCATTTTTAAATAAGCTTTATAATAGTTCTGAGTAACAATTTATATTTTTGATATTTAATTATGTGAAATTTATATAAGTTTACTAAAAGAACTATTTTAGATCTTAGTGTCATAAAAAAGGTTTTTTTAAAAGATTAAACACTTGATTTTCCTCCAAATTAATTCAAATGAGAAATTAATTGAATAAATTAATTTCGTAATTGTAAAAGAGGTAATTGCATGTTAAATACAATAATTATTTTAATTTGCTTAAATTTAAGGAAGCTCGAGTGATTAATTTTAATTAATCCGTCTTTATTTCTATTTTAGCCTAAATCTCTAAAATCTTTTAAAACCTAGCCAAATTCCACCAAATTACTCCCAATTTGGTTGTTTTCTAAAGACCAAATGTGGCCATTATCTAAATAACCCTTATAACTCCCTCATCAGCCAACTTTGGGCTCAAAACAAAATTCCACCCACTCAGCCCACTCCATAACCCGCTAACCGGCCCACCTCTACACACACACTTATACGCACACACCCTTATTCTCTTTTTTCTTTTCTCACAACAAAAATACACCAAACAACCCTTTGTCCCTTTCTTCTTCATACAAACACTAACACCAGTAAACCCTAGCGCCGCCTAGGCAATTCCCAGTAATTTCCTTTGTTCCTCCATACTGTTCCGCGTGCCTAGCACGAGATTGTACCTCGAAGGTCCTAGAACAAGTTACATGGAACAATCCCACCTCACCCTTCGTCCTTTCTCTACAAATCTCGCTCAAAACTTATACTGAGTTGGTACTATTTTCAACAGCTCAGCTTCAACAATGGCTCTAACTCCGTCAAAATTCCCAAACGCCATCCACTCTCCGTCGAAATCAAGTTGTCAAGAACGAAGAAGATTCTAGAAGAAGAACAGGTGGCATCCCAACGTTTCTCATCGTGAATCACGACTGATTTAGTTCGAATTCATACGAGATAGTACAAACGTGGCTCACCTTGTGTGGTTTGATTTTGAAATTCAAATATTTCCTCAAGCAATTCCCAGATTACCCCTTTGTTTTCCCAACCAAATCTCACCCAAAATTTCCCTATAAATACCCCCTCTAGTTGCATGAAAGGGAGCTAATTTTGGGGAAATATTGGGGGTTATGTGTAATGACCCTTCCGGTTATTTCCACGTATACATTTTCCTTGTACCATTAGAACTTGTGTGTAGTGGCCCCAAGTCATTTAAGGCTTGTCGGGACCGGTAGTTCGGTGCCAGGGCCATTTGTTTGGTCGTATGATAAGTTTTGAAGTCAAGCAAGTCGGCAAAAGTTATCGTAAGTTTCTTTAATAAATTTTCAGAACTTTGGATAAAATGTCTCAGAGCTTTTCTCTCAATATATAAAGAGTTATAAGTCCCCCGATATACCAAATCGAAGGTCTACGAGTCTAGTTTCCAACGCACAAAACCTCACATCCAACTGATCTTGGAGTAAAAAGTTATGACTGTTTTACCGCGGACTGTCTGGCAGAAACAGGGATGAGAACCGGGTTACGAACCGGGTCGCGAACCGGGTCGGGTCAAAATCGATTTAAAGCCTCAACTTCACGTTTTAAAACACCATTTCAGTTCTGAAACAGTGAGAAAACATAAGGGAGGGTTCCAAGAGAGTTCTTGAGTATCAAAATCGTGCGTACTTGAAAATATTTAATTTAAAAGTTGAATGTGGTAGAAAGTTATATTTTTATTGCCTTCCTAAAATACTTTTGTTACGAGATATTCGTGTATGTATTTATTTTATAAGGTTTTTTATAAATTGTAATGTTTTAACGGATATAGTAAACTTAGTTGTGTTGAAAATTATTATTATAATATAGTAGGTTTTATTTGAAATGATTTTCTATTAATTATGGTATATTCAAAAAGTTATATATATTTTACCATGAATATATGTAATACCCGAGTATATACATTATGGGGTAAAAATCAAGAGGTTTCCACCTCCACCCCACGTGGAGGTAAGGGAGGTGGATAAACATTCTTCATCTTGTGGTGGCAGCATTTCCACACCTAAAATTAGTAACTTTTTTTAACTAATTAAGTAATAGTTATTGTTTTACCTAGGGGTTGCTCACTATTCTTGGCTACTGGAATTTGTTTCTTTAAGTTAAAGAAGCCTCCCATTTGGTGTCATCTCTTTTGTTCAACGGAATGATATACTTGTAGACTAGATAGAGATTCTTTTGTTATACTTGTAGTAGACATCTCCACCGTCCTCTTAATTGCATATGCACCGAGCGCTCCTCCAAAGACCGAGCTCTTGGAGGTTGTTTTTCAGAGAGGTTCAAGCTTCTCATCGGACGACATGTAGGTTACGGTTTATTTTCCCTAGACTCCGCATATATAGGATAAAATTATATTAATGGGCATCCTTGGGTTGAGTTTATTAGGTCGGAACCACAGACCTCGACCGCTTTATTCATGTCCGCCTACTTTTGTTCCTCCGTTGCTTCTAGTACTTGCCGATATATTTTATTTACCCTTGTGGTCCTATGAGACCTTGTTGACTCTGGAACATAGAAGGTGGGATTTTGGGAATGTCCGCGAGTCCCGGGCATAGAATTATCCTTCTAGTCTGGTTATGCTTGCTGAGTAGTTGTGGGCCTGTGCAGGGTCGATAGGTTGATTGTGAGCTGCTGGGAAGCTATTGTGTTTGATCATACCATTTCCATGCATATAAAGAGGTTTTATCCATGTTTTACTACGGTTTGGGCTTCAGACCTACTGACACTATTTTCTAACCCTTACATAGCCCCGGAGGGCTGTTTTTTATGGAAATAAATTGGAAATGGTTTGATTTAACTTGTGAATATTCTTGGGTAAAAGAAATTAAAATTATGATTTAAATCATCAATTTACGATTAACGCAAGACTCGGCAGAGCCGGGGTGCTAGTTGAGTTTTCTTGCTACCTGAGATGATTTTTAGCCTCGGTCGGATCGAGCACCTGAGATGACTTTCTACTGTTTAGACCCGGTTATGTCTGGGCACCTTTGGAGGGGTTTTTGAGATATTTTCCTACTACTTTAGTCCTGGACAGGGTCTGGGCATGCATATTCGAGACTGGGTCTCTATCTTGAAATCAGACTTGCTTTCAATCCACATGTTTTGATACTGAGTTTTAGTATGGGGTCAGGGACCTCCATGAACCTTGCCATCCAGGCCTGGGGCTGCGGGCTGCGTGTGCCGGAGGAAGGGTATACGGTGGAGTAGAGGTATACGGGCAGTGTCCTTCCATGGAACCTACCTGCTGGGCTGGATCGGCACCGGAGGAGGTACATACAGAGATACCATTTCACTTGAGATCTTCATGCATCATATCATTTATTGTTTGAGGCTCCACCCTTGTTTGTTGCTTGTTGATTGTACGCTCCGGTAGTATGGGATGCCGGAGGGTTTGTTTTCACTTGCTTGTGTTCCTCGGTTGTATGGGAGGCCGGGGGACTGTAGGTAGACTCTGGCTATTTACTTGTAGAATTGTTCCCTATTACGGTTAATTGTGAAATTGGTTACTGCTAGATTGTTAGTTTCTGGATTTGAGATTGATATGATTAGTTGGGCTTGATTCATGTCTCTAAGCATGCCTATCATTACTCTTTCTCTCTTCTCCTTACACTTGAGGTTACCGGTATACCGTCCATTTCATAAACTTATTATGTATCCACTGTTATTGCAAGGACCCCAAGTGCGTTGTTTCTTACTTTCACATGTGCCTATGGTGTATATATTTTGCTTGCTGGCCTCACATGTGGTTCTGTTGACTTCCCTGGGCTAGTTCCTGTGTACCTTTTGTTGATTTCTGTGACTACTTGCTTCTATTTTGTCTGTTACTACGCTTTTATCTTATATGTGCCCAGTCGGCCTATGATACCTACTGGGTACCTTATGCTTTGCATTTGGTGCTCAACCTACCCCCTGCATCTTTGGGTGCAGATCCTAGCATGGGCCATCGCAGTTAGATTGCTGTAAGTCATGCTTGGAGATCTGTTGGGGATTACTTCAGACTTAGGGTGAGCTCTTGGCGATCAGAGCTTAGCTTTAGTTTATCTTTTGCTTTATGTACTCTATTACCATTCAGAGACATATGTATATATTGTTTTGGATCGTTTGCACTCCATGTATGTAGTTTTGGCTCTATACTATGATACCAGGTCTTGGGGTTTGTTTTAGTTTCCGCATATGTATATATATATATATTCCTGTTATCTATTCTCTTCATCTCGTTCCCTTACTTTTGCTTATTACTAACTGTCCTGGGCTACGGGAATTGGTTCGCCTACTGGGGGGTTGTAGGTGCCATCATGACCGAGAAATCGGGTCCTGACATTATGGAGAATCGATTCTCTAACCTCACGTACCCAGTTAGCTTTGGGAAGAAAAAGCACTAAAAATTCAAGTTCTAAAGGATTGCGTATTAGTCCGGTGGTGGTAAGCTCTTCCGATGAAGTTCTAAGCCCGAGTTGCTTCCCTAAAAAAGGTGAATCCCTTAACCTGCTCCTTTACTATTTTTTGTTGTTTTCATTTTTGCTTTTATAATGTTTAAACCTTGGTGAAATCTGGTTCGGTCTTGTTTGTTAATATCAAAGATATGTGCTTAAATGTTAGACTAATATTATGATTTTTAGTAGCAATCTTGTGTTAAAAGTGTGGTCTTTTACTGATTATGTTTAAATTTTTAAAACAGTGAGTATGAGCATAAATTTGAGCCTAGATTGTTGTTAAATGATGTTAAATCTGTCTGGCTTTGTTCATAAAAATGTTTAGTTTTGATCATTGTTTGTTCCCCAACCCCATTTCATAATCATGTTCTTATTGGCTTACCAACTTTGCCTAAACTGATATTTTGTATATGTATTGGTTAAGTGTTGATATGTTTTGCTCATGGCTGTTTGTGATGATTTTTAAACTTGTTTTCCCTTCCCCTGTATAAACCCCTTGATTTCATTAGCTTGTGTTCGACTTATATGATGATTAAATGCCAGAAACTTGAGCATGAATTTGTTGCTATAATTTAAGGCTGATTTTATTCATGAAAAGCTTAGTCTTTCTCTTTGTTGAACATTTTTTCTCCTCTTTACTGTCTTAACTATGTATGAATTGTTAGCCTTACTCTCCTATACTTGGGGGTGATGCTTAGGTTAGTTTTAAACCTTGATTGACTATGGTTTAGTTTGTTCGTAAGTAAACTGTGTAGTATATATATATTTAAGTACAGATTTTCATATTTGTTAATTGATTTGAGCATGTTTAACCCCTGCCCTATTTACCCTTAGATTTGAACTTGCTTTTAAATGGTTTTTCTTCCTTTCCCTACTGTTTCTTGCTATGTGGTATCAGTATACATGTTTGAACTGTAAGTATCATTTAGGATGATGTTTGGGTCATCTTTGAGTCCTGATTTTCTTCTCATAAGTTTGTTGGTTTGATTAAGTATAGCATGAGCACATGTTGCCTATTGGTTTGTTGATGAAAAATGTTCAAACCCCCTCCTTGCTTCCCTTTGTTTAACAGTAATCATGATTTTCCTCTTCCCTTTCCCTTTTCATTATTTTGCTAATGCTGAAATGACTAAGTGATGCATATGAAATAGTTAGGTTTTGTTGTTATCTTCTTATGTTTGAATTGGAGTCTAGTAATGCTTGTAGAACATTGTGACCTATTCAAGCTTCAAGACTGCTATATTTCTTTGTTTGCTATACGAAGGTGTTATAGGTTTTTAGACATGTTCAACTCTCATCCCCTTTCCCTCATTTTTTATCTGTTACCTTGTTCCTTTTCCCCCTTCTCTTGAAATGATTTGAGCATACTAGACGGTTGTTGTGTGATTAGAATTTGTTTAGGTCTAAGGTTTTAAGAATCTGAACTCCATGATTGTTGTGTGTGTAAGTTCTATCATGAAAGAGAACTAGAGGTGAGGCATGCCTCCTTGTGACATGTTCCTCACCCATGTAGGTTCCTCTGATTCATATTCATCAAGATGACCACTTCCCTGTTTGCATAACATGTTACCTGTATGGACCATGAGATGATTTCGGCCTATATCATGTTAATAGCTCTCTCACATACCCCTCATTTGTGTTCTTGAGTGATTACCTATTAGTTATACTAGTAATCAGTGTTAAATACATGTCCAGCCTGGTTGATTTGTCTTTGATTAATATGTGATTTCTAAATTAGGTTCTTTAACTAGTCCTTTTGCTTAAATTATCTGGAATCTGCCCTCTATGTTTAAATTTAAGTGTTGAAAGTGACTAGATATGATCAAAAGTGCCGAATATGTGCCTTATGTCTATGTGATACCATTTTTGTGCATCTGAGTATATATGTTTTGCTTGAACCAATTCCTCCCCCCTTATGATTTCTGGAGAATAATTAGCCTCTATAAGTGTTTCAAAATGCCTAAGTCTTATAAAGTATATGTCTTAATGATAAAATTAGTGATTCTATTGTATGAGTATCCCTGTTTCATGTGCTTAATTTGGTATAAAAATCTGCGTATATTTCTCTTAAGTGTGAATCTACATTGTTTAAATTACTGTTTTTTGCTTAATCTGGTTAAAATATGTACTAATCTTAATCTATTTTTACTCTTTCTATGCATGAAATATGGTGGAGTCCAATTGGACTCCCAAAATCCCCTTTTGCATTTCTTCAGTTGGGCCTAGCCCAACAACTATCCGGACCAGCTTGTTCAAAGCCCAAAAGGGCCGAGTTGTTGAAAAGAAGGAGAAGCAGCTGAAGAAGAAAATGGGCCAAGCCCAAGCGCTACATCAGCAGAATAGTCCAAATGGACTGAATAAATAAAAATGGGCCAAGCCCATAAGATTTAGCAGCAGTAGTAGCCCAAAGGGCTAAAAGATGAAAAGTGGACTAAGTCCAAAGTGAAAATGGTGGTGGGCCTAAAGAGGGCCCACACACTAGTATTAGGACAGGTTTAACATATTTTAATTATGTCTTCTTGATACTTAGTTGATTAGTTTGATTGTATAATTGGACTAACTTTGCGAAACTTAGTTAAATTATCCCCAAAAGGAATCAAACTTTCTGATAATTACTGTTTCATTTACTCAATTTGTTTAATTTCAACTCTTTTCTTTCCGTGAGTATAAAAAATGGACCCCTTTTTATTGTCTTTTATAAAACAACCTTTTTTCATAATCATCCTCTAAAATCAATCTTCTTTATAAAAACAAAATGTTTTATAAACCAATCTCATTTTCAAAAGTTAGTCAACAAGTTAGTTTTTCAAACAAGCCCGGGCAACCGCGAGTTAGCGGATACTCTTCGTGCCTTAACACCCTTCCAAGAGTATTAACTTGAACCCTTACCCTTAATTTATAAGTTTTTTCTTGGATTTTACTTTATAAAAACTAAGTGGCGACTCTTGCTTTTAATTGAAAACGTTTCGGAAACTTTAATTAGATTTTCGAAACGAACCTTTCAACAAACAAAGCCATATTTTTCCGTCCTTGCCCGAAAAGGATCAAAACACTCATTTGTGGAGATCATTTCATAAAGGTCTTGGTACTCAGCTAAAACTTCACACAACATTTCATCCACATACGGATGGTCAGGCGGAGCGTATTATTCAGACCTTAGATGAAATGTTGAGAGATTGTGTGATAAATTTCAAAGGTAGTTGGGATGATCACTTACCCCTCATAGAGTTTTCCTATAATAACAAATTCCATTCTAGTATTCAGATGGCCCCATATGAGGCATTTATGGGCGTAGGTGTAGATCACCGATAGGCTGGTTTGAAGTAGGTAAAGCAGTCTTGATTAGGCCAGACTCGGTTCATGAGGCTATGGAGAAAGTTCACCTAATTAGAGAAAGATTATAGACTGCGCAGAGTCATCGAAAGTCCCATGCAGATGTGAGGAGAAGGGACTTAGAGTTTGAGATTGATGATTAGGTTTCTTGAAGGTGTCACCCATGAAGGGTGTGATGAGATTTGGCAAGAAAGGGAAGCTCAGTCCCAGATATATAGGTTCTTACAGAATCCTGAAGAGGGTTGGTCATGTGGCTTATGAGTTAGAGTTACCATCTGAACATAACTAGCAGTGGTTCATCCAGTCTTCCATGTTTCTTTGTTGAAAAAGTGAGTTGGTGATACGACATTGATTGTGCCATTAGAGAGTGTGTGTGTGAAGGATAGTATTACCTATGAGGACGTTCCAGCTGAGATTCTTGACCGTCAGGTTCGTAGGTTGAGAAATAAGGAGGTTACTTCAGTGAAAGTTCTTTGGAGGAATCGGTCCATTGAGGGAGATACTTGGAAAGCAGAAGCAACCATGATAGCCAAGTACACCCCCCCCCCCCTCCCACCTCTTTCCTTCTGACCCAGCTTCAGTTTGAGGTAATAGTTTCTCTCAAATTCCCAGTTTACTCATGTGTACTTCAGTCTCACTATCATGTTTCTTAGCTATTCCCATATTTTCATCATGCTTTCATATACTTAGAATTCAATTCGGTCAGAATTCAGCTTCTTAGAACTCAGTTGGTAGGAATCGCAGCTCTTTCCCTCCAAACTCATCTTGTGTAGTCTTTATTCAAGGATGAATGATCCCAAGGGGGAGATATTATAACACCCTAGAATTTGAACTAGCATTAACACTCAGAAAACCTCAAGAACTTAGGAGAAATTCAGCATTTTCTGCAATTTCTGGACTCCATGGGCACGTGCCACGGGCTAGGCCAGGCATGATGGCCCGTCCGGTCAGCCGTGGGAGTAGTTCAGCCAAGCTCAGCCTCGATAGAAGCCACCACAGGCATTGTATGTTTGATGGTCCATGGGACCCGCTATGGGAATGCTCCAGCGTCTTTAAGCCACCTCCCTGACACGGCGGTCAAGGGTGACAGGCGTGGAAGCTGCTATGGGCCATCAACCCCACCATCGAAATGGACTAGTGACCCGGCCTCAGCCATGCCCTCTCCGATGACCAGGTCCGACAGGCTGTCGCAGGTCCGACACCCGTTGGGAAGCCCATCCGACGGGAATAGTTCTGTAATTCCTCTTTTAAGCCAAGATCATTACGATCTTTTCCCTAACCTTTTTAACTCCTACACTGAGTCTTTTGGGGTGAAAATTAAGGGGGGTTTAATCAGACTTAGCCAAAAACTTCCTCATTCTCCCAAAACCAGCTGACTTTTAGCAAAAGAAATGTTTTTTTCTTCTCAAGAACAAACAGAAGATTCTCCAACGTCAGGCCTCGAACCCAAGGTAATTCACCAAGGGTTTTGCTTCCAGGTATGTGAGATTTAATCAATGGATATCCTTTCACCCATTGAGTCTCTAAGAAATTCAGTATCTTCAGTTTCTAGTGAATTCTTCATACCTAGGGTTCCTAAACTCTATGAACCTATTGTATCTCAGTTTCCATTGTTGTGTATGGAATCCACTACATGTTTTCTTGAGAAGCTAGAATAGTTATACACTCAGAATTCTACAACCTTAACATGTTGTTAATTTTGGTACTTTAAATTCATGCATGTTAGTCAGATATCTCAGTCAGTTATACTTCATGATCAGAATGCTATTAGTTTTCAGTATTATTATGCATTCTCAGAATAATCAATATTTGAGCTATCCAGTATATCAATTTTTGATCATTACTTGCATATTCAGTTGGGAGTAGACTTAGCATCGAGCGGACGAAGGGATGAAGGCTCACCCGTCAGTTTAGGCTGAGACCTTTAGTAGAAGACCTAACGTCCCTGAACTACGGAGCCACCATAGGTTCTAAAGGGGTCACCCATCAGTTCAGGCTTAACACCCTAGTCCCTTGTTAGATATCAGATTAGTGAATCCACGCCAGTTTATATTTGTACCCTTGGCAAGATATGAACACCCTCCCAGCCAGGGTTTTAGGTTGACCCTATAGTTAGCTCAACTTGGCGTATGTCGGTTAATAATAGCTCCCACAGTTTAGATTCAATACTTGTAGTGACATTGTATTCAATACTCAGTTATTCAGTTCAGTTCAGCATTTTCTAGTTCATGTTAAATACTTAGTCATTTCATTAGCTTATATCTTTCAGTTCATATTTCAGTATATCTTCCATGTTCAGTAATCATGTACCCAGTTCCTTTCAGCAGCTCAGTTGGTGAGTCCTCATTCTTCGAGGACTAGATTTATGCTTACTTAGTCGGTCTTTACTTTCAGTTTTCAGACTTTTGGAGTTAGTTGGGGGCTTTCCTAGCAACTCACTTCAGATAGAGGCTTTCAGACATAATATTAGTTTCAGCTTTGTAGTCACTTTTTATCTCAGCCTTTTACGTATATTTATACTTACAGAGATTATTGGATTACCTTCTGAGTTTTATTTTATTAAATCAGTTTAGCTTCCACTCAATAATATTTTATTTAGAAATGCTTAGTTATGCCAGACCATGGGTTAGCTTGGGGTCACTTGTGACACTTAACACCGTGTTTTACTAGGGGTAGCCTCGGGGCGTGACATAGAAAAAATTTCATATATCATAATAACTAAAAACATCAGAATATTGTGTACAACAATGATGCCATGCAGGTAAAAGTTTGACATTATTATATCAAATACCATGCCACCAAGAGTGCTTTAAATCAGTCAGAAAAAATTCTCACTAATGTTCAGCTTAATACTAGGATGGAAGCTACCACAACAAACCATGAGTCGTCGAGGGGCTTGAAGTGTAGAGGACAAGAGCTGCCAAATAGTTTAACGAATAGATAACTAATAGACAAGAACCACATAAAGAATTTGCACGAAAATAATCAAAAAGATGAGGCAGAAATTTTACCTAGGATATTCAGAACAACGGAGGAAATTATTGTTGGGTTTGAAAAGATTTACTCTGGTACGTAAAGAAATTGCAGTGTCAAGACAAGACTAGACTAAATACTAGTAAATCTTTCTTGACCTCTATACAAGTATAGAGAACAAATACTTGAAGTTGTATAGAGGTCAAGAAAGATTTACAACTCTTTAGTCTAGATTGGTCTTGACACTGCAATTTATTTACATACTAAAGTAAATTCTTTTGAAGCCCAACAAGAATGTCCTCCATCATTCTGACTATCATAGGTAAAGTTTTTGCCTCTTCTTTTCTTGCAAATTCTTTATGTGGTTTCTGTTTATTAATTATCCATTCCGTAATTTGTTTGGCAGCTCTTGTCCTTTATGCTACAAGCCCCCCTGATGTCTCATGGTTTGTTGTCCTCTAAGCATAATCAGAATCACATAACCTCTTTTTCTAATTCCTTTTCCTCTTTAACTAGTTGCTAAATTGGCTTGAGTCTCAAATCAACCTTTGTGAAAGCCTTTTAACCTCATTGCTTTTTCTCGGCCCAATAACTGTTAGTGTAATCTTGGACTCATTCATAACAATACTCTTGTTCTCAATAAGAACCTTGTCATGTTCATCAAGAAAAGTTGATAATAAATAATAATAAGAAAACATTCTCGTCAAGGTCCAAGTCAAGAATAATGATATTTGTGGGCTCCCAACCAAAGGCATGCTTTATAGCTTGAGATAAATATGTGATCTAATGCACTTGTTGTGGACCACTCAAAACCTTGGTCATTGTGGCTCTTAATAGATAGTATCAAATATATTAACTTAAGTCCTATTGTAATTGGCCCAACATATTGAGATGACCTTGCTTTCCGTATTTTTGACGTAGTTAGCATAAAGCTAAATGAAAGAACAAAGGCAAACATTCCATTGGTGATTCTACACAAGAGCATGAACTCAATAAAGTAGAAATTGACATTTGGTGGCACACGAAACTCGTCCACCAAGACTTTGATATCATACCAATCAGTTCAAAGAAGAAAGATATCTGTCCTATAATGATTAGGCTTGACCAAGAATTTATACATCATGACATTGAGTTTTTCACGTCTAGAATCAATAGGGATCGACCATCCAGGAAAAAGGGTGCAAGGCCACAATTGATAAAGAATGCTAGTGCAAACAAATTTGCCTTGTCAAGAATACCAATGTAGTACACTACTTGAGTCTTGTGAAAAGATATCCTCCAATTAAAGGAAACCATACATATGTTTTGTATGCAAGTCCAATGCTAGCCAATTAGACAATTGAAACAACCCTAACAAAATAACTTGGAGTAAAGTAAGCGGTTGAAACAAGTTCAGAGGAAGGGACAATCCTTATACCAGAGAGGAGCAGTCCAGTTTCATTAACAAGTGACATATATCGAGAATGGAGAAAGCTCGATGAATAGAAGAAAGCCAACTAAAATGTCCACCACAGTCATGCTTAACCATGTCAAACTTAAAAAATGATGCACTTTCATTTTTTATGAATGGTGTTGGACGATAAGTTGGCTAGATCAATCACTAGAAGAGTCTGGTGACATGCTGCAAATTGCTGGTCACTTGTTATCCAAACATCCACTTGCTCCATGATATAAAAAAAACACAAAAATGACAGCAATGGAAGGGCCAAACAACATACCAAACATGTAATCAAATACTTCCTGAACAATCTCTTTCTTCAACATGGCTAGCCTAGACCGACGTGGGCACATAATTTTTTTCTTTTATCTTTCCTTTTTAACTGTTTTCATACTACAATAAAAAAAATCATAATTTTTTTTTACTTTTCAGCTAAATATATAATAAATTTATAATTATTATATATATTTTGTATGCAAGTCCAATGCTAGCCAATCAGACAATTGAAACAACCCTAACAAAATAACTTGGAGTAAAGTAAGCAGTTGTAACAAGTTCAGAGGCAGGGACAATCCTTATACCAGAGGGAAGCAGTTTAGTTTCATTAACAAGTGACATATCTCGAGAATGGAGAAAGCTCGGTGAATAGAAGCAAGCCTACTAAAATGTCCACCATAGTCATGCTTAACCATGTCAAACTTAAAAAATGATGCACTTTCATTTTTTATGAATGGTGTTGGACGATAAGTTGGCTAGATCAATCACTAGAAGAGTCAGGTGACATGCTGCAAATTGCTGGTCACTTGTTATCCAAACATTCGCTTGCTCCATGATATAAAAAAAACACAGAAATAACAGCAATAGAAGGGCCAAACAACATACCAAACATATAATCAAATACTTCCTCAACAATCTCTTTCTTCAACATGGCTAGCCTAGACCGACGTGGGCACATAATTTTTTTCTTTTATCTTTCCTTTTTAATTGTTTTCATACTACAATTAAAAAACTCATAAATTATTTTTTACTTTTCAGCTAAATATATAATAAATTTATAATTTATTGAGAATAATATTATAGATATACTTTTTCAGATTTTGTCACAAAAGAATTAGAATTTACGTGCAAGTATTTATGTTTCAAATATTATGAAACTTTATACTTATTTTGATTCAATATATTTTGTGGAATCAATTTCATCTCCAAAAAGGTAGAAAATAAATATTCCTTCTTTAATGAATTATTTTCATATCAAATACAAAAATATAATTTTCTACTAAAAAGTCTCAATCACTTTAGATACAACAAGATAATGTGTAAGCATAAATGATACTTTCCAGTATATACACACTTTCTATATGCAAATTATTCTAGCAAATATTAATAACTTGGACTGCTTACAGTTTTTTTTAATAAGAATATAAGTAGGAAATTCCAAAGTGAAAAGTTAATATACCAAAATAACCTTATAAAGCTAAAAATTTATTCCATAAAGATGTAAATTTACATTTTAATAAATTTTTCTTTAATTAGAATAAAGATAAAACGTGGCACATGGCTTTTGCCTTTCATTACTAAACATTAACCTCCTATTTAATGTTAAGAATTAAATATGGTTAACATATAGGAAATTTCCTTAACGTAAATCTTTGCACATTTTGTCTTTAATTTTTGTTCATTTATCTTATAGTCTTTTGATAGTCTTCTGCACGTTCTAACATGCACAAATTTGGATCACTTCATTATTTAACTAAATTGAATCACTTCATTATTGATTAGTGAACTTATCCGTGCGGTTATAAGAAAATAAAAGATAAAAAATAAATTAGTAAACCTCAATTAAGAAATTTAAAAAATATACTCTTTAGACAATATATACGTTTAACAACCTTGAGTAACTTCTCTATTTCTGTAGGTATATTTAATTTTATCGCAATAAAAGGCTCTCTTTTTCTCTTTAATTAGTTAATTTTATATTTTTACTTTTTATTTATGAATACAATAAAGGAGAAATAAAATTATGCGATAATGCGCATGGAGAATGCAATTTTTTCTTTCCTTTCTCATTTCTTCCTTAAAATTCTCATTTTCATGTATTCCTTTCTCTTTCTTCACCTATTTTTGTTACCCATTAATTATCTTTCTCATTTCTGCAAATTTACAGCCCTCCACGGGATCCCATCAAACAAATTTATCTTTTTATTTCAATTTTTTGTTATAAAACTCTCTACAAGTCCTCATTCTTTTCTCTGACATATATTCTCATATTATTTCAATATTTCATCACTATTCCGTATAATTTTCAGTATAAAGGATTATCTTGAACATCGAAAAGATTATAGAAATAGAAGTACCTGTAAAATTCAAAAAACGTAATGGTTGAAACAGGAAAACAACAAACAAAAAGGCCTATGAGCCACAAGCCAAAATTACAAAAGAATATGAAAAAGATACTTTCAGATTCATCAAATACTTTGTCAAAGTATGATCATTCCTGACAATTAGAAAATCATCGCCATCAATCCCGAATATGACATATTTCTCTCGTTTTTAAGAAATTATAGTTCAATCAAACTTTTCATATTTCGCAGATATCAGTAGTATTCAATAGCTAAAAAAAACACCCAAATAAGTTGACAAAATAATATCGAAAACAAATATGATCAATTTGTGTACTCCAAATTGTCTAAGAGAATAAAATCAAGACACATTTATCCATTTATCCCATATCCTCGACAAAATATAAATCACTACCTTTTTTATGTAAGTTCTTTGAAATTTTATTAATTAATTTTTTTTAATGGTTAAATTATATGACAAATATACACTTACAAAAATTAATTAAGGTCCTCTTTCCCTGCAAAACTAAAAATTCCCACATTGACGTAAAGATAGGATACAACAAACCAAATTCAAATATGAAAACATAAGAATATTGGTAGACATGCCTGAACAATAAATAAATTCATATGAACACACTGAAAATAAAAAATATAGAGCGACTACAATCTTATTAGGTATAATTTTAAGAAAACTGAACTACATATAAACGTCTAACGGAAAATATATTTTTACAGATTATTCACCATTAAAAAAGAATAACATACATGAACGAATAGAAATTCAAAATTACCTGGCACTTTTTGATATCACAATGGCAGAGAAATCACGAGCCTTCGCCATCTTTGCCTTCCGTCATTATCTACACCCATGGTTAGAGATATTTTGTTTGGTTCAAGGACAAGGCCTTTAGAGGAACCTCATATATAAGAGTGATGGGTCCTATGAAATTTTGATGATTAACAAAGTAACATGAAACAGGTAAGCTAAGTTGCAATGCACAAGATTGGTGAATCTAAAACTGTGATGTAAGCTCGTGAAATGGGACAATCCAAGTCAGCATACTAGAGTGAGTCATTGGATAACTCTAAGTCAATATTCAGAATAAAGTCAAGTGCCAAATTGAAGAGTTGAAGTTTGACTACAACACTTAAGAAGACACGAGTTAGAATGCAAGGAAGAGTCTCACTTGAAGTAGAACTCAGAATAAAGTCAAGTGCCAAATTGAAGAGTTGAAGTTTGACTACAACACTTAAGAAGACACGAGTTAGAATGCAAGGAAGAGTCTCACTTGAAGTAGAACTCTAAGCAAGTAGAGTTCGTATGAAAGAAGGAGTTCAAATGAAAGAAGAACTCCTTGAAGAGTTGTGCTTAAATAGTAGAGCTGCTATCCAAAGCACTCGTGCACTCACAGAGCAAACAAAGGCAATTGTAAAATTGACTTTAGCAAGTGCAATGGAGGATACTGAAGGAACACATTGAAGAACTTAGTCTTAAGTACTGAGTCTAGCTAAAGTGTTTTAGTAGTGATGTATTAGGAGTTGTTATTTGAATTGTAATCATTGTTCATTGTGTTATAAACTGAATTAGGATTTTTGTCTTCAAGTTGGGTTAACTCAAAGATTTGGGAAGTACAAACCTTGGGTGGTTGGTGTTGTTAGGAATTAGAGTTTATAATTCCTAAGTTACATCGAGTTGTAATCATTTCGTTGAGGTTCATTGTATTAGTGAAGTTGAGGTTAAATCCTGTAGAGGTGCAGGTCGTAATTTTACATCTTTGTGAGTCGGGTGGTTTTCTACGTAAAAATCATTGTGTTATTTAGTTACAATTTTCTTACTGTTAAAATACGTTAGGCAACCTATTTCATTAATAGGCAACTAATAAAGTTAAATAACTAAAGCAGTAGGTCATGCAGATTATCAATTGGTATCAGAGCGGGTATCTTATTTAAAGGCTAACACCTTAAGATCAGATCCAGAAAATGAATTATGCACCACCAATTGGTCATTGTGAAGGACAATCCACCACCATGCCTCCTCTCTTCAATGGATCTCATTTCATGTGGTGGAAATCTAGAATGGAGGACTTCATTCAAGTTGAAGACTATGAATTATGGGACAGGATCACTGAGGGTCCAACTATTCCTGTGAAAACTGTTAAAGGAGCCTCTGTGAAGAAAGTAAGAAGTGAATTCACTCCTGGTGACCTCATTGCTCTCAAGAAAAATGCTAAGGCAAAAAACATTCTAGTCTGTGGACTGGGTCCTGATGAGTACAACCGAGTGTTTAGTTGTACTACTGCCAAATAGATTTGGGATGCCTTAGTAAATGCACATGAGGGAACAAGCCAAGTGACGAAGTTCAGAGTAGCCATGTTGTTTACTGAGTATGAAACCTTCAAGATAAAGGAAAGTAAGTCATTGTAAGATATGATCACTAGACTCACTACCTTGGTTAATGAACTATCATCCGTGGGAAAGATCTTGACCACTTAGGAACAAGTTGACAAAGTTCTCAGAATTTTACCAAAATAAAAATGGGATGTGAAAGTCACAGCCATCAGAGAAGCAAAGGACCTCACTGATATGTCCCTAGATGAACTGGTTGGGAACTTGAAAACATATAAAATGAACATGTAAAATTCTAAGATGGGGGAAGGTTCCAAAGAAAGGTCTCTAGCACTCAAAGCATATGACAGTGATGATTCTGATCTTGATAAAGATCAAGTTGCATTTCTGGCAAAAAACTTCAAAAAATTCTTCAAGAAAGGAAATAGGTATGACAAGAAAGGAACAGGTAGCAAGAAGCGGTCCACTAACAAAAACTAAGAAGGATGCTACAAGTGTGGAAAGACTGACCACATAGTTAAAAATTATCCACAATGGGAAATTGAGTGGAGAAAGGAAAGGGCTGAGAAGGAAGCAAAGATAAATGAAGAGATAAACTCTAAGAAGAAAGAAAAAGAAGACTATGCCATGGTAGCTGCCTGGGGATCAGGAACTGAGGAGTCTGATGATGAAAAAGTAGATGAAACTGCATTCATGGCAATTGGAGACTCAGATCTGGAAGAAGAAGAGGCTGACTCTGAGGTAAGCATTCTTGAATTTAAAGATAAGTTGCATCTTTTTTCTAAAAGAAAACTTGTTGCTCTGATGAATGCATTGATTGAAGACTGTGTTGAACAAACTTATGATAGGAACCAGTTGTTCAGTGCTCTTGCAAGTCTGAAATTTGAATATATTGATCTTGAGACTTGTAAGATTGAAACTGAAAAAGAAAATGGTATCCTAAAGGAACATGTCAGTCAACTTGATTCAATCAACTTAAGTCTAAAATCAGAAATCCAAAAAAATGCAATCTCTGAAAATTGCAAAGATAAAATGAGTGACAGTCAAGAGATTGCTGAGTGAGAACTCAAACAATGCAAAGATAATCTTCTCTATGAAAAGGAAAGGGTGAGAAAATTGAGTCTAGAAAACTCCAGGATAAAATTTGATCTTGAAAAGGTAAATATGTGGACCAACTCATCTAGAATAGTGAAGAAGTTAGGAGAAAGGACTCATAGTGAAAAGGCAGGTCTAGGATTTCACAAAGAAACTGCTTCTTAGGCCAACCTCGGAACTAGATGTGGTCACCTTTCTGATCTAACACCACAGGCGATGGCCAGGGATCACCCTCTCAATAGGACAGAAAATAAAGAAGGAATCTTCCTAGGAAGAACCGTCACTAAATATCTGTGCTTTATCTGTGGACATATGTGGCATCTCACTACTGAATGTCCAACTACACCCTGATTCACAAATAAAAATATTAGACCGACAAAAAGAAATAGTTCTGAATCTGTCCAAAGGAACAGGTCCACTAACCTGTTGCCTAAATGGGCTAGAAAAAATTTAATACATCCTTTTGCTCACAAGAAATGACCCAAGCTTGTTTGGGTTCCTAAAGTTAACCCCTAAATTGTTTTGCATGTGAAAGTTAAAGGGAGCAAGAAACATTAGTACATGGATAGTGCTTGCTCAAGACATATGACATGAGACAAAGAAAAGTTTCTTTCACTCACCTCAATCAAAGGGGGAAATGTTTCTTTTGGAAGAGCAAAAAGGGTAGAGTTACTGGAATTGGAAAGATGGGAAAATCTACAGCACAGGCAGTAGAAGAAGTGTACCATGTTGATGGGCTGAAGCACAATCTACTCAACATCTCTCAGCTATGTGACAAAGGTTGAAAGTGATGTTGATGACAGTCTACAGAAATAGGTTGTACCACCTGGTCCATCTGATGAGCAAACTGCTGGCACAATGACAGGGAGAACAACTAATGCCACAATAACAGGGGGAACAACCGATGCCACAGTGATAGTGGGAACATCAACCAACTAAACATATTGACATAAGACATCATTTTCTCAAAGATAATGTTGAAAAAGGTCTTAATTCAATCATATTCTGCCCGACTGAAGAACAAATTGTTGACATTTTTACCAAGGCTTTGAGTAGGGAGCATTTTGAGAAAAATAGGTCAGACTTGGGGATTATTAAGATTGCATAAAACCTCCCTCAATGAATTGGCTAGTGTAGGTGGTTCCTTGCTTGAGATTATTTAGCAATATGTCATTCAACTCAGTCTTGCACATTTAGTTGTGTCCCAATTCCAGATGTTAACTATGTTAACCTAATCTTGTGTTAAAATTATGCAGAGACATGGTCCAAGCAAGCACATTATGCTCATGTGAATTATTTGCGTCAGGTATGATCTACCTTGTGATGTGTTAGTAATTATCAAATGAAACAGTTGAGCTCTCTTGTTCCATACATTAATTAAATCTGTCACATTAATATGCACCTCACGACTTGTTTGTTCTTTTTACTATTATTATTATTATTGTTATTATTATTTTGACTTTAAATAACAAGCCAATGCACAAAAAAGAATGAAATTCTCTAAGTTAATTTGTTTTAATATTTAAAATGTCATTTGAATACGTCGAATTTAAATTAAAGATATGTGCAGTTTTTTACATTTTTGTGATCTTATATATGCCACGTAGAATGTTGAAATTGAAAAAATTATTAAATATAAAAAGAGATATTCTTTTTGAGATGGATAAATTAATGTGAAAGAAATAATAAATTTATGGGGTTATGGATATATTCCGACTATTTTTTCTTTCTTGATAATTGTTGGATCGAGGTAGATTTTAAAGATTGACAAAGTTGTAGAACACATGCATGGAATAGGTATTTGTGACTTGTTCCTCCAAGGCAGAGTCCAACTGGGATCAGTAGAAGGTCAATGACATGGAGATCTAATACAGCAAAGGAAGCAAAGCATGTGGGGAAAGCGTGTCAATAAGAAGAGTCTAGCCTGCAAAGAGTTTTCTTTCATAGAAGAAATCCTAAAAGGAAAGAAATCATGAAGGTCAGCTTGACATATCCTACAAGGAAGGGGATTCCCAATATGAAAGGAAATCTGCCAAAATAAGGAGAGTACTCTCAAGTATAAATATATCAAAGGTTTCATAATAAACCTTACGCACTTACACAGAGAGCTACAAGCAGAACACAATCAAATTGAGTGAGTTCATATTTGAGAGAGTTCTGAGTGAAGATTCAAGTACAGTCACTACAAAAAACATGATTGAAGAACCTGTTCCTTAAGTCTATGCTTTACAGTTCTTGAGTCAAGTTTATTTTATTATTTTCATTGAGTTGTAATCATCTATTTTTTAGAACTAGTGAGTTATAAACTGGCGTAGGAGATTAATCTTCAAGTTGGGATAACTTGAAGACTTGGGTACACAGACCTAGGGAGGTTTGTGTGGTGTTAGGAATTAGAATTTAGTTCCTAGGATTGCACCTCTTTAAATCAAAAATTGTTTTGAGAATCAGAGTTTAGTGAAGTTGGATTAAATCCTATATAAGTGTAGGTCATGGTTTTTTACCCTTTGTGAGGCAGGGTTTTCCACGTAAAATACTGTATTTCCTCTTTACTTGCTTTACTTTGAAGTATTAAATAAAGGAACAGATAGCTTTACCTATTTCTTAGGCAAATTAAGGGGTCAACATTCTAACAATGGTATCAGAGCGAGTTATCTTAAAAAGAGTAATAACTCAAGATAAGATCACTATGAATTTTGCACCTCCTCTTGGACACAGTGAAGGACAACACACCAACAGACCACCTCTATTCAATGGTAAATACCACTCGTGATGGAAGTCAAGAATGGAGGACTTTCTTTAAGCAGAAGATTATGAATTATAGACCAGAGTTACTGATGGTCCTAGAATTCCTATGACTAAGGATGCTGAAGGGAAGGACATTCCCAAGCTAAAGGCTCAATATGATAATGCTGACTACAAGATGCTTGGGAAGAATGCCAAAGCCAAATGCATACTTGTATGTGGACTTGGGCCTGATGAGTTTAACAGGATCTCTAGTTGTACAATAGCTAAGCAAATTTGGGATTCGCTCGTTAATGCTCATAAAGGCACTACTCAAGTGAGAAAATTCAAGATTACCAGACTCTCCACTGAGTATGAAGCCTTCAAGATAAAGAATGGAGAAACCCTTCAGGAGATGATCACTAGATTCACCACTGTTATGAATGAGTTGGTATACTTAGAAAAAATATACATCACTGAGGAACATGTTTATAAGGTACTAAGAACTCTTCCCAGATCATAGGAGATCAAAGTCACTGTAATTAAAGAAACAAAAGATCTAACTAACATGTCCTTGGATGAACTTGTAGGAAATCGAAAAACCTACGAGATGAATGTTGATAACACAAAAAAGGTGAAGGAAGCAAGGATAAAACTCTTGCTCTCAAAGAAATTGAAAGTGATGAATCTGAGCTGAATGATGAAGATATTTCCCTGATAAGAAGGAATTTCAAAAAGCTTTTTAAGAAAGGAGGAAACTTTGAGAAAAAGAAATCATCACCAAGCAGAGAAAAGAATATAGAAAAGGGACAAAATGGTGGTTGCTTCAAGTATGGAAAAACTGATCATCGAGTCAAGTACTATCCTATGCGGGAAATTAAGTGGAAAAAAGAGAGCTAAAAAGGAAAAAAGAGAGCAGGCCAGTAAAAAGAAGAAAAAAGATGCTGAGAAAGTTATGTATGCTGCTTGGGAAAAAGGTTCAGATCACTCAGAAGAAGATGACACAGAAGATGTTGCCCTGATGTCCATGGAGAACTCAGAGTTAGACCCTAAATCAGATACTGAAGAAAATAAGGTAAATCTCTTTGACCTCAAAGACAAGCTAAAACTCTTCTCTAGGAAAAAATTGTCCTCACTAATGATGACCTTTATTGATAATTTTTAAGAATTGAGTGAAAGCAGAGATCAAGTGTTGTCTTCCTTGACCAGCCTAAAGTTTGAATATATTGATCTTGAAAAGATCAACATTGGTCCGAAAAGGGAAACTAAATCCCTTAAGGAACAGGTTTGGCAACTTCAATCTACCATCCTCTCTCTCAAATATGAAATTATGAAATTAAGGATTACTCAACAGGGGAAAAGTCACAAGAGTGATGATCAAATCAGGTGTGAACAAGATCTAAAAAGGTTCAAAGATGAATTATATTCAGAAAGGGAGAAATCTAGAAGAATAAATCTGGAACTAGATAGAACTAAGTATGAGTTTGAAAGAGCAAAAAAGTGGACTAAGTCCTCAATGATTGTAACTCAACTTAGCAATAGAATGCACATCACTAAAACTGAATAGACTTTGATAAAGAATTCTATGAGGGAACTTCTGATCTATGTACACACTATGGTAACATCGGTCACTTAAGGGATGCTTGTCAAACTGCTAAAGCCCACTTGAATAAAAACATCAAAGCTTCCTCAAAAGGTAAAAACAAGCCTGTTAAAAGAAAAGTACCTCATCAAAGGAACAGGTTTGTACAAAAGAAATAACCTATCAAGAATCTACCTAAATGGATCAACAGAGAACTTATTCATCCTTTTGATCAAAGGAAAGGACCCCAAGCTAGTGTGGATTCCTAAATCTAACCTTTAAACTTTTGTAGGAAAAGGTGAGAGGAAGCAAGAAACATTGGTAGATGGATAGTGCTTGATCAAAACACATGATTGTAGATAAGAAAAAATGCCTCTCACTGGCAGAAGGGGAGGGTGGAAATATGGCCTTTGGAGGAGGAAAGAAAGGTCAAATCAAAGGAATTGGCAAAATAGGTAAGTCTGAAGAGCACTCAATTGAAATAGTATACCATGTTGAAGGACTAAACCATAATCTACTTACCATATCACAACTCTGTGATAATGGAAACAAGGTAACCTTCTACTTTATAGGTGTGGAGGTGATAGACTTAAAAACAGGGAAAACTGTCTTGATTGGACAAAGATACAAGCATGTGTAAGCTGCTGATATCTCAAAGATCCCTGCTGAAGATCTTGTTTATCTCAGTGTGATAGACAAAGATCCCTTGTTATGGCACAAAAGACTGTGGCATGCTAATCATGTACAACTAAACAAACTCATTTCCAAGGACTTGGTAATAGGTCTTCCTAAAACTAAGTTTAAGGAAGATAAAGTTTGTTAAGCATGTGCTTGAGGTAAGCAAGTGAAATTATCTTTCAAATCCAAATAGGTTATCAGTTTGACCAGGTTCTTGAAACTGGTCCAAATAGATCTTTGTGGTCTTATGAGAGTAAGGAGCAGAGGTGGCAAAAATTTTGTACTAGTTGATGATTACACAAGGTACTTTTGGACAGTTTTTCTTGCTTCTAAAGAAGATGCATTTGGGGCATCCTATACTTTAGTAAGAAAACTAGAAAAGAAGCTTGACAAACAACTGTACAATCAGAACTGACCATGTAACTGAGTTTGAAAATGCTTAATTTATTGACTACTGCTCCACTCATGGTATTGATCACAACTTTTCTGCTCTTAGAACTCCTCAACAAAATGGAGTGGTTGAAGAAAGAATAGAACCTTGCAGGAGATGGCCAGAACTATGATGATATCCAGTAATATAGCTAGCATGTTCTGGGCTGAAGCTATTAGCACTGCTTGTTATATAATTAATATATGCATGTCCAGGAATCTTCTAGATAAAACTCCCTATGAATTACTCAAAGGCAGAAAACCTAACATCTCTCATCTAAGAGTCTTTGAATGCAAGTGTTTCATCCATAATAATGGAAAGAATTTGTTAAGAAAATTTGATGTCAGAAGTGATGAGGGAATTTTTCTAGGCTACTCTTCATATAGCAAAGCTTATAGGGTGCTAAATAAAAGAACTATGTGTGTGGAGGAAACTGTGCATGTTTTATTTGATGAAAGCAATGTTATGGCTAACCAAAGTTTGCAGGAAATTGATGAACTGTCAAAGACATCTGAACCAGTTGTGCAGGAACAGGTGAAAAGAAGAGGTTCAACTGATGTTGAAACTGACAAAAACTAAAGGGGTGATGACGTACCCTCAGCTGACCAAAATGAGAAAACCATGAGTCAGCAAGATGAATAGGATAATCTAGATGAAAAGGCACAAGATCTAGTTCACAAAGGATACAAGTATTAAGGATCATATCTAATATACAACATTCTTACTTATCTAAGTTCTTACATAACCACCAGATCTGGATTAAAAAATCTATGTGCCTTCAAATCCTTCATGTCCATGATAGAGCCCAAGAAAGTCAGTGAAGACTTACCGGATGTAGATTGGATCATTGCAATAGAAGATGAGATCAATCAGTTTGAAAGAAACAAAGTATGGCACCTGGAAACAAGACCAAAGAACAGAACTAACATAGGTACGAAGTGGGTATTCATAAATAAGCTAGATGAGAATGGAACAGTTACAAGGAACAAGGCTAGACTGGTGGTCCAGGGGTACAATCAGGAAGAAGGCATAGACTATGATGAGACTTTTGCTCCAGTGGCAAGATTGGAGACAATAAGACTCCTCATTGCCTTTGCAGCCTACATGGAGTTCACACTCTACCGGATGGATGTGAAAAGTGCTTTCCTAAATGGGCTGTTAAGGAAGAAGTGTTTGTCAAACAACCTCTAGGCTTTGAAATCTTTGACTATACTGACCATGTTTATAAACTTGATAAAGCTCTATATGGACTTAAACGAGCCCCTAGAGCATGATATAAAAGGTTGTCAAAGTTTCTTCTAAGCCATGGTTACACAAGAGGTATGATTGACAACACTTTATTCCTCAAAAATAGAGGGAAAAATTTATTGGTTGTGCATATATATGTGGATGACATCATCTTTGGTGCCACCATCAAGGCCTTGACAAAAGAGTTTACTGCATTGATGAGCAAAGAGTTTGAAATGAGCATGATGGGGGAACTTAACTTCTTTTGGAACTTCAGATCAAATAAACTCCTTCAGGAATAATGATTCATCAACACAAGTATGCCACGGAGTTGCTCAAAAGGTTAAAAACAGAAGATGCAAAGGAAATAGACACTCTAATAGCCACAACAACAAAGTTAAGTCCGGAAGGAACAGGTTCAATAGTAGAGCAAAAACTGTATAGAGGGATGATTGGATCTCTTCTATACCTCACAGCAAGCAAGCCTGATATTATCTTCAGTGTGGGTCTTTGTGCTAGATTTCAGGTAAATCCTAAGGAACCTCACTTGAAGGCTGTCAAGAGAATCCTACAATACTTGAAAGGCACAATTAATTTGGGGTTGTGGTATCCAAAAGGCAGTAACTTTGAGCTTATAGGGTATGCAGATGCAGACTATGAAGGTTACTTAGTGTATAGAAAGAGCACTACTGGAATGGCCTACTTCTTGGGATCATGTCGAATCTCTTGGGCAACAAAGAAGCAAAACTCTATGGTCTTTTCTATTGCTGAAGCAGAATATATGGATGTTGCCTCATGTTGTGCACAATTTCTCTGGATCAAGAAATACCTCAAGGACTTTGGGTTGAACATTGAGTGTATGCCCATCTTTTGTGATAACACTAGTTCCATAAACATTGCCAAAAATCCAATCCAGCATAAAAGAGCAAGACACATTGACATTAGACATTATTATCTAAGGGATAATGTGGAGAAGGGATTGATCTCCATGCATTTTTGTACCATAGATAAGAAAATTATTGATATTTTCATAAAGGCATTGGCAAGGGATCACTTTGAAAAGAACAGACTGGAACTGGGGATGATTAAGATCACATAAGTATCCCTCAATGACTGGCTAACAAACACTGTACATAATGTATTCTAATTTTAAATTTTATGCTCAGTCTTGTACATTCATTTGTATGTCCCTATGTCATTTTTAAGTTCAAGATTCTAAGCACTATAACCTAGTATTTACCCTTGCAATAGGAAATTAGCATACAATATTGGGACAAGAATTTAGCACAAATTTGAAAATCCAAGGTATGTGCACTATTTTTCTCAATTGATTGTTTAAACCATGCACTTGTACCCGTCCCTTCCATCTAACCCAAAAAGAATTATCACTCCTACACGCTATAACTGCCATTCTCCAAAAAGGAAAAGAGATCCAATCAAAACAGGTCACTTTTGTGACAAGATCTGCCACTTCTCAAATTGGATCTCTTTCCAAGAATAGACCTCTTCCACTTAAAGGACTCTAATTAACTCCAAACGGCTCCTTCTCTATTTAAATTCCTTTTTAAACCTATTCTCTTCATTCACTCCTACTTCTCAAAACCCTCTTCTTCTCCAAGAGCCTCTAGACCATAATACAAACCTTATTCTGCTTCTCCTCTCCTCCCATCCTTCAATGATGGATCACCAATCTCCCTCCTCTCCCAAAACACCAGAGATTCCACAATACACTACCAATTCCTCTATGTCACCTGATCGTACCTTCATTCCATTTAAGGAATAGGTCAATACTATTTGTCTCCCCCTTGTGATTCTAATTGATACTCAGGGAATGGCTCACTTTGACAAATACTCAAAAGTTTTGGGTGATGAGTTGACTGGTAATGATGATTCTTTTATAGTGCCATATGTGGTGGATGTTGAGGCCTTAGAAGTGGATATTGTTGGGTCTAAGAGGGAAGCTAGGGATGAATCATCCATGAGGAATGAGGAAGTACATGAGGATACACCTTGTGAGGGGGAACGCTCAGGGGATCCACCCTTTTGGGGTAAAGTTGGGTGTATTTACTGATGGTGAAATATTAGAGGACCCCATAGTTAAATATGCTTCGTCTATTGGGCTCCAACTAGGTAGGGATAGAGATGTAGGACTTGATGCTTCTCTGGAGACTACTGATATTGATAAATCAAGGCCTAGGGAACAGGGTTATCTGACCCATTCTTCTACTCTTGCTGAGATTATGAGAACACTCTCATTGCCAACTTGGTCCCTAAGAAGACAAGGTCTCGTCTGTGCAAGGCCTCAGGCAAACCTGTTTGTATACCTGCTAATGAACTTGTTGAAAACCCTCCTACTCATGTGTCTCAGGTTGTTCCTGTTTGTATGACCAGGGCTTCCAAGAGAACTCTTGATGAGAGCATGGTTGCTTCAGATGCCAAAAGGCCTAGATCTGGCAAAGGTAAATCCATCCCTCCTCCTGATCCTATTGATGTCCTAGATAATGAGATTGAGGCTGCTAAAAGAAAAAGGAAAGGTAAAGGTGTGTCTGCTTCTTCAAAACCACCAAAGAAATAGGTCAGGCAACCTGTTCCTTCCAGGGGTTCTACCAGGTCTAAGTTAGTGGATGAACCCTTAGAAAGTGAAGGAGATGATCATGAACTTCTCTCTTCTGAGTCTCTAGGGGATGAGAATACTGATGATATTGCATCTTATAGGGATATGGAGGCTGAATTCTTGAGAATGTAGAAGAAGAGGGTGACACCTTGGACCCTATTGATAAAACTCTTGATTCTAAGACAGCTAGACTGATCAACTTTGGAGTAAGAACAGTGGTAAGAGAAAGAGTGATTACTGGCTTTGGAGGAGCTGAGATGACTGAGTTACTTGCTCTGGTTGAGGCACAGAGTTAGTCAAACCTGTTCCTTTAGGGTGGTGCTCGAAGGAAAATGGCACAAGCTGAGACAGTGCAATTTTATGTCAATGCCACTGGTACCTCCTCCTCTATTTCCAGTGTGGTAAAGAATGTTCCCTTCACCCTAACTCCTATTGTACTGGCTCAGATTTTGGGTGTTCTAAATGCTAGTTGGTTTCACTATGTCAAAAGGCAATGGCCTCTTTTAGATGGTTTGCCCTCAGCCTTGGACATCACACGAAGGTTTGCCAATGATCCTACACTGGAGGAGCACTCTAGGGTGAACAAGGGGGCTATGCTTCCTTTACATCAGATGCTCTTTGATGTAGTGCACAATATGGTGCTGCCTAGGGAGAAAAATTGCACTGAGGAAAAGTTCATGGACCTCACCCTGATGGAACTGCTGATCTCTAGGATTCTTATCAACTTGCCCAAGCTCATTTTTTGACATATGCATAGGGTTTGCAAACAGGATAAGACCTGACACAACTTAGGCTATGGGTTCTGGCTAGGGGATATCTTTCAGCACTTTGGTGTGCCTGTCCAAGCTTGGCAGGATAAGACCACCAAAGATATGATTGGCACTGTGAACCAAGTTGTTGTACCTGCTCTTCGGAGCTCCTCGGAGGAGGGCTAATGCACTTCTGCAAAGTCTTAGAGCCATGTTAGCTGCCAATGATGAGAAAATTGCAGCCATTAGGGTTTCCCATGATGAGGCAATGGAGTAACTTCATGACACCTATGTCCTTGAGCATATGAGCTTAGTTGAGGAGAATGCAAGGCTCAAGGCTGATCTTGCACAAGCCCATGCTTCCCTACAAAGTGAAAAGGCCAGTAACTCTGCAAATTTGAAGGGCATCTATGAGCTACTCAAGAAGGATCATCTTTCCTCCTCTCATCTTCCTCCTTCATTCATTGCGTAGCCTGACTCCTCTTTGCCTGCCCAATTTTTTTTGTTCTCATAAGTGCATATTTTGATCTTTCAATTTTTATTATCTATAGTGTACATGCATTGTGATTAGTAATATGTTGGGTTTTTAGTTCTGATCTTATTCTATCTCATGTGATTTTGCAAATACTTTGATAAAGCTAAATGAGCTCTTCATTTTAAGTGTTTGTGTAGGTGATAGCCCCAGTGGCCATGAGTGTTTAATTAAGATCTAATTGAGATGATGTGTGTCTTCACAGTGTTTTATGATGCCAAAAGGGGAAAAGTATTACTTGTGTGGTCTTAATATCCATTGGCCCGACTTGATCCTCTATGGTGTTTTATTTGTTGTATTGCATGAGAAAATTGACATGACACAGGTTGAACTCTTCATATAAGAAGCAATGGTTTGTCATCATCAAAAAGGGGAAATTTATTAGATTGAGGTAGATTTTGAAGATTGACAAAGTTGTGGAACACATGCAGAGAACAAGTATATGTGACTTGTTCCTCCAAGGCAGAGTCCAACTGGGATCAGTAGAAGGTCAATGAAATGGAGATCCAATACAACAAAGGAAGCAAAGCATGTGGGGAAAGCGTGTCAATGAGAAGAGTCCAACTTGCAAAGATTTTTTTTTAATAGAAGAAATCCTACAAGGAAAGAAATCATGAAGGTCGGCTTGACATGTCCTACAAGGAAGGGGATTCCAGATATGGAAGGAAATCTGCCAAAATAAGGAGAGGACTCTCAAGTATAAATACAACAAAGGTTTCACAATAAACCTTACGCACTTACACAGAGAGCTACAAGTAGAACACAATCAAATTGAATGAGTCTATTTGAGAGAGTTCTGAGTGAAGATCTAAGTGAATCCAATACAAGAAACCAGATTGAAGAACATGTTCCTTAAGTCTATACTTTACAGTTCTTGAGTCAAGTTGATTGTATTATTTTTATTGAGTTGTAATCATCTATTTTTTAGTACTAGTGAGTTATAAACTAGTGTAGGAGATTAGTCTTCAAGTTGGGATAACTCGAAGACTTGGACACACAGACCTAGGGAGGTTTGTGTGGTGTTAGGAATTAGAATTTAGTTCCTAGGATTGCACCTCTTGTAATCTAAATTATTTTAAGGCTCAGAGTTTAGTGAAGTTGGGTTAAATCCTACAGAGGTGTAGGTCATGTTTTTTATCCTTTGTGAGCTGGGGGTTTTCACGTAAAATATCGTATTTCCTCGTTACTTTCTTTACTTTGAAGTATTCAACAACGGGACAGATAGCTTTACTTATTCCTTAGGCAAATTAAGGGGTCCACATTATTGTGGTATCAACTTTTGAATAGATTCAAAGGTTGCATGTACATAGGTTGTTTCTTTTTTTTTTCTTTTAATAAAGCTACCATATACTTGTATGAATCAGATAATGGTGTGGGAAAAGCATCATAACCATAAAGAAGAAATTTATGTTGAAACTAACGTCTGCAAAGAAATTCATAATACGGAAAATATTTGAATTCGAATAATTTTGTGAAGTTCATCCTCAAATTCTTTTTCCCACCTTTCTCTATCCTTAACCCGCGTATAGCCATACAAGTGTATATGACATGTTCAATTAACATATTTAGCAATTTTACACATTCTACATTCAATATTAACCCTCCATTTGATATTGTCAATACAGAGAATTCATATTATCGATCCCAAATATTCTGAACTAGAATGTAATTGATCGACAAAATTTATGTTTCTCTTTTTTGTTCATGTCAATGGAAAATGAGAAAGAGAAAGAGACCTCATCATTGAGGAGTACTACTAGACATAGAAGGTCATCAAGTGTTTCATGCTTTCTCCCTAGTACTTCAGATCAAATTTCTCGTGACTATTCATCTTCCTCTACTAATGAAACATCAAAATTAAGGAAGTCGCATCATCATTTTCCAGAGATCAAAGAGAAATGTAAGAACATTATGAATCGATTTGGTAGACAGCGTCGCCATGCCTCTGCAGATTTTAGCTATGATCAAATAAGTTATGCCAAGAATTTTGAAGACAATAATGAAACAAGTTTTGATGACACTGAGGATTTTCCTCAAAGGAATTTTTCTGCTAGGCTGCCATCATCTCCTCCTCCTCCTTATTCCAAAGTGAAAATTCCAACCAACATACAAAAACATGAATGAATACATTTCCATTTAATTTCTTTGTGACAACAAACATATATAAATAGGGAGATCCAACATATGTTTACCACAAGTCTTCACGCTTTTGTGACTCACCAGTCAATAGATTAGATGGGTGAAGAATCTCTCCAAAATCTGCTCTTTTATCAGGCAGCCTCACTAAATCCAAAAATCCCTTTGGCCGCTTATAAATCTCAAACCTGGTAGCTCGGTTGTTTGGTGCTCCAATAAGCTCACTTGTTTACAAATCCAGGTAGGTGTAATATATGGTTACAAATTCGGGTTGGTGTAATATAAGGTTGGTGAAGAATATTTCCAAAATATGTTCTTTGATCATGCGGCGCCACTAAATACATAAATCTTATTTGCCGCTTATTAATCTCAAAAACCTGATACCTTGGTTGATTAGTGGCTCATGTAAGCTCATCTTGCATACAAATTGAGGTTTTATGATATATGGTCGATCAAGAATCTCTCTAAAATATGCTCTTTGATCAGATGGCCGTTAAATCAAGAAATCCCATCGTCTGCCTGTTAAATCAAGAAATTCCATCGTTTGCCTATTAAACTCAAATCTGATAGCTCGAGTGATTGACATTGCTCTAAACTCTTCCTTCTTACAAATTTCATATTGGTACACTCAGATTTATTAACATTCCTCTAAACTCTTCTTTCTTACAAATTTCATGTTGGTGCAATAGTATATGGTCGAGGAATAATCTCGCCAAAATCTGCAACTTTGAAGGGCATCTATGAGCTGCTCAAGAAGGATCATCTTTCCTCGTCTCATCCTCCTCCTTCCCCCATTGCGTAGCCTTACTCTTCTTTGCCTGCCTGATTTTTTTTGTTCTCACAAGTGCATGTTTTGATGTTTTAAATTTTAATTATCTATAGTGTACATGCATTATGATTAATAATATATTGAATTTTTAGTTCTAATCTTATTCTATCTCATGTGCTTTTGCAAATACTTTGATATAGCTAAATGAGCTCTTGTGTTGGTATAGGTGATAGCTCCAGTGGCCATGAGTGTTTAATTAAGATCTAATTGGGATGATGTGTGTCTTCACAATGTTTTATGATGCCAAAAGGGGAAAAATGTTGCTTGTGTGGTATTTATAATCCATTGGCCCGACTTGATCCTCTATGGTGTTTATTATGTTGTTTTACCTGAGAAAACTGAATGAGTTTATTTGAGAGAGTTCTGAGTGAAGATCCAAGTGCAGCCAATACAAGAAACCAGATTGAAGAACATGTTCCTTAATTCTATACTTTACAATTCTTGAGTCAAGTTAATTTTATTATTTTCATTAAGTTGTAATCATCTATTTCTTAGTACTAATGAGTTATAAACTGGAGTAGGAGATTAGTCTTCAAGATGGGATAACTCGAAGACCTAGACACATAGACCTAGGGAGGTTTGTGTGGTGTTAGGAATTAGAATTTAGTTCCTAGGGTTGCACTTCTTGTAATATAAATTATTTTGAGGCTCAGAATTTAGTGAAGTTGGGTTAAATCCTACAGAGGTGTAGGTCATATTTTTTTACCCTTTGTGAGCCGGGGGTTTTCACGTAAAATATCATATTTCCTCGTTACTTGCTTTACTTTGAAGTATTCAACAAAGAAACAGATAGCTTTACTTGTTCCTTAGGCAAATTAGGAGTTCAGCATTCTAACAATAATAGTATCAACTTTTGGATAGATTCAAAGGTTGCATGTATCTAGGTTGTTTCTTTTCTTTTTTTTGATAAAGCTACCATATACTTGTATGAATCAGAGAAATGGTGTGGGTAAAGCATCATAACTATAAAGAAAAAATTCACGTTGAAACTAACGTTTGTAAAGAAATTCATAATATTAAAAGTATCTGAATTCGAATAATTTTGTGAAGTTCATCCTCAAATTTTTGTTCCCACCTTTCTCTATCCTTAACCTACGTATAGCCATCCAAGTGTTTATGACATGTTCAATTAACATATTTAGAGATTTCACACATTTTTCATTCAATATTAACCCTCCATTTTATATTGTCAATACAGAGGATTCATATTATCGATCCCAAATATTCTGAACTAGAATGTAATTGATCGACAAAATTTATGTTTCTCTTTTTTGTTCATGTCAATGGAAAATGAGAAAGAGAAAGAGACCTCATCATTGAGGAGTACTACTAGACATAGAAGGTCATCAAGTGTTTCATGCTTTCTCTCTAGTACTTCAGATCATATTTCTCGTGACTATTCATCTTCTTCTACTAATGAAATATCAAAATTAAAGAAGTCGCATCATCATTTTCCAGAGATCAAAGAGAAATGTAAGAATATTATGAATCGATTTGGTAGACAGCGTCGCCATGCCTCTGCAGATTTTAGCTAAGATCAAATAAGTTATGCCAAGAATTTTGAAGACAATGATGAAACAAGTTTTGATGACACTGAGGATTTTCCTCAAAGGAATTTTTCTGCTAGGCTGCCATCATCTCCTCCCCCTCCTTATTCCAAAGTGAAAATTCCAATCAACATACAAAAACATGAATGAATACATTTCCATTTAATTTCTTTGTGACAACAAACATATATAAATAGGGAGATCCAACATATGCTTACAACAAGTCTTCACCCTTTTATGATTCACCAGTCACTAGATTAGATGGGTGAAGAATCTCTCCAAAATCTGCTCTTTTATCAGGCAGCCTCACTAAATCCAAAAATCCCTTTGGCCGCTTATAAATCTCAAACCTGGTAGCTCGGTTGTTTGGTGCTCCAATAAGCTCACTTGTTTACAAATCCAGGTAGGTGTAATATATGGTTACAAATTCGGGTTGGTGTAATATAAGGTTGGTGAAGAATATTTCCAAAATATGTTCTTTGATCATGCGGCGCCACTAAATACATAAATCTTATTTGCCGCTTATTAATCTCAAAAACCTGATACCTTGGTTGATTGGTGGCTCATGTAAGCTCATCTTGCATACAAATTGAGGTTTTATGATATATGGTCGATGAAGAATCTCTCTAAAATATGTTCTTTGATCAGATGGCCGTTAAATCAAGAAATCCCATCGTCTGCCTGTTAAATCAAGAAATTCCATCATCTGCATGTTTAACTCAAATCTGATAGCTCGAGTGATTGACATTCCTCTAAACTCTTCCTTCTTACAAATTTCATGTTGGTACACTCAGATTTATTGACATTCCTCTAAACTCTTCTTCCTTACAAATTTTATGTTGGTGCAATAGTATATGGTCGAGGAATAATCTCGCCAAAATCTTCTATGTGATTTGGTGACCACTAAATCCATAAATCCCATTAGTTGCTTATTAATCTCAAGTTCTCAACCATGATAGCTCGGTTGATTAGTGTTCATGTAAGATCATCTTGCATACAAACCGAGGTTAGTTTGATATATGGTCGATGAAAAATCTCTCAAAAATATGTTGTTTGATCTGGTGGCGCTACTAAATCCAAAAATCCCATCAGCTACTTATTAATCTCAAACCTGATAGCTCTGTTGATTGGAACTCTTATAAACTCATATTGCTTATGAATTCAGGTTGGTGTAATGCTTGGTTGAAGAAGATTACTTCCAAAATCTTCTTCTTATCAAAAATTCTCATCAGTCGCGTATTAAACTCAAACCTGATAGCTCGGTTGATTTGCATTCCTATGAACTTGTCTTTCTTACAAATTTCAGGTTGGTGCACTAATATCTGGTCGAGGAAGAATCTCACCAGAATCTGCTCTTTGATAGGGAGAGCCACCACTAAATCTAAAATTCCCATCGATCACTTATTAATCTCAGACCTGATAGCTTTAGTTGATTGGCACTCCTGTAAACTCATCTTGCATACAAATTAAATTCAAGGTAGTGTAATATATGGTCGGTGATGAATCTTCAAAAATCTGTTCTTTGAAAAGAGGCACCAATAAAACCAAAATTTCTATTAATCTCAAACGTGATAATGGCTCAGTGTATTAGTACTCTTGTACACTCATCTCGCATACAAATTTAGGTTGGTGCAATATATGGTCGATGAAGAATCTCCCCCAGATCTGCTCTTTGATCATGTGGCCACTAAATTCAAAAACAATCAACCATGCACTTATTAATTTCAAACCTGAATATAGCTCGGTTGATTAATTAGCACTCTTGTATACGCTCATGTTCCATACAAATTCAAGGTTAATGCAATGCAATTGTTGTTTATACCCATTGACTTAAATTCCTCCAAATCCATATTTGCAAACAAAGGATCAAAGAGATAGGAATTGTCGACGCCATGGGCATGAGTTTAGAAGATGAGAAGAAACTTGAAATATGAACACAATTAGACTCAGCGGCGGATCTAGAGAGAATTCTATGTGTTTAACTGAATTCATTACTTTTGAGTTGAAAAGATGTATTTGAAATATCAACACCAATCAATACAATTAGACTCAGAGGCAAATTTAGGGAGAATTGTGTGAGTTTAGCTGAATTCATTACTTTTGAATCAAAAAGTTATATATATACCAAAAAAAAATACTTAAAATGTATATTATAATAAGATCACACTCATTTCGTTCTCACAAAATTTAAATTTTAGATTCGTTTATGCAAGAGGCAAGCAACACATCAAGAGGCCACATTGATGTGTCAATGCAAGAGGCAAGCAACACATCAAGAGGCCACATTGATGTGTCAATGCAAGTGAAAAAAGTCTCGAGGAACTACACTAGCAAATTAAAGACAATGGTTGAAACATTATGTGAATATATAATTATATTGTACCTGTGTAAACATAAGTAGAAAAATTGGCTTATCTGTGATTTATTGCAACTTTAATTTCCTGATTATTTTAGGTAATTTTATGGAAACCAATCAGTCGAACTCATGAAAGAAGCAATGGCCAGATTTTCTCATTTAAATTATTAATATTCATAGCTCTATTTTATTAACTTTATGATACTCCCCCGGTTCATTAATTTTACTTGTCCATTTTAAATTTTACATGTCCTTTAAGAAATAATAATTTAGGGAATAAGCAATCAATGCTAAGTGTAAAACATAGAGTTTTTCTAGATATGTTAAAAGTGATATATAAAAGTGAAAATCTATTTTTGAAATATTGAACAATTAAAAATGAACTAAAAATGAACTAGAAATCCTTAGCAACCTCTGTATCATATCGGATTTATATAATTTTTTATATTATAAATAAATTTTAACTTGTAATAGCAGATTAATTGTTTTCCTTATTCTAATTTATCTAGCAATATTTATTTTTGAGTCAGCTTTCTAAGTTTGGAATTACTAAAACTTATCATTTTACTGTTAATGAGAAGATCTTAGAGTTACACCCATTGTTTGGATGGCTTTACATATTGTTTTATAATATATTATTTTAATAAATATAAGATTTGAATAGATTGCACCGGTTATCGTCACTACATAATATCACACATCAATAATTTGAAGAATAAACCTATAAGAAAAGTAGGGTACATGATAGAGCTACTATAAAAAGGTAAAGTAAAGAATAAAATAAAATTACTAAAATAATAAGTAAAGACAAAATGAGAGAGAAAAATAAAATAACAATGCGATCACACCAAATCAATCGTTACACAAAATGAAACTTTTTATCGTTAATTTTAATTATAGTAACTATAGGACATTCGTAATCATTAACAAACTGATCGATAACTCCATTAGAATGCATACACTGGCCATAAAATACAGAGTAGAAAGGGAAATGTTTTTAGTCTCTTCATGATTTGTCTATGCCATTAATTAATATCCAGTTTATGCAATTTTCTCGAACATGCTCTATTGTCAAAAGAATTTTGAACTTCTTTTCTTCGGGCTCAAAACCTAATGAATAGTTACACAAAGAAGAATTTTTGTTGAGGTCGGGAATTTTTTTTACTTGGTTTGTATTGGGATTGAAAAATTACAACATGTCGCACACAAGTGATTCTCAAAACACAAAATAAATCACTAACGCACATGGCGATAGAGTTCCTTAAATTTCTCAATTGAAAAAAGAGAGACGGAGACTTTTTCATCTTCCTTTTGCTCAACCATGTAAAAAGATCTCACTTCATGGAGAAAGAATTTTTTTTCACCAGGATGAGTCATAGTGCGACATCATGGATGTCTACAAAATCTGATTAGGATACAAGAAAATTGCAGAATTTGCTAACACGCATAAGGACATCGCAGGAAGTCATGAGAATATCTCAAAAATAATCTCTTGAACAATTAAGTTTTGTCTTCCTGCAAAATCCTCCTCCTCCTTCTCTTCTTCTTCTTGAAGGCTCGTGACTGAAGTTTGCTAATATTTCGAAAATTCTCTTTTTCCATTTCCTAAAATATTATGGAGTACTAAAATCATAAATTTTAAAAGTTTAGCCACACAAATATTATGGCTATCAAGTTTTAATCATGTATGGTCACTCAACTTATAGTAATTGACCATCAAAGTTACTGACCTTTGTTTTTGTCATCTAACTTTGTTTATGTTGGTTTTAAAATAGAAGAAATTGCAGGAAAAGAATAAAAATACTAAAGTAATGAAGAACAAAAAAGAAAGCTTATGAACTGAAGTTGAAAGATCGATGTATATTTCACTGCAGTCTGAGAACACAATTTATAATAGAAATAATAACTTATAAACCTAAAAATAAGCAAGAAGATATGATGGAAATGCCAAACTTCTAAAGTGTAGAAAATACTATTTATTCAAAATTTAAATAGAAATCAACTCCTAATTAAAAGGGCTAACTAGTTGACTAAATCTTAATGAAATTACTGCAGTAAAAATTTTGCATTCTAAAGCAAATATTCAACATTCCTCCTTGCTTTATGAATTGCAAAGTTTTTGGTCTTCTGTCTTGGAATCTTCACCTTTGAAAATTGAAAGTGACCTTGTGAATAAATCTGCAGATTCATCTTTGGACTTGTAGTGAATTTGATCCACATCTTCAAGTTGCAACTTTTGATCATCAACAAATTCTAGCTTGTGTTGATCTTCTGTTGGATTAAATGAGAAGTTTTTACCTCTCATTTTAACTCGTAAAATCTCATGCTTAGTGGAATCAAAGATCCGACAATACTTGTCTTCAAATAATAATTTAAATCCTTTTTCTATAAGCTGACCAACACTTAACAAATTTGATCAATATCAGGCACGTAAAGAACATCTGAAATAATTTTTGTACCTGAACTTGTTTTGATTGCAACACCCCCTTTTCCTTTTACAGGAATATAATCACCATTTCCGATTCTGACTTTCTTATTTTCCATAGACATGAACTATTTAAAAAGATTTCTGTCATATGTCATGTGGTTTGTACAACCACTGTCAATCATCCACAAATCAGATTTCTTGGTTGAAAAATAAGTTGCCACAAATAAGTGGTCTTCTTCTTCTTCATTGGCGATTTGGGCATTTGCTTCATGTTTTTGAGATTTGCTTTTGCAAATCACAACTTCATGACCAAGCTGGTTGCAGATCTCGCATTGTGCATCTGACCTCTTCCAACATTTAATGGAGGATGACCTTTTTGCCACAGTGCTGACAAGGTGGGTAATTTTTCAAAAATTTATCCTTGCTTTGAGTTTGTGGTTGGCTGCTAATGCTCCTTCAACCATGCCATCTTGCCTCATAAGCCTCCTTTGCTCGTGTGCTTGGAAAGAATTTAACAATTATGCCAAGGTAATTTTGAACAGATCTTGTGTGTTTTCCAAGGTAGTTATACATGCTTCATATCTTTCAGGCACTGTTACAAGAATTTTTTCAACAATTCTTGAATCTTTAAATTTAGTGCCTAGCAATCTTAACTTGTTAACAATGCCAAGCAATTTGTCCGAATATTCCTTGACTGTTTCAGACTCTTTCATTCTCTCCAACTCAAATTTCCTCATCAAATTCAATACTTTCATTCCCCGTATTCTTTCATCTCCAGCATCTTCTTTCATCAAATAAACCCAAATTTCTTTTGGTGATGTGAGAGACATAATTCTCGTGAAAATAGTTATTGAAACAGCAGCAAACAGAGTTGCCTTCGCCTTCGCTTTCGTGATTTTCTTTTCCTTGTGACTCTTGATTTGGGCTATGATGGGATTATTTGGCAGCGGATTAATTTCATAATCTTCTTCCACAGCTTCCCAAAGATCAAGATCCTCCAAGTAAGTTTCCATTCTCACAGCCCATAATTGATAATTTTCTCTATCAAAAATAGGTGGAGTCATTCGTGAAAAACTATTCTCAGAATCCATCTCTTCACTCACAGGTCTTTCAAGAAAAATGGCTCTAGATACCAATTGTTGATTTTAAAATAGAAGAAATTGCAGGAAAAGAATAAAAATACTAAAGTAATGAAGAACAAGAAAGAAATCTTATGAACTGAAGTTGAAAGATCGATGTATATTTCACTGCAGTCTGAGAATACAATTTATAATAGAAATAATAACTTATAAACCTAAAAATAAGCAAAAAGATATGCTGAAAATACCAAACTCCTAAAGTCTAGAAAATACTATTTATTCAAAATTTAAATAGAAATCAACTCCTAATTAAAAGGGCTAACTAGTTGACTAAATCTTAATCTAAAGCAAATATTCAAAAGTTTAATTAGCTTTCAAGGTCATTCAATTTTGCCTAGTTAGCTTCCATAAATATTTTAGCAGTAAATATAATTTTCTATATCTATTTAATGATGTGGCAACTTTAAACTTTAAATTTTTTTATTTAGGACTTAACTCATACTAACGCCAACCCAATTCTTGATCCGGCCAATTTAAATGGGTTGACTATATAAAAGATTGGGAAAAGGACATTGGGTGACCCTTAGGAAAAATAATGGCTTAAGTTTAAGCCATGTATCATTAAATGTACTTTAAGAAATTTTATAGTCATTCTCCCATCTTCTCTCTCTCACCTCTCCCACTCTCACCCTCCCTTTATCGCCTCTCTCCCCTTCTCTCTCCCCCTCTCTCTCCTCTCTCTCTCACTATTTTTTCCACTTTTTTGTTATTTGTTTCCTCTTTTTTTGGTGGATTTTTCTTTAAGAAAAAAAATCTTCTCTTTTAATTGTTTCTCTCTTTTTCTAACAATCAAATCTCATTTTTATGTTTCTTAATTTATTTATTTATACACTATGATGAAGATAGTTAAAGATGAAGGGCCGATTTTGCTTTTTCTTTTTTAATTTCTTCTTTAGTAATTGGAGAAATAAATATTGTATAAAATGTTTATAGAAACTGTATAATTATTGTATAAAATATGTATTTGTATAAGATATATATATAGAAATTATATAGGATGCAGGCATTTATACATGCGCAGAAGTTGTTAACACAACTATAAAGAACTTATTGACACAATTATTAACACAGTTAATACTTATAAAGAACTTCCTCAAAAGGGAATTAGCATTGATAATCCCTCAGTCAAGCATATTGCCCGAAAAATCTCCACTCAAGATGGAGATAAGGAAGCAATGATCAACGAGTATCTCGAGGAAATGAAAAGAAGCTTGCTTCAAAATATCACTCAGATTGATAAATCTGATACTTTAATGCGAAGTGAAACGAGTAACGAGGAAGCACAACGCCATGAAGAAGACATTATATTGTCCACAGAAGATATACATGAAGCAGAAGATTTGTTGCAATCACTAAAAGTCATGGAGAAAAAGCGTGGCAAAGAAAAAATCTAAAGGCAACAGACTACAGAAGATAGGCTGTCAATCTGTCGCTTTCTTTTACAGTTTATACAAGATGATATGAATAATATTTCTCAAGAGTTCTATGAGGCTTGTGCCTTGCATAATCAAATTATGCACTTCGTTCCTTGGTTTATAACCACATATTTGCCTTTATATGTAAATACTATTGAAAGGACTTATCGAGATGGAAATGGTAATCTTACGACAATTGTTTACCCTCCACAGTCCGCTTTTGTTTTGCCTAACAATACCGGTATTGCCTTCAGTGTATTTCAAAAGTTCATTGACGAAGATATTGCTTCAGTAAGTATTTCTGAGATTAATAAGCTCGTTTCTCAAAATAATTAATTGGGATTATATGTCAAAATCTTGGGAGAACATATTAGCTCTCTTGATAAAAAACTTGATGAGCTAACCATTTTACTAAAAGGTATAAAAACAGATATAGCTAAGACCAACGTCGCTTCTACTTCTGGAAGTAAAACAGATGTTGTTTCGGGGACCGGTAATACTCCTTTTTGCTGCCATAGGCTGCTGGTTCAGGTAGACCGAACTGTGTGCAAAAATCTCCAAGCTAAGATCTTTCTTTTTATATAGAATGTGTATAATTATTGCATATAAATTGTATCATTATTGTATAAAATATGTATTTGTATAAGATGTATAGAAATTGTATCATTGTTGTATAAAATATGTATATGTATCATTGTTGTACGAAATATGTTACATTTATATAAAATAAAAATACACATTTTTTTATTGTATTTAAAAAATATATTTTTTAATATTTGATTGATAAAAAAAGAGAGCATATATTACAATGTTATAAAATTATTTTTGATTGTTAACAAAGAAGAAGTAGAGCAATAATTAAAAAAGCAAAAAAAGGTTAAAAGAAAGAGCAACAAAACAAAATTGTGAAAAAAGTACCAGAGATTTTCTTTTTAAAAAAGAGTTGTAATAAAAAATTATTAATATATATATATAATTATAAGAAAGAGCAACAAAAAATTATATATATATATATATATATATATATATATATATATATATATATAAGAGGATCAAGGGATTTTATTTTATTTTTAAAAGAGTTAGCAATAAAGTTTTATGATTTTAAAAAAAGAGTCAAACATTTTATTTTTTTTGGAAGAACCGTCAAAACAAAAAAGAAAAAAAAGAAAGAGGATCAGCGAATTAGAGAGAAGCTAATGAGTAATGGCCATTAAGTGGCATAATATATTTAGTGGCTATTTACATGAAATTAATTTGACCGTGTGTGACATTGCTTCTAATTTTTAAATATTTTTTCCTAAAGATTATCGTTATCACATCATTAACATGAAAAGATTATAAGCCTGTAAATATTGAAAGCATGAACGTCTTCACTAATATGCCAGAATCATGTTCCGATATGTTATTTTATAGTAACAACAGTTATGAACTTAGTATGTTCCCTATTTAATGATAAGAAATCAATAAATTTTTAGGAAAAACTATATTTACAAAATTAAAATTAATACTTAGATTTATTTAGAATCTAACCTACCTTAAATTCGATTCAATTTTGTACCCAATCCACTAAAAGTGGATTGACAATATAGGAAGTGTCACTAATAATATTTAGAGAAATTTCCAAATATAACAAACTTGAGCCCATATCACTACTAAAAAAACTGTGAATACTGACCTCAAAATTATCGACCTCCTATGGAAGTCGGTAATTTTCGACCTCCTATGGAAGTCGGTAATTTCCGACCTCCGGAAGTCGGTATTGTTAAAAACAAAAAATTATTTTATTTTCTTAAGGAAACCGACTTCAAGATGTCGGTTTATTTGGAAAAACAATGCGGGAAAACCAAATACCGACCTCCGATGGTCGGAAACTTTACAGAAAAAAATAAAATTAAGAAAAACGACCTCTTGTAGTCGGTATCGAATTAGTAAATAAAAAATAAAATTTAAATTTATCTCAATTAAATATAAAAAAAAAGAAAAAAAAGAATATTTTTAATAACTTTTAAATAAACCGTCCTCCGGAGGACAGTTATTTATAAGATAAAAAATAAAAATAAAACAAATTAATACCGACTTCCTGATGACGGTAATATTAAATTTACATAATTGATTTTATTTACCTTAAATTATTCTCATAGTGACTTCCAGAAGTCGGTATTTTTATTTTTATTTAATTATTTTATTAGGATCGACCTCCAATGGTCGGTACTTGATTAGAAATTTAAGAATATAATTTAATTTTATCTCAATTAAAAATATAAAAGACTACAGAATAATATTTTGAATTAGTTTTAAATAAACCGTCTTTCGGAAGACGGTTTTATATAAAATATAAAATAAAAATAATATTAATACCGACATTCAGAGGTCGGTATTATTTATTTAACGTAATTAATTTTATTTTCATTAAAATTAAAGGTAATACCGACCTCCGGAGGTCGGTAGTTTACTTTTATTTAATTATTTTGAATAAAATCGACCTCCGGATGTCGGTATTACCTTTAAAATATTTGTAATAATCACTATTTTTCTATTGTGTATAACACTAAGGGGTCATTTGGTAGCTAGTTAAAGTTATATAGGTATTAGTAATGTAGATATTAGTTATGAGGGAATCTATATATTATTTATACATGTATTAGTTATGTAGGGATTAGTTATTCATGTATTAATTATACAAGTATTACTTATTCCACCTTCTATATCATGTATAAGATAATACATAGATTCCCTCATAACTTATACATCGTCTTGAATATACATATGTCTCGTCTAGTGATGTATATACGTATATATATATATATATAGTACGTATTCAAAAGCTAATTAACCGATCGATAATACATATCCAAATACGTAGTATGGATACGTCATATATTACGCAGTACATATGAGTTAATATACGATCATTGAGAAATGTAATTAACCAAGTCCTATATATTATATATAATGATCCATCGTCTTGAATATATGTCTCGTCTAGTGATGTACGTATATACATAGTAAGTATTCAAAAGCTAATTAACCAATCGATATATAATCCATATCCAAGTAGTATGAAATATGTTGTATATTACGTACATATGAGTTAATATACGATCATTGAATATAATTAACCAAGTTATTCTATGTACTATAATGATCCGTCGTCTTGAATATATGTCTCGTCTAGTGATGTACGTATATATATAGTACGTATTGAAAAGCTAATTAACTAATCGATAATCCATCCAAGCAGTGGAATACCATTGTATTACGTACACACGAGGTAATATACGATTGTTGAGTAATGTAAATAACCAAGTCCTAAATATATAGTAATGATCTGTCGTCTTGAATATATATTTTTTTGTTGCGATATTGTACGTATATATATAGTACGTATTCAAAAGCTAATTAACTAATCGATAATCCATCCAAGCAGTGGAATACCATTGTATTACGTACATATATGAGGTAATATACGATCGTAGAGTAATATAATTAATCAAGTCCTGTATATTAAATGGTCCATCATCTTGAATATATATGTCTCGTATTTAGTGATGTATGTTTATATATATAGTACATATTCAAAAGCTAATTAACTAATCGACAATTCATCCAAGTAGCTAGTGGAATACGTTGTATTACGTACATATGAGGTACTATACGATGACGATCATTGAGTAATATAATTAACCAAGTCCTATATATTACTGGTACGTCGTCTTAAATATATGCCTCGTCTAGTCATGATGTACATATATAGTACGTATTCAAAAGCTAATTAATTAATCGATTGATAATCCATTCAAGTAGTATGAAATACATTGTATAGTAGCATAATCATTGAGTAATGTAACGAATCAATAATGCATCCGAGTTTATGAAATATGTTGATGATTAAATAATTTTTATTCATTACTTTTAATTTTTTTTAAAAAACCGACCTCAAGTGGTCGGTTTTATAAAAAAATACTTTATTAAAAATTTATTTTTTAGTAAAACCGACCTCAATTGGTCGGTTTTTTTATTTTTATTTTTATTACCTAAAAACCCTAACACCCTAACACTCACACTCACACACTCTCTCTCTCCCCGATCGACCACCACCCTCACCTCCGGCGCCCCCTCCCTCCGACGCACCCTCCCTCCTAAAACCTTCCCTCCGAAGTCCCCCCCTCCTCCGCCTTCCACCACTGCCGCTGCTGCTGCACATTGCTGCCGCTGCCGCTGCTGCTGCACATTGCTGCCGCTGCCGCTGCTGCTGCACATTGCTGCCGCTGCTGCTGCTGAAGGTTGCTGCCGCTGCTGCTGCTGAAGGTTGCTGCCGCTGCTGCTGCTGAAGGTTGTTGCCGCTGCTGCTGCTGAAGGTTGTTGTCGCCTGCCGCTGCCGCTGCTGCTGCACATTGCTGCCGCTGCTGCTGCTGAAGGTTGCTGCCGCTGCTGCTGCTGAAGGTTGTTGTCGCCTGCCGCTGCCGCCTGTCGCCGTCTCTGTTGCTTCTCCGGTGGGGGTCCATCAAGGTAAGTAATTTTAATTTTCTTGTTAATTAATTATAGTTATTAAATTAGGGTTTATCTTTGTTAATTTTAGTTACTAAATTAGGATTTATCATTTAACTAGGGCATGTCATTGTTAATGTATTTGTTTAGCATAAGTGTCAACACTAGTTGATCCTATTGATGACAAAATTGATTAAAATTTATCTTATTCATTTCATTGGTTTATATGTCAAAGTAGTTTTGTAGTTAGCAGAGTTAGAGGCTTACTGAACTGGTTGTCTTTTCAAGCGAAATACTGCATTGTATTTTGTTCTAGCTGTGTGGCTCGTGTTTGGGTTAGTTGAAATATTTGTTCCATCTGCTAATGATACTCACTTTGATTTAACTATGTACCATTTGCCTTGTTCCAACATTTTTACAAGCTTTTATCCTGGTGCTAAGCTCTGCATAATTCTCTGTTATGCTTCCCGGTTCATGGCTTGACCTGGATTCATTTGAACTCCTTCTTTCCCTGTTTGTGTGTTGGATTTGTTTATTTTGGTGCTGGTATTTCCTTCAATTTGCTTCTAGTCATGCTTTGTCACTGGATTTAGTGCTTACTGGTTCCTTAGGCATATTTTTTAACTAAAACTTAATTCCTGGACATTGAAAAAATGCAAGAAATCACATGATACTGATGGTTTATTTGTTTGCTTCCACATCCTCCTTTTCATGGTTTCTCCTTTCCTTCTATGTCCTCTCTTAGTTATATTATCTTTCTTTTATTGTAAAGTTAACATAAAATACCTCTATGAGAACTGGAATACTTCTTGCAAATTACCTTTAGCTCGTGATCTGGTGCCTCCTTGTGAAGTTAACCAATAACTTGGCACAACCTAGTAGCAAAGACTTTGAGAAACTAGTATGCAATTTTAGTATTTCATTCCGAAAAGGACTGTAAGGCAGCGCGTGTCGAGTAACATAGACTTCTGAGGCAACAATTATCGATGTACACTAGATATTCGTAGCATAATATGTAAACAACTTCAAAAAATTTCATTATGCTATTTCTCCTCTGAATTTGCTATGTTCTTTGTCTTCTATATCACTTGAAATTTTGTTCAACAGGAGTTGGTTAACATGGTGTCTCAATCAGATTCTCCACCCAACTCAGTAAACGAGAATACCTAGAATCCAGGTACCAGTTCTTTTTTGTACGTTATGATGCTTGTGCCCTTTTGTCTTTAACTAAATTGGATCTTGTAGTTCTGTTTCTTTTCTATTATGGTTGGTTGCTATATTTGATTTGTTAAAAAAAAAGTAGTAACTTGATAGTTGAAATTTTGAACTAGTGACTTAAAATAGTGAAGTGTAGTAAGTTAAAATTTTGAACTAGTGACTTAAAATAAGTAAAATTTAGTTAGTTATTAGTTGAAATTGTGAACTAGTGACTTAAAATAGTGAAGTGTATTAAGTTAAAATTTTGAACTAGTGACTTAAATTAAGTAAAGTGTAGTTTGTATTAAGTTAAAATTTTGAACTAGTGACTTAAAATAAGTAAAGTGTAGTTAGTTATTAGTTGAAATTGTAAACTAGTGACTTAAAATAGTCAAGTGTATTAAGTTAAAATTTTGAACTAGTGACTTAAAATAAGTAAAGTGTAGTTAATTGTTAGTTGAATTTTGAACTAGTGACTTAAAATAGTGAAGTGTAGTAAGTTGAAATTTTGAACTAGTGACTTAAAATAAGTAAAGTGTAGTTAGTTATTAGTTAAAATTTTGAACTAGTGACTTAAAATAGTGAAGTGTAGTAAGTTGAAATTTTGAACTAGTGACTTAAAATAAGTAAAGTGTAGTTTGTATTAAGTTAAAATTTTGAACTAATGACTTAAAATAAGTAAAGTGTAGTTTATATTAAGTTAAAAATTTTGAACTAGTGACTTAAAATAAGTAAAGTGTAGTTAGTTGTTAGTTGAAAATTTTGAACGCGACTTAAAATAGTGAAGTGTAGTAAGTTGAAATTTTGAACTAGTCACTTAAAATAAGTAAAGTGCAGTTTGTATTAAGTTAAAATTTTGAACTAGTTACTTAAAATAAGTAAAGTGTAGTTTGTATTAAGTTAAAATTTTGAACTAGTGACTTAAAATAGTGAAGTGTATTAAGTTAAAATTTTGAACTAGTGACTTAAAATAAGTAAAGTGTAGTTAGTTGTTAGTTGAAATTTGAACTAGTGACTTAAAATTGTGAAGTGTAGTAAGTTAAAATTTTGAACTAGTGACTTAAAATAAGTAAAATGTAGTTTGTATTAAGTTAAAATTTTGAACTAGTGACTAGTTTATTAAGTTAAAATTTTGAACTAGTGACTTAAAATAGTGAAGTGTATTAAGTTGAAATTTTGAACTAGTGACTTAAAATAAGTAAAGTGTAGTTAGTTGTTAGTTGAAATTGTGAACTAGTGACTTAAAATAGTGAAGTGTATTAAGTTGAAATTTTGAACTAGTGACTAGTGACTTAAAATAAGTAAAGTGTAGTTAGTTTAGTTGAAATTTTGAACTAATGACTTAAAATAAGTAAAGTGTAGTAAGTTGAAATTTTGAACTAGTGACTTAAAATAGTGAAGTGTAGTAAGTTGAAATTTTGAACTAGTGACTTAAAATAAGTAAAGTGTAGTTTGTATTAAGTTAAAATTTTGAATTAGTGACTTAAAATAGTGAAGTGTATTAAGTTAAAATTTTAAACTAGTGACTTAAAATAAGTAAAGTGTAGTTAGTTGTTAGTTGAAATTTAGAACTAGTGACTTAAAATTGTGAAGTGTAGTAAGTTAAAATTTTGAACTAGTGACTTAAATATAGAGCTGGGAAAGCGCTTAGTGGCCTATTTTTGAATGTCGGGCACAAAATAGAGTTCCATCTTTTATGGTGCCAGATATGTGGGCCAAGTTATTGAATTTCTGGAAAACTGATGAAAAATTTCTTAAGAGAAGGGAGATCGGGAAGAAGGCTCGGGCATCGGATAAGGGCGGGTCTTTGCACACTGGTGGGGCCATTAGCCAGCTTACTAGAAAGAAGAGAATGGTATATTTTCTTAATTCAGTTAAATAAAATTATCCATTTTGATAAGTAGCTTTTGGAGATTAATAATCACACTATATGCATGTTGTTTGCAGGAAAAAGACTTGGGTAGGCCTGTAACACAGGAAGAGTTATTCAAAATTTGTCACACAAAGAAGCCAAAAAATTCCACGGATGAAGAAAGTTGGTGTGAGACAAGTGCTCAACAGACACATGTAAGAACTACATTCAAACTATTCTTTTTATTCTTTTTTTTCTTTTATCTATTATATTCTTATACTAAGAGTTATTCATTTAAATATAGGAGTCGTTTGTGCAAAGAATTCAGGAGTACCGTAGTACTCAACCTCCTGAAAGTCAGGACACACCGCTTACAGATGAACAAGTAGAACAACTTTGGCGAGAGAGTGCGGGTGAACCAGTAAGAGGTTCAATCTATGGTTACACAGAAAAGGCTTATGCGGAGAAGAAGCCTTGGTTTTATTGTCCATCATCTTCAGGCTTCGATAATGTGGATAAATTGACCGTGTCTATAATGGAGGAGAAAATATCTATGCTCACTGCCGAGCTTGCATCAACCGAAAGGGAGAAGAAAAGAGACGAGCAGATTGCACAGATTGCAGCATCAAAGGAGATAGAGAACAAGAGGTATGCGGAGCTTCAGTCCCAGTTAAAATCTCTTTTTGAGTCGGGAAAGATTATTCCTCATTGTGCTAGTGATAAACGTCGATGCCTAGTGGATGAGTCTGATATCGAGGGTGAGGAGGGTGAGGAGGGTGAAGAGGATGAGGATGAGGATGCTAATGATGAGTAGCTGTACCTAACTACTAGACATTTTGGACTTAGTATATATAGTTTGTACACTTTTTAGATTGTTTGATCGTATTTTAAGTTTAATTTGAAGTAGTGAAACATAAATATAGAAAAATATCATCTTGACAGCTATTTGAGCTGGTTTTGGTTGAATATATGCATTATCAAATATGCAGGTGGGCAATTCAAATTGCAGCAATTTACTGCCAATTTTATGGTAAAATATCGACAACAAATCGACATCAGGTAGTCGGTTTTTTGAATAAAATTTTCCAAAAAAATCGACCTCAGTAGGTCGGAATCGCGTGAAATAAGAAAATAAAATTTAAATAATACCGACCTCAAGAGGTCGGAATATCAGAAAAATAATAAATTAAAATTTCAGTAATACCGACTTTCGGAAGTCGGAAAACCAAAAAAATAATAAATTAAAAATTCAGTAATACCGACTTCCGGAGGTCGGAAAACCAAAAAAATAATAAATTAAAAATTAAACAATACCGACCACCGGAGGTCAGTATATTATATTTTTAATAATATTGTTTTTAAAAGAAACCGACTTCAAGAAGTCGGAAATAAAACAAAATAAAATATATATTAAATTCTTAATTTTTGAATTTAAAATTAAAACCGACATTCGGAGGTCGGTATTTACCGACCTCACGATGTCGGTATAGAAAACCAACCAAGCCTTTTCTGACTAGGGCTTGTGAGTCGGTTTTGAGTCGGTTTTTCAGGGAAAACCGACCTCTAGATGTCAGTTTTTTGAGGTCGATTTTCCCTGTTTTTCTAGTGGTGATAATTAAGGAGGAGATAACACAACTTTTTACAGGAGATAACAGTTTTTAAGTTAAAATATTGCTATTTTCCTTATTTTCTCTCTCTCTCTCTCTCTTCTATCTCTAGCCTCTTTTTTTTTATTTTTTTTTATAGTTTATATTTTCAAATCTCTCCCCCTTTTGTATTTTATATTTTCACCTCTCTCTCTCTCTCTCTCCCTCTTTTTCATTTTTTTTTTATTTTATATTTTATACTTTGACCTCTATCTCTTTCTTTTTTTTATTGTATTTTATATTATTTTTGTATCAAACGATATATTTTATATAAATTTACCATTTGGATGGTTTAACCGTGTCATTTATATTTGTATACAAATAAGTATATGTATTATTTGTATTTACTTGAATCTATCATATACAAATGTATTATTCATATTTGTATGGTTCAATTTGTATCAATAAATACAATTTATATCAACGAATACAAATACAAGTATTCATAGAAAGAGAATCAACATTTCCTTTTCAATTATTTAAAAATACAAATGATGCAGTCAACTACAAATACAAATACAAATATAAATGTAAAAACAACAACAACAACATACCCAGTGTATTCCCACAACGTGGGGTCTGGGGAGGGTAGAGTGTACGCAGTCCGTACCACTACCTCAGAGGTGAGGTAGAGAGGCTGTTTCCGATAGACCCCCGGCTCAAGACAAAAACAGTCTAAGAATAGGCTAAAAAGGACGTAACAAAGATACAGGATACAAAAAATATGATAAAACTACAAGGGACGATAGGAAGTAATAAGTAGTAACAAACAACAGACAGAAGCAGAACACTGCCACAAAATACTACTACGAGGAATCCAAGAACAAAAAACTATAATCGAGCACTACGCTTACTAGTCGGGACAACAAGGAAAAACATTCCTACCTACTAGCCTACACGCACTTCTACCTACTACTCTTCTACCCTAATCCGCGCCCTCCACACCTTCCTATCTAGGGTCATGTCCTCGGTAAGCTGCAACTGCGCCATGTCTTGTTGAATCACCTCTCCCCAATACTTTTTCGGTCTACCTCGTCCTCTCCGATATCTATCCATAGCCAACCTCTCACACCTCCGCACTGGAGCATCCGTGCCTCTCCTCCTCACATGTCCGAACCATCTCAACCTCGCTTCCCGCATCTTATCTTCCACCGATGCCACACCCACCTTATCTCGGATATCCTCATTCCTAATCCTATCTCTCCTAGTAAACCCGCACATCCATCGCAACATCCTCATCTCCGCCACCTTCATCTTTTGAATATGGGAGTTCTTTACTGGCCAACACTCTACTCCATACAACAAAGCTGGTCGAACCACCACTCTGTAGAATTTGCCTTTAAGTTTAGTAGGCACCTTCTTATCACACAAGACTCCAGATGCGAGCCTCCATTTCATCCACCCAACACCAATACGGTGAGTGACATCCTCATCGATCTCTCCATTTTCCTGGATAATAGACCCAAGATACTTGAAACTCCCTTTCTTTTGGATGACCTGTGTATCCAGCTTCACTTCTACGTCATCATCCTGAGTCGCCTCACTGAACTTGCACTCCATATATTCAGTCTTGGTCCTGCTCAACCTAAACCCCTTAGACTCAAGGGTCTGTCTCCAAACCTCCAACTTAGCATTAACTCCTCCGCGAGTTTCGTCAATCAAAACTACATCATCCGCAAATAACATGCAGAATGACACCTCACCTTGTATTTGCCGCGTCAATACATCCATTACCAAGGCAAATAGAAAAGGGCTAAGGGTCGATCCCTGGTGCAACCCCATTAACACGGGAAAGTGCTCCGAATCTCCTCCCACAGTTCTAACGCGAGTCTTGGCCCCCTCATACATGTCCTTAATCGATCTGGTGTACGCCACGGGTACACCTCGAGCCTCCAAGCACCTCCAAAGGACCTCCCTAGGGACTTTATCATACGCCTTTTCTAAATCGATGAACACCATGTACAAATCCTTCTTCCTTTCCCTGTACTGCTCCACCAGTCTTCTAAGGAGATGAATAGCTTCTGTAGTCGAGCGTCCTGGCATAAAGCCGAACTGGTTCTCAGAAATAGGCACGATCTGTCTCAACCTCAACTCCACCACCCTCTCCCAGACCTTCATAGTGTGGCTTAGCAATTTGATACCCCTATAGTTGTTGCAACTCTGAATATCGCCCTTGTTCTTGTACAAAGGAATCATCGTGCTCCATCTCCAAGCTTCAGGCATCTTTGCCGTTCTGAAAATACCCTCAAACAACTCGGTTAGCCACTTCACACCTGTCTCCCCCGAGCTCTTCCAAAAATCAACGGGAATCTCATCTGGCCCCGTCGCCCTACCCCTACGCATCTTACGAATCGCAACCTTAACCTCCTCAACCCTTATACGGCTACATCAATCATAGTCACGACGCCTCTCTGAGTGTGCCAAATCTCCCAGCACAAAGTTTTTGTCCCCCTCTTCATTCAAGAGTCCATGGAAGTAAGAAAATAATAAAAATACAAGTGATGCAGTCAACTACAAATACAAAAATAAAGTATTTCTTTAAAAATACAAATGATGCAGTCAAATACAAATACAAATACAAATACAAATACAAATACAAATACAAATACAAATACAAATACAAATACAAAAATAAATAAAATAATGAAAATACAAATGATGCAGTCAACTACAAATACAAAATTCAAATGATGCAGTCAACTACAAATACAAAACAGTTCTTTAAAAAAATAAATGATTCAGTCAACTACAAATACAAATACAAAATGCTTATTTGGACTGGTGAATGGGGCCAGTCAAAATATTGTTATATCTGTTGTAGATGATAATTTTTACAAAGTGTTGTTATGGATCATAATTATGGGCCCAAATTTGCTATTATGTGTAGTTTTCTCTAATATAATATTTAACTAAAAGAATATGGCCGTTCTTCAATTTCTAACATTTTATATATTAAACATATTTTAAATATTAGAGATGTTCTTAATAATGTTTAACCATCGTATTCTTTTTCGGAAAAACTATCTGAAGAGACATATATTTTTATCATATTTACTAAATCTCCCATTACTTTATTTTAAGGCTTAATACATAACTAGCCTCTTAAACTTATCAGAATATTTCTTTTAGACACTCCAATTAAGCCTTGTTTCAATTGAACACCTGAACTCCTAATAAAGTTTTTCAATTAGACACTTTCTTTTCAAAATTTAAAATTTCTTTTTGCATGTGTTCTCATTCATCTATTAGGTAGTTAAGTTAACCATGTAATATATGTCATTTCTTTTCATAATACGCATTCGCCTCAATCAACCATAAAACTTTAGATATTTTTATTCTTGAGATTGATGTGCATAATAAAAGGAGATGGCATCGTTTATCTGATTAACTTAACTATCTAATAGACGAATTAAAATACGCGCAACTTTTTTTTTAAAATTGAATCAAAAGTGTCCAATTGGAACACTTTATTAGGAGTTCAAGTATTCAATTGAAACAAGACTTAGTTCGAGTGTCTAAAAGGACTGTTCTGACAAGTTTAAGGATCTGGTTATGTGTTAAGCCTTATTTTAATTATATTATATAGCATATGTTTTAAAAAAACCTTTCTTTTGCTCAGATACACCACTTCACCCATCCACCACAGATCCCACATCTTGCGCCTAATATCACGCTAACTTTCAAAATTCAAACCCAGAATTCAAAATTCATGGTTAATTGCTTTCTCTCCTTGTTTCAGAGGTCCATTAGCGGATGTGTTCAGATCTACCTTCATTTTTTTATTCCTAATGTACACCATAGGTATTCGTCTATCTTTGACATTTAGCAACTTCATGGCCTAGCTTGATCAAAAGTTGAACGCCGGAGACAAAATTGGTTGTCTACTTGCATGAATTTTGGGAGGCAGAGGTGATGAACTCAAAGAATTGATAGCTCCTTGAATTCACAGATAATATTTCGTCCAGAATATTCAGCCAATTATATGGATGGTGCAAACTGTGTTTTTTGAAAGATTTGATTGTATCAATTGGATTTTCTTGGAAGAAATTGAACTTTGCTTCCTTATGTTTGTGAGATTTACAACTTTTTTGGATGGTTTTCTTTTCTTCTTTTCTTTCGGTGAAAATGGGCACATGGGAAATAATATTTTTCGGCCAGATCTGTGTTTCTTCTAATTCATCATCATCTTCTTATTCTTCTTCTTCTTCTTCTTCTTCTTCTTCTTCTTCTTCTTCTACTACTTTTAAGCATGTATCTAAGCACAAATACATGTATTTTGGATTCACTTTATGAAATTTATATTGGATACATCAAATTAATACTGGATAAACTAGATTAAATTGATTATGGATACATGTATTTTGAATATAATGTATGAAATTGATACTGAATACATCAAATTAATACTAGATACATATAAACAAATACATAAAATTAATACTAGATGATACATAAAATTAATACTTGGTACATATTAATATATATATGAAATTAATACTAGATACATATAAAATGATACACTAGATGAAATTTATTGAATGTAAATGAGTATCACGGACACCAGATATATATATATCTTTAATACATGATACATGTATTTGGATACACTAAAAATTTGATAATAGATACATCAGATTAATGAATTTATTATTTTAAAGGATAATAAAATGAAAGTAATCAAATTACATAACCAAGATATACATGTTTTTGTTTTATATTAATGAAATTAATGAATTTATTATTTTTTTAAAAGTAATAAAATGAAATTATATTAACACAAATACATTCCTTGATTTTTGCCTTATATTAAAAGATTTAATTAATTAAAATTTTCATAATTAGTTATTCATGTATCTGAGATACAAATAATCGCGTGAAGCATGGATGTATCCGAAGCTTTAAAAGTGGTAAAAAAATATAATTAGGTAAACTAGTGTTTAAGAGAGTAATTAGGCCCGAAAGATGTGAATTTTATGTAAGTTACTCTTCTTTTTAATTGAATATTATAGGCAACTCATTTTGGCGGATTGGATCAAGAATTGGGTTGGATTTAGAATGAATTGGGTTCTAAATAAATCTAAATATTGATTTTGATTTCTTAAATAATTTTTTCTTAAAAATTTAGAGTTGTCACATTATTAAATAGGTACGTGAAATTGTATTTCTGGCTAAAATAATTATGAAAGTTAACTAAGCATAGGGGCAGAGCCAAGTGTATTTGGCAAAAAAATATACTATATATATAAGGTTAAAATTATTTTTTATGTATATTTAGTAGGGGTTGAATTTCTTTGACTTTTTTGTGTGTTTTGCTTATTTATATTTTGAACCTCTTTGACAAAATAATGGTTCGTCATTGACTAGACGAAAATGAATATAATGACTTTTGAAAAACAAAATAAAGTTAAGTGACTTTGATGATCAATTATTATAAATTGAGCGATCATTCAAACATTCAACCCTATTTATAACCATGAGTTTAAAAAAATAATAATATTAAATTATGTATTTATTCAAATTATAACACATAAATTAAAATAAGTAAAGTAAGATTTCGATCAGGCACGTATCGAAGGGGCAAAGGAGGAGGTAGCAATAGCATTAACAGGAGCAGCAAGAAGCGGACGAAAGTGAGCTTGTTCTCGAATCAGCGCATTAGGAATCGAAGATTGAAAATGATTTAGATTGAAAATGATTTCCGACAAGCGCACGTTCATAGGCGTTAGAAAGGAGTACTATTTTTACCTAAGTTACCAGTTATGCACGTCTTATCCTTAAACTATCACTTTTGTTTTTGTCTCCAAACGTCGAGTCATTTTTCTTCAATGCATAATACTTGATTCATTTTCAAGATGCCCATCATTTTATTAAATCGATGGTCACCAACTCACTGTTGGGTGACACGTCTTAACTATTTAAATTAACATAAAAAGTGAGACAGGAATAAATAGAGAGCAGGAAATATTTTTCCTGTCTTACTGATCAACTCGTTTCCCAACAGTTCTTTTTATTTATCACTTGATATTTAATATTTATTTTGAGATTCGATTAATTTAAATTTTTGGTGAAATTTTTTAAGAATACAGTGTTAGTACTTGTTATTTGTTTAGACTATTTTATTTGTCACATTTTTAGTTTATACGGTCCTTAAGAAAAACATTAACTAGAGTGTAATTTGACTAAACTATCTTTATTATTTATTATTTCTCAATATTTAATATTTTTCTCTTTTGTATTACATTAATATCTCTACATATTTATGACTAAGGGTAAAGATGAAAACAAACAACTAATTATACCTTATTTTTTAAAATGACAATTATTTAAGACCATTTATATTTAGTAAAAACGATAAATAAAATAATCAGAAGGGAGTATCAAATTAAAGATGATCCTATTTCTAAAATTTAAATTCGAAAAAATATATCATTAAGAATAGAAGGATATTTATATATGTATCACCACATGGCAACAACCTTTGGAAGTCCATCGTCATTCTTTATCCAATGTAATTTCCTCCTTCCATCTTTAGTTACATCTTGATATAATTGTGTTAATTAGATCTCCTTTATTTATCCAACAACCTAATGTAAGTATGTTGTCTCTATTACAAGTTAATTATTTGGTATTCTCTAACTCATTAATCTAGTTAATTTGAATTTATATTGTGTAAAAATGACTCAATATTTTTCTGATAAACTCATTGAAGAATCACGATAATTATGCATGGGGTAACCTAATTTTAAAAATGTAAAAGATCAGTGATAAAATCGTAAGATTTGAATCCATTTCTAATATATGAAATAATATAGGAATCTTATTGCATAATTTGTATTTGTAATATATGATTTGTCAATTTTTGACATTCAAATATATTACTGTACTGTCAAAAGACAATTATTCACCCTGCATATATTCTTTATGTACTATATATTATTGGAACATCACGTGTCAGTTTAGTTAGCAGTTAGAAGTTAATCAGAATTTATGTTTCAGCAGTTCTGTTTATTTAGGATACTCTTCATCAGTTATTCTTTATTTAGATTAGTCTAGTTAAGTTCGTTTAGGAGTCTTCTTATTCGCTCTGTAACTCTATTTAATGCGCTTTCTGCTTCATTAATAAATTATCTTCTTTCTAGCACTTACTCTATGCTTATATGGTATCAGGGCTCTACACGCTTTAACGAGAACGATCCAACTTTTTTGTTGCCCCTTCCTCACGCAGATCAACAAAAAATAAAAATGACCAACAACAATGACAACAATCCTAAAGTTGTTAATGCTGATAACACAATGAGTGCTAACATTATCATTCAATTCAACCATGCGTCCCAATTACCCATCAAACTCATCGGCGGCCATAACTTTGCCATCTGGAAAGCTCAATTTTCCATGCTTATGTTTGGCTACAATCTCTTTGGCCATCTCGACGGGACCACCCTAGCCCCTAGTCGCACCCTTACTATTGGCACAAACATATCTGCCAATCCTGAGTTTTTAACTTGGTTCCGTCAGGACCAACTCATCCAGAACGCTCTTATGACCTCTGTTGAACCCATAATTGCCTCTACTGTTGCTGCAGCCAACTCATCCAAATCAGCATGGGACGCTTTGCACACAACTTATGCAAACAGATCACAAACTCGGGTCTTCAACCTGCGTGATCAACTTAGTCGCGTCACAAAGGACTCTCGTTCCATCACCAAATATCTTCACACTATTCGGTCACTTTCGGATGAGTTAGCCACTGCTGGTGCTCCTGTGTCCAATCTTGAACTCATCGTCAAACACTTAGTGGCCTAGGTCCTGAGTTTCGTGAAATCTCTGCTGCCATCCGTGCATGTGATACGGCGGTCTCTTATGAGGAATTGTTTGAAAAGCTACTTGACCATGAATTCTTCCTTCGCCACGAGGATGCTAAGCAACTGTCCGGTCCCATAACTGCTGCAGTTGCTACGCCTACCAAATCTAACGCCAACACTTGCAACAATCGCAGGCAGAACAAAATTCCCAACAATGGCGCCAGAATTCACGTCCAAACACTCCACAAAAGTGGCAGTCCAACTCAAATCCAAACGCTGTTACTCGATGTCAACTTTGCAACAGGTTTGGCCACACCACGAATGTTTACCGCTCGAAATCTCACAATCACCTTGAAGCCAAAGCAAACTATGCTGCTGGGTTTACTGCCGCCACCAACCCGTGGATAGTCGACTTAGGAGCCACCCATCACATTACTACGGAGCCACACAACCTACAACTGTACCACGGTAACGAGGATGTCTCCATGGGTGATGGTAACAAAATTCCCATTTCTCATACGGGTTCTACTCAATTAAATGCATCAAATAATATTTTTAAGCTAACCCACACTTTGTGTGCCCCATCCATTAAACACAAGATTCTCTCTATTTCTAAATTTTGTTAAGACAATCTAAAGTCCATTGAACTTTTTACTTTTGATTTTGTTGTGAAGGATCTGGAAACGCAAAAACCGCTGGTGCACGGCCGGACCAACAATGGACTGTATGAGTGGCCTGTCTCATATCCCCAAGCTCACATGACCACCACATCCACTATGTTCACTACTTGGCATCAACGTCTGGGTCATCCTCATTCTAGAGTTCTTAGGTTATTTTAAACAAATTCTCTCTCCCATCTCATGAGAGAGACAAATATTTTTATCGTAATTCTTGCCTATCTAATAAAGCCCATCGGCATCCTTTTATCCAATTATCCTTGTGTAGCTGTAAACCGCTTCAAATTATTTTTAGTGATCTATGGGGGCCATCACCAGTTTTAGCTGTTGACAAAAAAATATATTATTGTATTTTTGTTGATCATTACACGAAATACACTTGGCTCTACACATTAAAAAATAAAAGTGACGTCAAAGAGATCTTTCAAAAATTTCATCCTATGATGGAAAAATATTTTGACACCAAACTTTTGTCGCTTTATACTAATGGCGGAGGAGAGTATAACGGTCTTGACCCTTATCTCTCACTCCACGATATTGAACACCTCTCGACCCCACCCTATACGCCTCAACGAGTTGCACTTGCAGAACGACAACATCGCCATATCATTGAAACTGCAAGAACTCTCTTACATGAGACGTCCCTTTCACCCCAATTTTGGTCCTTCGCGTGTCATCACACTGTCTACCTCATCAACCGCCTACCCACCTCTCAACTGGATAATCAATCCCCATACCAACGGTTACTTGGAAAATCACCGGATTATAGCTCCCTGCAAATTTTTGATTGTTTATGGTATCCATGGCTTAAACCATACTCCAAAAATAAACTTGAACCAAAATCCACCCCGTGTGTCTATCTTGGATTTTCCTTATCCCATCATTGTCACCAGTGTTTTGGCTCGATTTCCTCAAAGGTATATTTATCTCAAGATGTGCAATTCATTGAGAATGTTTTTCCTTTTAAAACTTTATTTTCCAATATTGCAATTAAATCATCTCACTTGAAATGGGAAAATACCATGATCTTAGAGTCTTCAAATCCCACACCCAAACTTCCCACAATTAATATAGATTTGCCCCCTCCCTTAGAAATACATGCAATCACAATTGCAACCTCCCCATCAACGTCTGCTTCCTCTCAGGGAAAGTCCCAGACCAACTTACACTCACAGTCCTCGGATAGTGCATCAGTGGGGGACACAGATTCAACTCTTGCAATAACTCCTTCTCCAGGTAAATTTCTATCTCCCTACTCTTCTACAATTCCTGCTGTACAGAACTCTTTCCAACCTACTGACCTGCATCTCCTACCACCACCACCTATTATAAATTCACCAATGCCTATCCCCACAAACACGCATAGCAACCCACCTCCTCTCCGTGTCTATCAACGCAGGAACACCACACCACCAACTACCATGGCTTCTCGGCTAACCTGCCTTATCCCTGAGTCAGAGCTCGCTCCTTCATCGCCTCACTATCCAGCTCCCCCTACCCATGCTGTCACTCGCTCCCAAAATAATATCACCAAACCCAAATGAATTTTTGATTACCTGGACAAATTGAATCCCACCACCACACCCACCACTGTCAAACAAGCACAAAAACATCCCGAGTGGCGTAAAGCAATGAAACATGAACTTGATGCTTTAATTAAAAATCAGACTTGGAAACTTGTTCCTCCTGACCCAACTAAGAATATTGTCTCCTGTAAGTGGCTTTTCAAGGTAAAAAGGAAAGAGGATGGGTCTATTGATAGATACAAAGCGTGACTGGTTGCGAAAGTCTTCACTCAGATACTGGGCATTGACTTCCATGCAACTTTCAGCCCGGTCATCAAGACTACCACGGTCCGCATAGTCCTCTCTGTGGCACTTCGCCATAACTGGCACCTCCGTCAGCTTAATGTCAACAATGCGTTCCTCCAGGGCAACCTGGAAGAGGAGGTGTACATGGCACAGCCTCCGGGGTTCACCAATGATGACAAACCCACTCACATATGTCGGCTGTGCAAAGAAATCTATGGCTTGAAACAAGCCCCTCGGGCGCGTTACAATGCCCTCACAGGTTATCTTTTGTCCATAGGCTTTATTAAGACGAAATCAAATGCCTCGGTACTCGTCAGACAGGGTCCAGGTGACACAATGTTTGTCCTTGTCTATGTGGACGATATTATTATCACCGGGAGAAACACTTTCAGTGTCAATCAGTCGCTTCCCTTGCTTCTCAATTCTCTGTTAAAGATCTGGGTAATCTTCACTACTTTCTTGGTGTTGAAGTGATACGCAGCTCTGACGGTTTAATTCTCACCCAAGCAAACTATGTGAATGAGATCCTGAATGATGAACTAATGACCGACTGTAAAAGTGTCCACACACCAATGAGTGCATCTGCGCCACTAATACTATTTGATGGTACTCACCTGAATGATGCAACACGCTATCGTCGGGTCTTAGGCAAGCTTCAATACCTATCTTTTACTAGACCAGACATTGACTATGCAGTGAATAAGTTGTCCCAGTTTATGCAAGCACCATCAGATATCCATTGGAAAGCCGTGAAGCGTGTTCTCCGTTACCTGCGTGGCACCATCCAGCTAGGCCTACGTGTAACACCTATTGAGGACTTTAATCTACACGTGTACTCTGATGCATATTGGGGTGGGGACATCGGTGACAGAGTTTCCACATCTAGATACATCTTGTTCCTTGGTCACAATCCAATTAGCTGGTCCTCGAAGAAGCAAAATACCATCTCTCGCTCCTCCACTGAGTCTGAGTATAGGGATGTGGCTAATGCCCTATCTGAAACCTTATGGGTTACCAATCTTCTCACTGAGCGGTGCTTTCCTGTACATCGTTGCCTACCATTTATTGTGACAATCTTGGAGCCACATTCCTGAGCAAAAATCCGGTCCTCCATAGCAAAGTGAAGCATCCTGTAGTGGACTTTTACTTTGTTTGCCACCATGTCGACATCAAAAAGGTTCGGATTGTTCATGTCCATGGTACCGATCAAATAGCTGACACTCTCACCAAGACACTGCCTAAACCTGCTTTTGAGAAAAATCTCTCCAAGTTAGGCTTAGTGATCCATCGCCTAACTTGAGGGGGCGTATTGGAACATCACGTGTCAGTTTAGTTAGCAGTTAGAAGTTAATCAGAATTTATGTTTCAGCAATTCTGTTTATTTAGGATACTGCTTCATCAGTTATTCTTTATTTAGATTAATCTAGTTAAGTTCGTTTAGGAGTCTTCTTATTCGCTCTGTAACTCTATTTAATGCGCTTTCTGCTTCATTAATAAAGTATCTTCTTTCACCATATGTTACTTCTCTAATTTTGTACTAGATTAAATACTAGAATTATATATCACCACATGACAACCACCTTTGAAAGTCCATCGTCATTCTTTATCCAATCTAATTTCCTCCTTTCATCTTTAGTTACATTTTGGTTTAATTGTGTTATAGCATCTCCTTTATTTATCCAACAACCTAATGTAGTATGTTGTCTCTATTACAAGTTAATTATTTGATATTTCATAACTCATTAATCTAATCAATTTAAATTTATATTGTGCAGAAATGACTTAATATTTTTTTGATAAAATCATTGAAGATTCACGATAATTATGCATGGACTAACCTAATTTTAAAAATGTAAAAGTTCAATCATAAAATCGTAAAATTTGAATCCCTAAATTTAAATTTTGTATCCACTTCTATTACATGAAATAATATAAGATTCTTGCATATTTGTATTTTTATATGATTTGTCAATTTTCAACATTCAAATATATTACTGTATTATCAGAAGATAATTATTCACCCTGCATATATCCTTTATATACTATAGATTACTATGCGTTGCTTCTCTAATTTTGTACTCGATTAAACACTAAAAAATGATCCAACATATATAACTAGTTTCTTAAAAATAAAATTACCATGAACAACTAGCATTTTGTTACTATCAAAACACACCTATATTCTCGTTCACATTTCTCAGCTCTTCGAAGCGGTGGCAGATCTACAGTGAAATGTATAAGTCATATGAACTTAGTAGTTTTTGTATAAGTATAAAAATACTCATTACGTATATATAAAGTATAAAATATAAATTATGAACTCATTATTGCTATTTTGTGAGTTAGTCACGTAGGTTTCTTGAAAAAATTATTTGAAGCACATCCTAAACCGTTTAGGATTAAAGTTTTTTTGCAATCTACAAAAACATGACTTATTTAGTGTATTTGTATCCTGTCATTAAGAAATAATAAAAATTAGTGACTCGCTGTGAATTTTCTTTCTCTTGAGGTTTCTCATGTTAAATTGTGTGGTATTTCCTTTTCATTTTATTGTTTTTATTTAATTGTTATATATCTCATATAATATTTGTTATTAAATATATTTAAAATTGCTACAGAAATTTATTAGTTTTAAATTTTGAATTCAATTTTTTTCAAATGCATCTTGGTTGGAATTAATTAATGCTTTGAATGAAGAACTCTATCTTGTTAGGTGTGTTTGATGTCGTTTTCTTTTGTCCTTGGTTTATGGAAAGGTATACTCCCTCTAAAGCGACACAATATCTTCTGAAATGAAAGTTAGCTTTCTAAATTTGAGAACAATTTTAATTTATTTAAAAAAATTGAAGTTGAAGTTATTTGTTTGGTTGTACTTATTGAAAACAATTTTTGGAATTTGAATATACTTAAATATTATTTATATCTTCAATTTTTAAAAATTAGCAAAATAATCTAACATGACTAATTTACCTGAAACATTCAATTAAATGTGTTATAAAAGAGTAATAATCTCAAAATAGATAGCCATGAATGTCATAAATTAGATCTCATATATGAGCTATTGCATACTATTAAAAATATATTTTCACTTTATTTGAAGCTGAAGTTGAAGATAAAATTGTGTTTGGTTATAGTTTTGCAAATATTATTTGGTTGTTTGTATGTTATTTCTTAAACAACATGAAATATGGTTTAAACATGAAATATAATCTAAATGGTGTTATTTTGTTATTAAAAAAAAATAGGGAAGAAAAAAATGTAGTAAAATTTAAAAAATAAAGCAAAAACAAGGTTTTGGGTGGATTTCAACTTCAAAATACAACTTCAAGTTATATTTAAAATTTTCATGGCCAAATGCTAATTTTCAAATTAACTAAAAAGATTTTCGGAAAGAATTGAATAATTTTCATGGCCAAACATATTCTTAAATTTAGCATTTTAGTACTCCTAATAAGAAGATTTTAGAGTTATATAAATATTATGAACTATTAAGATCATAAATTTTAATTTTTATAATCACACAAATATTATAACATATTTATAATCATGATTATTAAAAATTATTATCTTTTCTTAAATTATGTGTCTATTCGAATTTTGACACCAAAATTAAAACCAAGGGAGTGCAAAGTTACCAGTTTTGCACGTCTTATCCTTAGCTATATTTTTGTTTTGCCTTTTTTTTTTTTGGCTCCAAACATCGAATCAATATTTTATTTTCGAGAGGCCCATCATTTTATTGAGGGAGAAATAACATAAAAAGTGAGACAAGAAGAAATAGAGAGCATGAATCTTTTTCTTGTCTCACTCAACTCATTTCCCATCGTTTTCTTTTGAGCAAATCTCATAAGCATGCTATAATAGATGTTAATTACTTAATGAAATGATAGTTTCAATAATAATATATGTTTTTCGAGATTAATTTTAGATATATTGTATTCGACGCACTTGGCCAGTGTATCTTAGATGCACTCGCATTAAAAGGGTTATTTTTTTTCGACAGTTTGAAATATAATTTAACTGAAGCCCATTAATGATGGAGTAAAACACACTTACACTGATTTCAAAAAGATCTATGTATCCATGGGCAAAAAAAAAATAGAGTTAAAAAAACTAAATTCTCTTTAATCCACCCTTCATCACTTGTTGATTGATACATATGTATATCTGCATAGATGTGTTGCAATTTTAAAGCTAAAATAATGTGTATCTCTGTATCTATAAGGTAAGTAAAGGGATGATAAGTCCCTTGGTGTTGACCGAAGAATAATAAGTTTTGTGTAAATTTCATGGTAGAATATAGAGAAAGAGTGGTTGGTTAAGATGACTTAGAGCATATCTGAACTAGGGTAGAAGTTCATGAGGGCATGTCAACGTGTTAGTAAAAGAAGTATAGGATGTATAATGAATTAGTAAGGAGTAGTGATGATGTTGTGAAAGGAGGATGTGCTTGTAGGTTGCAAAATTGATAGATTGTGTGAGAAAAATCAACTATTTTGTCATGAGCTCTTAATGGACCAGTGATCCCTTGATTAGTTCTCTAGTAGTTCTTATTCAATACTTTTATGTTTTCCATGACTTTGATAGTATATAGCATATATTTTCCATGATTATGGTATCCTGCATGACATAGAATTTCATGATTTGATATTTAACTTGATTTCACAGTATTTTCACATAAAGCATTTCATCCTTTAGAATTTAGCTCAGAATATCAGAATCTAGTATGGAAAAACATGAGCACTTTTCAGTCATACAGTCTTTCAGAAATCATTTTAGAGTAACTAGGTTCTGACCCAGTTTTTAGAACATTAGTCTTAAATGAGCGATCAGTATAATCAGTTTGGGAGTAGTACTTAGCACCGAGTTAGACTAGGGTCTCAGTCTCACTCAAGGTCCCAGAACTATGTGCCACTGTAGGTTCATTTAGCCCCCTAGTTGGGCACCAATTTAGTGATCACTTCGGCCATGCCAATATTCTTACAAGGTATATTGGATCCTCCCGATGAGATGTATACATAGAATTTCATGTTAGCTCACGTAGTTTATGTCGGTTAATAGACTCAATAGATTGTACATGACCCTCAATTCAGTTCAATTGCATCTCATAATGATTTGTCAGAGTGTCTTTGCATATTAGCTTTTATACACATCATTATTGGGGTCATTGTACTACAGTTCAGCTCTTTACACTCAGCGTTCATTTAATATAACATATCAGTAAGTTTATCTTACATGTTACATATCTTGCATGCTCAATATGTTCAAAGTACTGATCACATACTCTTTTTGTGTTGTATCATTTTATGATATAGGTTCAGACGCTCAGTCTCAGCATCACAATTAGTATGATCCAGTGCCACATTAACGATTATCAGTAGTGAGTCCTCATCATCTGAGGATGGATTTTCATGATGTTTCTTTAGTATTTTCAGTTTCCATATTTAGAGTTAGCTGAGGCTTGTCCCAATAACATATCAGTAGTAGAGACTTTCATACATAGAGTCAGATATTCAACTTATTTCAGTTTGGTATTACTTTTCATACTTAGTTTATTTCAGATTATTATCCACCTTATAATTTCATTTAGTTTAGCTTCCGCTCAGTTTTATCTATATAGTATGTTTAGTAATATGGCATGCCATGGGTTAACTTGGGGTCACTTGTGGCTCTAAGTACCATGTTATGTCCGGGGTGTAGGCTTGAGTCATGAAAATCTTGGTATCAGAACCTCAGATTTAAGGTGTCCTAGGGTGTCTTAAAGCTGCATTAAGTAGAGTCTCTTTCATGGGTGTGAAGCATGCCACACTTATGAGGGAGAGTCTACGAGACGTCCTGGGGAAACTTTACTTTTTTTATGTTCAATATCATACGATACAGTTTAATTCCATTTACCTTCCTAATCCGTGCTTTACGCATTTCAAATAATGCTTCTGCGAAGAAACAACGCTCACAATGCTAATCCTCTAATTCCATACCATGAAGTTGTTCGCTTATTGATCATCTACCTGTATATATTTTAATGATGACCAATATGTATTGCAGGAATTGAAGGAACTAATCAACCAGTGCAATAGGAAAGGATCGAAGGCATAATGGTGCAGTAGCTTAATTAAGGGAATCAAATGTACAATTGATGAGAAAAGTCAAAGACATACATGGAAAGCGTAATTACGGGAAGCAGTACTACACTTGAGGAGGAAAGTCAAAGCCACACATGGAAAGGAGATATCACGGATGATTTGAAGGATGAGTGATAACAATTAAAGAAGATTCAGAATTCACACAAGGAATGAATTACCAGGCAGTAAAAGGAAAAAGCGTGGACGTATATTATACGGACATACCATCCAGAAATCAATCAAGCTGATTGATTGGAAGAAAATAAATCCCTTGGGTTATCCTTAATAGAGCAAAGCAAATCAGAAAGGAAATTCTGATTTTACTAAACCCAAAATCAGTCTCAAGATGTCAATCAAATCAAATCTGGAAGATTCTCAAATAAAGAGCTCAACAACCAAATGATCAAGACACCTATAAAAGAACGAAATCAGCAAGACACAAAGTGTGCAACTTCACTTGAGCAATGCCACTCTATTCACTCTTTTTAGCTTATCAAAAATATTGTAATCCTTAGTGTCTACAAGTGTAAGAAAAGAAAAAGAGAGAAGTGAGAATAGCTATACAGGTTGACGCTGTAACAACCATAAGGATTTGGAGGAATCCAGACACTAGAACTGGACTAACATCTGTAAAGTCAAGTTCTCTTAACAAGCTCTAAAGAAAACCCTTGTAACTCAAGGGGACTGGAAGTAGGCACCACATCGGTGTTCCGAACCAGGATAAAACTCTTTGTGTCTCTTATTTGCTTTCATTTTATATTCAGTTATTATCTATTTTGTCTACTAACTTGCAGGTTAGTTAACTCATGACTACCTCTAGTTAACTCGAGTTAACAAAAATTTCAATTCACCCCCCTTGAATATCAATTGGTATCAGAGCAGGTCTCACATCACAAGTGTTCAACAACACGTGAGAAAAAATCAAATGGAAACATATCAAATTCCTGGACCAATACTACAAGATGGACATTCATCAAACAGACCTCCATACTTCAATGGACAACACTACTCTCACTGGAAGGAAAAATTTAGCATCTTTGTGCAATCCAATGACTTCCAAGCTTGGGTTGTAATAAAGAAAAGACCGAAGCCTATCCCTGGAATAAAAGATTCTACCAGCAAAGTTGATCTTTCAACGTTTGAAGTTACCAAGTAACAACAAGAGGTAATTCAAATTAATGCTAGAGCCATAAGCTTACTTTATTGTGCAGTGAGCGGAGCAGAGTATGAAAAGATCTCCACCTGCAAAACTGCCAAAGAAATGTGGGACAAACTTGAGGTCACCTATGAAGGAACTACTAAGGTGAAGGAAGCAAGAATCAGTGCACTGGTGAACGAGTATGAACTATTCAAAATGAGAGATAATGAAACCATTGAAGCAATGTTCTCAAGATTCAGTAAGATTGTGGGAGAACTCAAATCTCTAGGAATGGGGTACTCAAATGGACTGCAAGTCAGAAAACTCATCAGGAGCCTCCCTAAAATCTGGGAAACAAAGGCCACAATCCTAGAAGATGGAGACCTAGAAAACATGGCTTACGATGAAATACGAGGAAATCTAATGGAATACGAAGAGAACCACATCAACAGGCATCACAAGGAGGAAAAGAAGAAGACTGTTACTTTCAATGCAATACCTCAAGAAAGCAAGATGGAGGGAACTGACGAAGAGCAAAATGAAGCACTGGCCCTAATCAACAGAGGAGTAAGGCACATGTTGAGACAAAGAAATCAGAGGTCACAACCAGTCAAAAGAGGAAATGAGTATCAAAGAAATGATGACATAAGTGATCATTGCGGCAAGCCAGGACACATCAAGCTAAACTGCCCAGATCCCAAAAGGAAGGGTGGTCGGAAGAATAATAACTCAAAGAATTTCAGAGCCTAGAGTGATGAAGAAGCATCAGAGGAAGAACCAACTAAAACTGCAAACATATGTTTCATGGACATCGGCGAAACAAGCAAGGTAAGACACTCTAACTGTCAAAATTTCCATAACCTTCAAACCTCTCTTGATTTGGTTACCGACGATCTTCAGAAGCTTATTGATGAATACAATAAGGTTGCTAAAGAAAAAAAGGACTGGGTAATTCTTCTTGAAGCAAGCCAAATTGAGGTAGCTTTGCTTGAAGAAGAACTTGGTGAACTCAAAATACAGTTAATCAATGCAAAGAAGTCACCAAGTGAATGCTCAGTCAAGACAAATAGATCTCTTTCAAAAGGCTCTAAAAGTGAATACTTTTCAAACTCCTCAAATGACTTTTAATCCGCCAAAAGCTCTTTCAGTAATTATAAGCCTACAATTTTCTATTGCAGTAAGATTGGTGATGTGCCGCCATTCTATGGCACATTTGACTCCTTTAACTAAGAATAATCGTGAGTTTTCAAGCAACCATTGTCGTTTTTGATGTTTTATTGTTATATTTGCAGGGAATGGAGCTAGAGATAGAAACGGAAGAAAAAATGTTCAAAAACCTCAACTGGTTAAGCCTGACGGCTAGCGTGACGGACCGTCACACCTGTGACTGGCCGTCAGCCAGGCCGTCAGGACGAGACTGCAATTCATCGAGCACTGCCTAAGAGTGACGGCCCGTCACTAACCTGAAGGACCATAACCCATGCCACCAAGATAAAACAAAGAAAAACACTGTAAGTCGTCACTGGGCGGACGACTTACCAGAATTTTCCAGCAAGTCGTCATAGGCCCGACGACTTACCAGAATTTTCCAGCAAGTCGTCATAGGCCCGACGACTTACCAGAAAAATTGCCTAGGAGCTCACTGTTTAGCTGTGACGGCCCGTCACATGCGTGACAGTCCGTCAGGCGACCCGTCACATGCGTGACGGTCCGTCAGGCGACCCATCAACGCGACGCGAGATTCCGAAAATTCTATTTTTGGAGTTTATTTTCTGCACTACTATAAATACCCTGTGTTAGGGTTATTTTATTATTCATTACCCAATAGTTCTAGGATATTTTTGAGCGAGTTTTTGAGGGGAAAACACGACACAATTCGTTGTTCTTCTTCTTCTTGATCGTTCTTGGGATTTTAGCTTCTTGTTCTTGGATAATTGAAGCTTGTGTTCATATATCGTAAGAATCTTTTCTCTTTATTATGAATATGATTTTCTTCTCTTTTCCTAATAGCATGAGTAACTAACTTCCCACAA